>JAABNX020000052.1:3118525-3140086 GCA_015163995.2 Mormyrus lacerda | reverse complement strand
GATTCAGGATTTAGAGGAGCGGTGTGTGGTGCGGGATTGAGAGGAGCGGTGTGTGTGTGGTGCGGGATTGAGAGGAGCGGTGTGTGTGTGGTGCGGGATTGAGAGGAGCGGTGTGTGTATGGTGCGGGATTGAGAGGAGCGGTGTGTGGTTCAGGTCTCGAACAGCAGGTACTCCATCTGTCATTAAATGACCTGGTACCTGGGTGCTTAGTGAGAGTCGCTATTCTCATTAGACCCATTAGTCAGTGGTGGCACTAATGAGGTGGCTGTCTGACTTGGTTACCATGAGGTATGTCCTCTCTATCAGAGCTCGGTGTTTGGAGCTCGGTTGTTTTTGCTTCACAGTTTATGATGGAAAATCTACCTTAGCACCCAGCACAAGGGCCAGACAGAAGCCCCCGTCTGCTTTGCTTGTCCCTCAGTGGCTGCATTGTTTTTCTTTCTTAGCTGCCGAGCAGTCCAAGGGAAGAGGACGAGCCAGTGGCTTGGGTCAATGCCTTTCTGGGTCGGGCTCTCTGGGACTTCCTGAGGGAGAGACACTGGGCCGACGCAGTATCCCGGAAAATCCAGATGAAACTCAGTAAAATCAGGGTGAGGCCTTTAACCACAACCAAGTGTTTTACTTTACTATTCATTATGTATGTTGTCCAAATTGCTGTTCTTCAGACATAAAGAAACTAAATTTCATCCTGACCTGCTGCGGAAAAAGAATGCAGTGACGACTTTAACCAAATTCCCGCCTGTGTTCCAGCTACCGTACTTCATGAATGAGCTCACACTGACAGAGCTGGACATGGGAATCTCAATCCCCAAAATTTTACAAGCATCTAAACCCACTGTGGACCACCAAGGTAAAGCCCACCTGTGTACTTAGAAGATTGGTGATGCAATGAAACATGTTTGGAAGCTCAGCAACTCATTGTACGTACAGTATGCAGGATACAGGTAGATTTGTTTTCCTCTGTAATTAGAGGTTAGTATAGTCTAGTATAGAAATCTGATCATGTGACATTATTACCCGGTTCACAGGTTCAATGACTGCAACACCACTGCGTAAAATCAAATGATTGAGTTGAATCATTACAGCAGCACCATAGCCTTGACGATCGTTTGTCGGTCTGTAAATGTGTTTCCCGCAGGTTGATTTAAGCTGTTTGTGCCTAATTGGCTGAACAGTGAAAGGCACTTCACATGGCTGCCTGACAATGCTAAGGTCCCTTAAGGGCCATGGATTTCCACTGTATCCAGGGCAATCTCTGGTAGCTGGTTGACGTTCAGAATATAGGCTACCTTCCTATATTTCTAAAGCCATCCTTATAATATTCACTCCTACTGTCATGAACACGGGAGCACGGACCAGGGAAACAGGCAAAGGAGATAAAAACAGGGGTAAAATAAAGGGTTTTAATGGGGAATGGAAGGGGCATAAGACACAAGCACTTCACGACACTACAATGACAGAACTAGGGAAACAAGCTCTGACGTGGACTTAAATACACAAAACTAATCAGGACAACTCAAAACACCACACGGGGTTGATCAGGGGGCGTGGCACACGAGAGGAGCGGACGATTGGGATATGACACCTACAGCTATTTCCCTTTAAAATGAATCACATTCCTGTTACAGCTTTAGCACTGTCCGTCGGGTCTAACGTAATTGGGTTTGCTTTATTTTTAATATTATCGACACTCATCCTATTCACCTGATGTGTTCAATTTTGTGTGTAATATCTGAGTACCGTAAGAAGATTGTGCCATTCTGCAGGTTTGTGGTTTGATCTGGAGATGTCTTACAATGGCTCTTTCCTGATGACCCTGGAGACCAAGATGAACCTGGCTAGACTGGGGAAGGATGCCGAAGGTTTAAGGTTTGGAGAGGCGGGCAAAGACGGGTGAGTACGGAGGAACCCGCTATCTAATCATTATTATCCACGATGACGTGCTGATTCTTTTTTTAACTCCTGTTGCTGTTCTGCAGGTTTGGTTTCAGCTTTTATGTAATAAATGTGGCAGTCTAAGTGTGTCTGTTGTTAGCGTCAGTTTCAGAATTCTGACATGTTGAGCATCCCGCTTGGAGGGCTTTTTAGTATGCAAATTAAAAACAAATGTAAAATTAGCTTAAGCTAATCAACAGACTATTGCTGCAGCCAGCTAATGCCTCCCTCTCTCTGCTTCTGTATTTTGTTTCTTTTGCCTTGCGGCACATGCACACCTGGAACCTATCTGTACTTGGTGAGTCGGGTTTGGCCTCACGTCTTCCTTTTGCGACTTCCTGAACTCCGTTATCCTATTTTTTCCTTACTGTGATGTCAGATACCACCATCTGCATAGCACAAAACGGGTGTAATATGTGACAGTTCTACTGAGGTTGGGTGTTATTTGCTTGCTTACCCTGTGAGAGGGAGGGATCAGAGTGAACTGGATATGTCACCGGGCTGCTATAAAAGCACCCGCTGCTCTCCTGTCAGGAGCCTGCAGGCAGGGAGCTGGGAGAGAGCAAAAATGTGGACCAACTGTGGATCCCTGAGGACTGGACTGGGAAGCACGTTTTTGCATCCTCCCAGCTCCCTGCCCCAGTCCACATTTTCGCTCCCTGAGCAAAACATGGACCATCTTTGGTTCTCTCAGGACTAAACTAGGAGACACTGCTGTAGTGGGAAATCCCTGTTGTCTATTATGAGTTATTTCTTCAGCTCACTACCGTGGCACCAGAGCATGTCATACGCCCTACTAGACTGGCTGGGAATATATAACTTGTTCACACATGGGTTTTGCTGCCTAGCAGATTAACTCCGTAGACTGAAAGCCTGCTCTTAGTTCCAAATGCAGTAAAATGAGAGTTAATAGTATCTCACATTATGTTGCCCCACTGAACCTCTTGTGAAAATCAGCCCTAGCAGTTAGTAGTACAATTCCTGTATGCAGCTTGTGGCCTCCTATTTAATATGGCTGTGCTGAACACAAGTAGCTGAGAAACTGCTTTTTGTGTCCTGGAGTTCCCTTAGAATCCAAAGGACAAAAAAAAAGCACAAGTGCTTCTTACACAAGATTAATTAATTCGCTTGGCAGGTGCAGTTGTTCCTCAGGGCAGGGGAACTTACAATCGACCATCCAAACCATTTAGATGATTAGATATATTCTTAAAGGGATTAACATTAAGTGCCTTGCTGAAGGGTGCTGCAGGAGTGTCGGAGCTATGGAGGGCTGCGGTACCACTAAGAGAACGGTAAACTGGTGTTTTGAGGGTTGCATTGTGGCTTAGTGGGTAGTGCAAGTGATTCACGCTGCCAGGATTAGGGGTAGGAATTCTGCTTCTTCCGTTTTGTGGAGTTTGCATGTTATCCTAGTGCTGCATGGGTTTTCACTAGGTGCTCCAGGTACCCCCAGCGATCCATAGCCTAACCTCCCCCCCAGCCCGGTTCACGATAAGCAGTTAAAAGATGCACGGAATTTTATGAAAATGTCATTCCTATGGAAAGAATGGGGTGGCTTCATTGTGATAATGCCTTTGGCGTGTTTCTGTGTGTGCGTGGTAGTCCTAGGCCTCGGACATACTGCCTCGCTGACAGCGACGAGGAATCATCCAGTGCCGGGTCATCCGATGAAGAGGATCCCCCTGAAATTCCTGCTGACAAAAGCCTCCTGCTCGGGGCAGAAGGGTAAGATACTCTGGGGTACAATTAGGGCACTTTTTCACTGCCACCAGGAACCGAGCTGTACCCAAGCCATACTGTGAACTGGCGCTTTTTCGCTGTAATTTACACAAGCCATACCTGAACTGTAACCTCACTGACACAGCCCTGCTTACTAGCTGCCAAACGCATGACCAAACCAGTAATACATAGTAAATCCTGATGTTCACTGCATGAACAGTAAATAAGAGTCTCTTTGGTTTTATGTCACTGTCACTCTCCAAACCCAGCAACACCTTTACCGAGCCGACTCCAGTGGATAACCGAGGTGATCTGGAGCAGTGCTGCGAGTAGTCCTCTTCTTGGTACGGCTTGGGTGCGGGTCGGTTTCTGTACGTCAGTGGAAAAGTGCCATTGCTCCTAGATGGCCAGTTTATTTCCATTTGGTTTTCTGCCCTTTTGAGAAATCTAAGGGATCAGCAGCCAATCAGGAACTTTTGTTTTTTTTTTTAAAAAAAAAAGGTGTCATTGAGCTCTGAGAGGCACAACACAGGACATTTGAAGAAGGTATAGTTTCTATATCATACCATCACCATGCAGCATGTCGCCGTCTCTCTCAGGTATGTTGGAGGACACAGGCCAAGTAAAATCGTGCGTTTTGTGGACAAGATTGCCAAGTCCAAGTACTTTCAGAAGGCCACAGAAACCGAGTTCATCAAAAAGAAGATAGAGGAGGTGTCAAACACCCCATTGCTGCTAACCGTCGAGCTGCAGGAGCTTCAAGGAACACTGGCTGTCAACATTCCCCCACCCCCTACAGACAGAATTTGGTAAGTTCCCCCAACATTTCCCCACCCCCTACAGACAGAATTTGGTACATTCCCCCACCCCCTACAGACAGAATTTGGTACATTTCCCCACCCCCTACAGACAGAATTTGGTACATTCCCCCACCCCCTACAGACAGAATATGGTATGCTCCCCCAACATTCCCCTTCCCCTTGCAAACAAAATTTGGTTAATTCTGCTCTGATATTTGTTTCAGCAAAGTCATCACAAAGCAGTAGGTAGTTGTATGGTATGAGTGCACATATGGTAAAGTGTATTTGAGATTTTTCTTTTACCCCCCCCCCCAATCTTTTAAGAAAAACTACTGTAGTAGTAATTGAAAATTTAATGATAGTTAACATAAAGCTGCATTCTGCCGCAGGTACGGCTTCAGGACTCCGCCGCACTTGGTGCTGAAGGCCCGACCCAAGCTGGGAGAGCGGGAGGTCACGTTAGCCCAAGTGACGGACTGGATTGAGAAGAAGCTGGATCAGGAGTTTCAGGTGCGGTGGGACGGAGTGGGTGGTTCATGTCACAGGCCCTTTGGTTCAGACCTGGGATATTAGCAGACCTCACCTTAAACGGGAACCGCTTCTGTCTACAGTGCTGTGCAAACGTCTTACAGTAAGCAGCCAAAGTAGATGTTTAAAACATGCGAGTAGTAAGTGTATATCTGCTCAGAATAAACACACAGTTTACATTGGAAGGTATAAAAATTAACGGTGATAAAAACTAACTATAATTCCTTCTGTTCTCCAAAAAGTCACATATCTTTATGGATGGCTAGATGGACACCGCTTCAGTTCCCAAACCTCTCCTCAGGACACCTCAGCCATTCCATGTGTTTGCTACATTTCATCAGTAATGTAATATTAAAATAATAACAATGAGGGTAACTTAAATTACTCGGGGAGGTATTAATGAGTCATATGAGGCGTGCTAGTAGTCGAGTCAAAAAATACATGGGTGTGTTGGACGATCGCTGCAAATCCTGGGGTGACTTTAGAAGAGACCTTGACAGATATAATATCATACATGAAGATAATTTAACATTTTATCTCACTGTATATGACTTTTTCTGCAGTACTATGTATTGTTGAACCGGAGAAGGCCTATTCAATTTATTGGATAAAGGAAACTGGTAGTCCTGGTATTTATAAACTTTATAAACAAAGTGGCAGAATGTTGTGTTTTTGCTGTGTGCATATACTCTTAGTTGTTTACCTAAATTTTCTGCATTGCACCACCAGAAAATATTTGTTATGCCAAATATGGATGACGTGTGGCTTCCCATCATGCACTCTGCCATGGATGCCCGTTCCAACGTTAACTTGATCGCCGGGACTGCAGCCGACTCGAGGGAGACAGATGCCATGGAGGCAGAGACATCGGCTGCATGTATGGACTAGCTGTCACCAACAGTGTTGGGTAACAGGGAGGTCGTTTCTTGGGAGGTGTAAAGAGCACCATCCCCACACACGCCCCTTCCAACCATGTGTAAAAAACAATAGCTTGCTGCTTTGTTAGCTTCTCAGTATGACAGACACGTTATCGATGCTAATGAAGGAGAAACACAACACAACCAAACTCCAGATCGAGAAGAGAAAAAAAATATATATGGCCAACTAGCAATCTTAATGCATTCACCTGTCACCTTACGTCAGGGGTGGCCAATCTTATCCGCAAAGGGCTAGTGTGTGTACAGGTTTTTGGGATAACTTGTAGGTCAGCTGTTCAAACCCGGGTGTGAGGACTCTTCAGCCAATCAGTCCTCTAATTAGTAATCTAATTAGGGAGTTGCAGCAAAAGCTTGTATACACACCGGCCCTTTGCGGATAAGATTGGCCACCCCTGCCTTACGTCCTTTATGAGACTATGAAGGTCACTGTGCACTTTCCCTCAAATGGACCTTACATTTTGGGAAGTGAGCAAATAGGAGTGAAAAGTTTGATTGTAGACTATAAGCGTACGTCAGGGACCTCAAGTGAGACAGGAGAGAGGCGTTAAGCTGCACGGAATGTCACAAAGTATCACCTCACGTAGGCAGCTGGACAGTGTCCTCAATGTGTTCTGAAATTGTTGTATCTTTTATTGATGCCACACACTATAGTTGAGAGTGGTTATTTGTGCCATAAAATAGGATCTCCTGTTCATTAGTGTGTAAATGTTAAGTGTGTGCATAAGCTTAAGTGACAGGTTCCCCCAATCCCAGTCCTGCAGGGCCAGTCCGCGACACAGTTTGCAGATTTCTCTGCTCAAACACACCTACTAAACCTGGCATTTGGCTGATGAGCTGAATAAGGTATGTTTGAGCAGGGAAACCTGCAAACTTTGTTGCAGACTGGCCCTCCAGTACCGGAACTGGGAAACCCTGCTTTAGTGTTATGCTTAAACATGCAGGAGAGGTGGTCACCACATTTAGACCACATCTGTCTGTCTCCGCAGCACTGACTGAGCCACTCCAATGCAGAATTCACATCGACGCCACCGTACCCATCAAAATAGCCAATCAGAAGCCTGTTCACTCAACCGCTTCATTTGCGCTGAAGCTAGCAGCCTTACTGCACGTCTGCGTTCAAACACACCAATGCCGTCTCATTTTAACACACCAAATGAATTTGCAGAGAAACAGCAATTTAAGGATCACAAGTATCTACGTCTAAAATCGGTTTGACCTGTGAGCTTTTTGTTTGTTGTAAAATAATCCTGATGCTAATTTATTTTTATGAAGCCATTTCTTAAATACCATTGGCTAGAGTTCGGATTATGCAAATTATTGATGTGGGAGAACAGAGAATTGCAAGTTCGGCAGACATGTAATGTTTTGAATAGTTTACATTAGTGTGACATACAAAGATTGTATATCGGCAATACTCTGGTCAAAACTGTGGGTTAATTTCCCATATTACAGTTCTGTCTAGAATACAGCATTGCCATGACATTATTTTCATATGAGTGCATTCTTTATTGATTCAATGTAATAAAAGATTCTACTTTAAAATGGTTAAATACCACTGTGTGCAAACCATAAAAATTAACATTATTGAGCTAGTGTTTTCCCATTTATCGTTAAAAGATTCTCCTCTATCTTAATATTTGAATGTAGACAATGCTACACTGTATCACTGGGCTTACATTTTTGCTGCACCTCAAAGCCCAGTACAGATGTCTTATCTCCTTCCTCAAAGTAATAGGTATAATTTTGTACCTTAAACTGCAGAACTATATTAAGGAATTCTATTGGGCGTAATATTTTTTCATGTTAATTACATCACAATTGTAACCCCTCCCCTTTTTTATACAATAAAAGCATAGGGCACAACTGTCTTTCTCCCTCTAGAACAGTGCTTCCCAATCCGGTCCTTGGGGACCCAGACAGTCCACGTTTGTGCTCCCTCCCAAGTCCGGGCAGGGAGCTGGAAAGGAGCAAAACATGTGGACTGTCTGGCAGAGCTGGGACAGGAAAAACACGGACCAACTATAGATCCCTGAGGCCTGGACTGAGATGCACTGCCGTAGAACTTTTGAATGAGCCATATTAAAGTGTATAAATTAAATGATTTCAAAGCATTAGTCCACTTAATGACTTTGTGTGTGACTTGGTAAAAACTCACAAATGAAAGAATAAATGAGTTAATTATGATCCTGAGGGAATGTAGAACCAAGAGTCCTTTTACAGACCCAAAATAAAAAAAAAAACTACGGGGAAATATTTTCTTTAAATGCATTAAATGTATGCAATTATGTAATATTTTACAATATTGTTTCCATTTCTGCAACTAAGTTCTTAATAACATATTCTGAGGAATTCATGATAGACTCTAACAATGAAGATTAACACTAAACCTTGTTTTAAAAATATATTCTTTCCCCTTTACATTTTTGGTACCAAGTTTGGAACCACAACACTGCTTTGCCAAGCCCATCCAGCTGTATGTCATTACACACCACACTGGGCAACTAGATTCACATTCACTGGTGCTCATCTCAATGCTGGGAAACAATCAGCCCTGGAGGGGGGGGTCTCACAGAGCAGGATCTCTCAACTGGGTTAACTTAAGTCGTGATTGTTCAATATGATTTTAGTTAAGGGGCATTCCTATTGGACATTCATGATTCTAGCTTAACTAGCTTAAGTTAACCCAGCTAAGAAATCCTGCCTCATGGAACATCCCCTGGGGCCTCCCCATACTTGTCTTAAAATTTAATTCCACCCACTCCAAAGCCAACGACCTCTACTATCACCACCTACATCAAATAGGGGGGCTCTGACCACATTAGTGTGCTTCCATTTTTAAACGGTTTTGGACAAGAGGAGTCAAGCAATTGGCATTTGTTAAATATGGTTCCTTCGGGCACACAACTCAAACAGCGATTCACTTAAGTTATACAACCTGCTTAATTTTTAAAAAACATGTCAAAACATTTAAAGTTTACAGATATTAAGAATTAGGAATATCACGGCATGGAGTTACCCGTCGTAAAACGTTCCCCCCACTATGATGCATCCATAAACTGCATTTCAATGATAGTCCAAACAAGCTTACCATTAACGAATTAGCTACAATCTGCCCAGATGACGACAGATGTCGCTGCAGAGCAATCTAGGAAACCCAGCCCAACACGGGCTTTGTAATTCAAACGCGGTACCCAGCAGGGCTCTGTTCTAAGAGCGCCACAAACCCCCAAGTTAGAACAAAATACGGTTTAAAAAATCGCTGTGGCTTGCTTTAAAAGAGCAGCTTGGGAAATTATACCAAGAAGCCCCAGTTATAACAAGCCGGTTTGGCTTTCGCACGACAGCTTGCCTATGGAGTCACAGTGAAGACTCCATAGGTTTAAAGGAAGTGCTTGGCTTAACAGAAGAAACACGGTCGAGTGTATTATTGAATTAATTTATTTTCAGATCGCTGAGGTCATAAAAATCCGAAGCCACCACGATGGGAATGTGGTCTCGGGGGCGCCACATCACCGTGATCTACCGCTCCTCCGCCGGAAATCTTCAAAATAGATAAAACGGAAAGGAAATCAGGCTTGAAAAACAGAGTTCACACCTTTTCAAACCGTTCTAGAATCACTTTACTATTCTATTCCAAAATTTAGCGCAATTATATAATCTATAAATGTTTGTGAATAATTGGGGAAATACATATTACTTACGGATTTATTAACTAAAGTAATGTTACCTTTGAGCCCAGATTGACGGCCGGCACTGGACTTACGACCACGTGGCGTGGTCCACCGACATGCCGCAACATGGAGAAACTTCCTGCAGTTAAAAATAATAATCAAAAACACGAAAAAAAAATCTCGTTTGCAATTTTATGATATAATAAAAGTCTTACCCAATATTTCTTAGGAATCATATTAGCTAGGTGCCAAACTTAATTTCACCCGGCCTACCAAGACAGCAGGCAGCACAGCGTATTGTACGACCTGCGCTTCCATTCATACTCCTTTAATAACCTAACGGGACGAAATTAGATATAATATTATTTGAATCAGCACCACATTACATTACCCCACACCAATCCTCCCTCCGAAGGCTAATGAGGCGAACGCTGACTCCGAACACTACTTAAGCTAACGGCCCGCGTCACTGCCTGCGTCACACGGCACCGATAACTTCCGGAAATCTGGCGACATTATCCGGTAAATTCTTTTAATGCGCGTTTTGTTTTTCAAATGTAAAAAGAACGTTAATTATATATGGTGTATCAACGTTTTGAACGATTTTATTAAAGCCAATTTTATTACATTTCAGCAACCTGATATTTGGCGCTTTACAATCCTAGACTAATATTACTGTTTAAAGGCATCGAAGATACTGTAAGAAAAGGAATCCATTTCGAACCAACTGTATATAATTATAAAATAAAATATTTAAATACAAGTAAGAGTACACAATGTAAAAGCACTTTGTGACACAGTTGTATTAAATTTCTTTCGAATTTCATTTTGGTCCGGTATAAATACTTGTATTTTTAATAATAAACGTAACATATTATATTTATTGGATGGATGGTTTAAACTTAAAATTAAACAAAGCTACAAATAAGCTACAACATATATTATGCTTTTCTGTGGCCCTACTCTGTAATATTCTAATTTTAACCATCAACCAGTAAATGTACCTTTTTACATAAAATATTTCAAGCTATTTCATAGTTTCTTAGCATTCCAATGACCCTTCGTTGGATGAGCTGTCGGAAAATAGGTGGGTGGGTGGGTAAATGTGTTCTGACAGACACTACCGTTCAAAAGTTTGAGGTCGCTTAAAAATTTCATTGTTTTCCATGAAAACATGCATGAAATGAGTTTGAATAGGAAATATAGCTAAATAAATAGGAAACAGTAATTGACAATGATAGAAATACTCGTTTTTTAAATTAAAATAAGGATTATGTTCTTCAAATTTAGCTTTTATCAAAGAGTCCTCCATTTGTAGCACTTACAGCCTTGTAGACCTTGGGCATTTTAGATGTCAGTTTGTTGAGGGCATTCTAGACATCAGAATCTGACAAGATTTCACCCCGTGCTTCCTGAAGCATTTCCCACAGCTTGGATTGGCTTGATGGGCACATCTTACGTACCATTCGTTCAAGCTGCTTCCATAACAGCTCAATGGATGTTGGCCACTCTATTATACACAGAATACCAGCTGACTGCTTCTTCTCGAAATTGTTCTTGCATTGTTTGAATCTGTGTTTGGGTCATTATCCTGTTATAGGACAAAATTGGTTGCAATAAAGTAACATCTACAGGGTATGGCACCACATTGCAAAATGGAGTGACAGCCTTCCTTCTTCAAGATTATTTTTATCCTGTACAGATGTCCCACTTTACCATCACCAAAGCAGCCCCAGACAATCACATTTCCTCCATGACGTTTAACTGATGTCGTCAACCACGCCAGCGTCTTTTCATTTGATCTGAACACCTCAAACTTACATTAGTCTATCCATAACACTTTTTTCCAATCTTCCCCTGTCCAGTGTCTGTGTGCATTTGTCCATCTCAGTCTTTTTATTTTTACCTTTTTTTCCCCATTCTGCCTAGAAGGTCAGCAACCTGCAGTTGCCTCTTCACTGTTGATGTTGAGACTGGTCTTGCAGCTACTATTTAATGAAGCTGCCAGTTGAGGACCTATAAGGCGTCTGTTTCTCAAACTACACACTCTAATATATTTACCCTCTCGCTCAGTAGTGCACCGGGGCCTCCCTCTCCCCTTTCTGTTGAGGTTGGAGCAGGTTTGTGCTGCTCTGTGAAGGGAATAGTACACAGCATTGTGTGAGATCTTCGGTTTCCTGGCAATGTCTTGTGTGGAATAGCCTTCATTTCTCAGAACAAGAAGAGACTGACGAGTTTCAGAAGAAAGTTCTTTGTTTCTGGCCATTTTGAGTTTATAATCCAACTCACAATTGGTGATGCTCCAGATACTCAACTTGTCCAAAGAAGACCGGTTTTATTGCTTCTTTAATCAGCACAACAATTTTCATTTGTGCATACATAATTGCAGATGGATATCTGCACGGTATTTCAGACCGATCTGATGTTATTTTAATGGAAAAAAACTTGTCTTTTTTCAAAAGCAAGGAAATTTCTAAATCACACCAAACGTTTGAACGGTAGTAGTGTATTCTGAATTTTAATAACTTAATCAGGGTCTATCATGAATTCCTCAGAATATGTTATTAAGAACTTAGTTGCAGAAATGGAAACAATATTGTAAAATATTATATAATTGCATACATTTAATGCATTTAAAGAAAATATTTCCCCGTAGGTTTTTTTATTTTGGGTCTGTAACACCAGGCCCCGCGTAAAGTGTGTATGCTGTAAATAGACACGTTTAAATTCTTCAGATTTAACTGTCAGGTGACTTTGCTCGCAGTTTTTATACGGACATGCATTATATTTTTTGGGAAGGGGTTGCGTGAGTTAAGTATTGCGGTTTGTTAATGAAATTGGCGACCTGACAGTATTATTTTTTTTTTTGTTTTGTTTTTTTTTGCTTTTCTCTTTAATCACTACAAACAACGTAAGTGATAATATGAAAGGAGACGCTGGGTACCAGCTAATGACTTAATTGTAATTCCAGATCGGTTATGGTTGCGTTCGTCCTGTCAGACACAGTCATGACTTAAAATTGTCAAAAGACGGAGCCAGAGATCAGGTAACGCCAGTAGGCGTGCCGTTGTATCGGCATCATTGCAAAGCTAACTGTACAAAAGCAGATGCATTTTTTTTAATAATCAACCCGAGTTTTTACTCACAGGTTAGATCGACAAAAGTGTGAAATTACGCTGCTAAATTTCTATTGTTCGTGACACTAAATAAGAAAATGTACTCGCTAAAATACGACAACAGATCAAAACAGTTTAACTCGTAGAGATTTGATAAAATATATCTTGTTAGGTTTGTTCATAGTGAGATCCCGTAGTTCAGTGTCACTTCGAAGTGTTTGCCGACGTGTAAATGGAGGTATTGTACTCTGAAGTTAGTATTTTCAGTTTCGCTTTAGGAATGGGCAACAAACAGTGTAAAAACATGCAACAAAGTAAACTTTTGCAGGTGCGTTTTGCTAGAAATTTCGCTTTATGCTAGGCAGGATTTCTAGCACATAAAAGCATTGCAATTCGCAAAGCAACATTACACTATCATGACACAGAGAGGCCGTCTAATGACACATGATTTATACCAGTACATCGCTTTTTCCAGAGTTGCTATTTGGGGTTTAATCATCCATGGACTTATAGGTTGACTTTTTCGTGGATTTTATGGTGTGATTAAATTTGATCGCCACTTTACATAGTCTGTGTTTGGACAGTACTCATGACTTCCCGGATGAATCAAAGACGCACTGCCCGATACTGTCTCCCACGATTTGCCCTTCCTATTGCAATGACTCTGGCTGTGTTGGCGCTTGCCGCCTGCGTGTATATAAGGTGTCAGTCTCAGAGGACAGCGCCACTTGACAAGCGATCGTCTCGGCAGCTGGGTGCAAACGTCACACGCCATACATGGAACAATGCAGAACGTTCTATGCTCAGAATTGTGCAAAGCAGTTTGGGCACGCAGGATATCCCCGTGGCCAGTCACGAGGCACTCCCTGTGCCCGGTGCATGTGCCATAAGTCCGGAGAACCGCTTCGATTGTGCGCGGGACCGTGCTTTGGGCCGGGAGGAGTGCGAGCAACGGGGCTGTTGCTATGTCCCCGGGATGCAGACTCTCCCCAGTGGACCCCCCTGGTGTTTCTATCCCCCATCCTACCCTGGTTACAAGATGGGGCCTTTTTCCCCTACCGCCCAGGGCAGGACTGCTACTTTAACCCGTTCCACACCCTCCTACTTGCCCCGGGATATCGCTGTGCTCCGTCTTGATGTCATGGACGAGACTGAGAGCCGGCTCCATCTGACTGTGGGTGTTTCTTTGGTTATTTGTATTTGCTAACAGAAATGTGATTTAAAGCCTGAATTACTTTAATGGAAAAAGGGACAGAGTAAAACTGTGTCAGTATGTATCCGTTGGTTGTCCCTTTTACCCACAGCTGAAGGACCCTGCATCTCCACGTTACGAAGTTCCGCTGTCATACACTCACTCGGCGAGGAGCTCAGGGAGCAGGGACCAGCTGTACCTTACAGAGTTCCTCACGAACCCGTTTGGCTTCATAGTGCGACGCAAATCCAACGGCCGTGTACTGTAAGTCCAGTCTGCACTCGTCACTGTAATCGTGTTGACGTTGCTGGTGTCAAACCCAGGGGCTGAGGCCTGGCTCAAGCCGACAACCTTCTGATCACAGGCACTGAGGCTTAGCCTGCTGAGCCTCACACGCCGCCCCTCCCCCATAAACTGCTGATCAGTGTACTCTTATAGATGTACTCTTCTGCTGAACTAATGGATCTTTTCCTGTGGGTGTCTGTCTTTCGTGGTGGGGGTGCGCACATCGGTCCCAGGCTGAACACTACAGTGGCCCCACTCCTGTTTGCTGACCAGTACCTGCAGATCTCCACCTCCCTGGGATCACCCCTGGTGTCTGGGCTGGGGGAGCACTACACCCCTCTTACTCTGGACCTCAACTGGACCTCTGTCTCTTTGTGGAACAGAGACATGGCCCCCCATGTGAGACCCTTGCCTTCATCCTTGCCATTATCATCACTGTTACGGTCCAACAGAGAAGCTGAACAGACCTATCACGTCATCTTTAACTACCCCCGCTGACTTCCTATTGGCTTTTGCAGAGTGATGTCAACCTGTATGGGTCCCACCCCTTCTATCTGGTGCAGGAGGGAGATGGATGGGCTCATGGTGTCTTTCTGCTGAACAGCAATGCAATAGGTCTGCTTAGTGATGGGACTTGTTGCTCATCATCTTCATTATTATTATTATTATTATTATTATTATTGCTAGAAATGCTATTTTTGTTTTGTGTATCTGACCATAATCCTGCGACTTAATAATAGGTCTAAACTGTTATTGCAAACATCTTGTATGTGTGTGTGTGTGTGTGTGTCCGTCACTTGTGAACAGAGGTGTTGTTGCAGCCCACTCCTGCTCTCACGTGGGTGTCAATTGGTGGTGTCCTGGACTTCTATGTGTTTCTTGGCCCAGATCCACAGGATGTGGTCCGCCAGTACCATGAGGTCATTGGTAAGGCCCCAGACTTCCTCTTCACCTCACCACAGTTTCGGAGCCCCTCATGGCCCGAGCCGTCCTCTTTGATTTTACCATCTGTTTTTTATCTTATACCGCACTGTGTCCCATAATGCCTCTTGATGTTCCAATTCCTGTGTCCTCCCAGGGTATCCCATGATGCCGCCCTACTGGTCACTGGGCTTCCACCTGTGTCGCTGGGGATACACCTCCACCAGTGCGACGCGAGCTGTGGCCCAGCGCATGCACGATGCCCGTTTCCCCCTGGTAGAGAAGCGAGTCCCCCCCCACATGTCGGCGATAACATGCCTCATCGTTAACATACCCTAGTCACACGCTGCTTTTCTGGTTTTAAGGATGTGCAGTGGAATGATCTCGATTACGCTGACAAGCAGAGGGTGTTCACCTTCGACCCCGAGCGCTTTGGAGACCTCCCTGCCATGGTGAATGAGTTCCACAAAAAGGGCCTGAAGTATGTCCTAATACTGGTGGGTATGTCTGCATCTCAGTCCACACGATATATGTCTTTCAATTCAACAACACAATGCAGTTATTGGGCTACATTTCAGGACCCTGGTATCAGCAGTAGTACTCCTGGTTCTTACCTCCCCTTTGACGATGGCCTCCGGAGGCGTGTTTTCATAATGAACTCCACCGGACAGCCACTCATAGGAAAGGTACTTATAAATGCCTCTTCTCATTCTTTGGTGATTAGACAATGACCGTAACATAGGCCAAGATTTTACTTAGAAATGTCTGACTGGATTGCTGACTTTAAATGAGAAGTTCCCAGTGCATTAGCTGCCTGTGTTTTCTTATAGGGATGTAACAATACCATTTGCCCACAGTTCACGGTTCGGTATGCATCGCAGTTCAGTATATTATTGAGCCTTTTGGTGTGCTGTGTACCTGCTGTATAAAGACATTTGAATTCTAGCCCTCGAAAATAAGAACGCCCCAGGTTTTAGATGTATTTTTGGGGGAAAAAACACCGCTTTGTGTTCGCAGCAGTATATACAGGAAAAGTACCAGCATACCGGTATTACCGAGGTATCGTGCAGAACGGTGTGATAATATACCATGTACTGTCCTCCATCAGGGGAGTAAACATTTTGCTACCAAGCTAAATATACAGTTATTTGGAAAAATAAAGAGTTCATTTTGCAATTAAAGGGTGATTTATTTCTTTTAAATATAAGGATACAGAAACCTTACCATTGCCATGGTCCCAAAACCGCAATATATACCGAACTGTATCGTTACACGCCTGTCTCTTACTTGTGTAGATGTTGTGCCAGATGGTTTATAACTGGAATTCACGTGTCAGAACCTGACTGGTGTGTGGCTGCCCAGGTGTGGCCTGGTCCTACAGCTTTCCCCGACTTCACGAACCCCGAGACGGGTCGCTGGTGGGAGGATAGCATCCGTGATTTCCACGACCGCGTGCCCTTTGACGGCCTCTGGATAGTATGTGTCTCCATTTATTCCCCGTTGCAGTCCGATGTGTCACACCTGCGAATGGAACCAGATTTCCGTATAGGCACTTGGGAGTTTTACTTACACAGAAATGTTCTGAGGGCAGAAGGAAGAATGCTTGATTCAGAGAGATGACAAATCAGATTATAGAGGAAGTGCGTCAAAGCAATCAGAGGAGGTGGGACAAAGATATCTGATTTATTGCTCCCGCCTCCTCTAGTTGCTTGAATCAACCTCTTCTACAATTTGATTGGTTATCTCTCTGAACCAATCATTTTTCCTTCTGCCCTCAGAACATTTTTTGTGTTGTGAGTAAAACTCCCACAAGCTCAGTGTGTCTGGATGGGCATAGGTGCTGGATGGCGTAAACTGGGTGCTGTGTACTTTTTATGTATCTTTGCATCAAGGACATGAATGAGCCGTCCAGTTTTGTCCATGGTTCTGTGGATGGATGTCCTGACACTGACCTTGAGAACCCTCCCTTTGTCCCTGGTAAGCTCTGTGATCCTATTTGTGTTGCCTGACACTCTAATTAGGCAACATGGGCTCCTCTTGAGGGAATTGACTATATAGCGGGGGGCTGGGGGGTTTGCAAAGCAAGATTTCTCAGTTAGCTGGGTTAGTTTAAGCTTGAAGTCATGACTGTCCAATAGGAATGCTCTTTACCTAAGCTCTTTTTTGATGATCATGATTGTCCAGTAGGAATGCTCCTTATCTAAACTCATATTGGACGATTGTGACTTCTAGGTTAAGTTAATCCAGCTAACTATAAAGTCTTGCTTTTCGGAAGAAGGTGTACAGAATGACACCAGTAGTACTTTTAACTTTTTCTGTCACGCTGTATGCAGAAAAAGGGTTCAATAACATGGTCAATTGTGAACACTGCTGTAGAAGCAGGTAAATGATTCCTCATGCTCTGTGTTTTTAGGAGTCTTTGGCGGGCATCTGAATTCCAAAACCCTGTGCATGTCTGCCCAGCAGAATGTTTCTTCTCACTATAATCTGCACAACCTCTATGGGCTGACGGAAGCCATGGCCACCTACAGGTCATTCTTGACATTGTGGGGTTACTGTGAAGTGGGATCTATTTTTTTAAAGCTTTGTGATTCAATTTGTGATTATTTCTTGACTAACAGCTATTTAATAAATGAATACTAAATAAATATATGTATTTACTGATTCTCTTAGAAATATTTTATTTGAATGAAAATAATATTTTCATGTGAATGAATATACATACCAACTAAATTATAAACATAATCATGTGTAAAATTACTGTTGTACCCACTGGGAGCACTATGTTTCACACTGATTATTAAAAAGACAAAATTACTGGCACTGAAAAGTTTAAAAGATACTGCTTGGAACGTGAGATTCCATGGTGTCATGTGACAAAGATGCGTGGTGTGCCCAAACCAAATAATTTAATATTAGATATCGTATACACTTACACAACAAATATTTATCACTAATGTTTATATGTTTTACATTATGTGATCTGATACATTTTCAGTGTTGTTTACGCTATATGTTTTAGGCTTACACGTTGCCTGTAAGCTTCTGAGATCTTTCAGCAAGCTCCAAAAATATTTCTGTTTAATTGTTCACGGCCAAGTTGCAAAAACCAAAACTGCGAATGTCACATTGGCCAATGGGAGACTGTACCTGTATCGTGTTTTGTCAGGTGGTCAGAGGTGTATCCCTCTCCTTCCTCTGCAGTGCCCTCGTGAAGGTTCGAAGGTCACGCCCCTTTGTTCTGTCACGCTCCTCCTTCCCGGGCCTGGGTCGTTTTTCTGGGCACTGGACGGGTGACGTGCGAAGCGACTGGGACCAGCTGCGCTACTCTATTCCTGGTGAGGTGGGAGGAGACGCCCGCGATTTCCGCCATCTGTGCAGCGGCCCTGTTGGGTGCGGGTGTCACTGCCTGCTCCGGGCTGCAGGGCTTCCCCGCACAGCACCATGGCCGCTTCGCCGTGGCTGTTTTGATGAATTAGGGTATCAGCCTGCAGTCTCCTCGCCATCAATAGAAACAAATCCAAAAGTGCAGTGATGTTCCTGCTTTTGAAGTAACGGTGCTCTGCTCCCTGCCCACCACCATTCGTCCTCCTCAGCTGTGCTGCTCTTCAGCCTGTACGGTGTGCCGCTGACGGGGGCAGATGTCTGTGGCTTTGAGGGCGACACAGACGAAGAACTGTGCATCCGCTGGACTCAGCTGGGCGCCTTCTACCCCTTCATGAGGAACCACAACGACAGGCCCAATGCCGTGAGATGGTTTGCTGCCACCGGCATGTGTGGGAAAGCTTCTGTCAAGCTAACACATGTGTCGTAAAGTAACAAACCGATTGGTTTAATCTAGTTTAATCTGGTTTAATGCAAGCAGGAGCCTTGTAAGACCCGGTTTGGTGCGTCTTAGGTGGTCAAGTGTTTGTAGGTGGAATTGGGGATTAATGTGAGAGATGATAATATGGACACCTGTCATCGGACTCCCTCCTTATGGGAAGATGATTAGCCATACGCCCCCCCCCCCCGGCCCCTCCCCCATCACATTAACGTTTGTGTGACTTTGCATGGATTTTTACATATGTCCCCTAGGGATTTGTGTGTGTACCTGAATGCTACCTGCGCTAACTATGCTAATGCCCCCACAGCCCCAGGAGCCATTCATGTTCAGCCTGCCGGCGCAGGCGGCCATGAGGTCGGCCATCGGGCTGCGGTACTCTCTGCTGCCCCTGCTGTACACTCTGTTCCACCACGCCCACATCTCTGGCAGCACTGTGGCTCGGCCTCTCTTCCTCGAGTACGCTGACCAAACCGCGGACCGATCATGGACGGCACCTCCCCTTTCTTACCAAAGCCCGCAGTTATATCTGCGTGCAACATCCTATCATATTGCTGAACATTTAATCTGTCCAGGGGGCATACTTTCATAGTTATATAATCAAGTCGTGCACAAGGTCTTTGAACCCTTAACCAATGGTGCTTTTCCACTGGCATACAGGAACCGACCCGTCTCCGAGCCGCACCGCGAACAGGGACTAGATAGAGCGCAGTCCCAGCTCGCTTCGGTTTTCCACCGCAGAAGGGTCAGCGTGGTGAAACTTCAAACCAAAAAAAGACCTATTTACTGTTCACACGATGCACATCATGATTTATTATGTGCTCATTTCGGTATGTTGGTGTTGGTGACGCAACCCCCTCAGTTTGGTCGCACTTTGGACCCTGCTAGTAAGCAGCGCCGTGTCACCGCCGTTACGGCTTGAGTACGGCTCAGTTCTGGGTGACAGTGGAAAAGCGCCATAAGGTTCAGAATTTAGTATAATTTCTTGGCAGTTTGCTCCTTAATGTAGGAATCACAATGTTTAATTATATTACCATATTATGCAGTAATGGTATCTGCTTCCTGCCTGTGTCCACTGATGCATTTCTTGCCTCTGGCCAGGTTCCCCTCGGATCCTAACTGCCACACGATCGACAGGCAGTTCCTGTGGGGGAATTCTCTTTTGGTCAGTCCTGTTCTGGACCAGGGTGTCACCGATCTTGCCGCTTATCTCCCCCCGGGCACTTGGTACAGTCTGCATGATGTAAGCAATGCTGAAGCCCCAGTGTGTGTCCCGTTGAGTAGGGGGGGGGGGGGCACTGTGATGGATTGTGAGTAAACAGTGTCTACCTTCCCTTTCGTGCTGCAGGGACAGCCCTACTATAGTAAGGGTCAATACCTGCTATTGCCCGCCCCCCTGGACACCATCAACGTCCATGTGAGAGGTGGACACATCATTCCCCAGCAGGTCAGCTTCAGGATGTCGTATTTAATACTTTTATTTCCCTGTTTTTTTTGTATCTTTAAGTCTATGTGTAGGGTCATGATTATAAATGAACCTTCCAGTTTGAGAACACCAAATGACTTAACTTGCTCCTCTTGTCGAATATACATGATAATCATGGTTTCCCCCGGATACATTATATGAGTCATTAATAATAAGATCCTTGTTTTTAGCATGCTGGGTACTTTTCACCACTCATGTGCTCCTCAGAAGCCAGCTCTGACAACTGCAGCCTCCCGCGCTAAACCTTTTCTCCTAACGGTGGCGCTGTCTGCCGCGGGCTGGGCTCGGGGCGAGCTTTTCTGGGACGACGGGGAGAGTATGGATACCTATGAGAATGGGGAATACTCCTTCATCGTGTTCATCGCAGGACAGGTTGGTTGTAGCTGACGTGGCGCTAGCCAATCACAAGACGCTGGTCACGTGATGCTAGTCACATGACTGGCTTACGCAACAAACCTGTTGCTTCTCCCTCCCTCCCACCCGCAGAATCAGCTGGTGTGTGAGCCCCTCAGAGTGGACAAGGGCTTGGGCAAACTGCAGCTGGGAGTCGTCCGTGTTTTCGGGGTGTCTGCTTCACCCAGGGAGGTGCAACTGAATGGAGTCCCTCTGCATTACTACTCATACGACTCTGATACTCAGGTAGGGACACGAGTGATCTTCAATCATACTTTAAATTCTTTCAAGAATGCTTCTCTTACAATGTATTCCTATCACAAAGTGTTACAGCAGGAGGTGGAACTATCACAAATACACTATATTGTCGAACGTATTGGGACACCTGCCTTTACACACGCATGAGCTTTAATGACGCCCCATTCTTAATACATAGGCTTTAATATGGAGTTGGTCCACCCTTTGCAGCTATAACAGCTTCGACTCTTCTGGGAAGGCTGTTCACAAGGTTTAGGAGTGTGTTCATGGGATTTTTTGACCATTCTTCCAAGAGAGCATTTGTGAGGTCAGGCACTGATGTTGGATGAGAAGGCCTGGCTCACAGTCTCCGCTCTATTTTATCACAAAGGTGTTCTTTCGGGTTGAGGTCAGGGCTCTGTGCAGGACACTCAGGTTTCTCCACACCAGACTCACTCATCCATGTCCTTATGGACCTTGCTTTGTGCACTGGTGCGCAGTCATGTTGGAACAGGA
>JAABNX020000052.1:3071798-3105201 GCA_015163995.2 Mormyrus lacerda | reverse complement strand
GGGGGGGGCTGGGAGCCCGTCCCAGGCAGCACAGACCACATGGCAGGGGGGCACCCTGGAAGGCACGCCAGTCCACTGCAGGGCGCACGAACTACATCGGTTATTTAGAGATGCTGGTTCACACGACTGCATGACTTTGGACTGTAGCAGTCAGCTGGGACAGCCAAAGGAAGCCCACATGAAATACAGAGAACAAGAAAACTCCACAGAGAGAGAGTCTTCGAACCTGCAACCCAGGAGGCGTGACGCAATAGCACAACCCACCAAGCCACGTGAGGTTCATACTAGGCAGATCTGATAGGTTTTGTACCTTTTTTTTTTTAATTTGTTTGATTTTTGCATCTGGGAATTGAGGGGCTGAGGGGGGAAAAAGAGTACTCAGGATTAGATTAATTTCCCCTCAGCAGTGTCCCACTTTGACCTGTCAGACATGGATGATGCAAAGCATTCTGGGAGAAGTCTAGCATGCAGACGCTAATAGGCTCTTACAACAGTGCTTTGCCAATATAGTGATTAATACAGCATTAAAAATACAGCAGATAGAGCCTGCAGAATTTGTTAGGTTATTTGTTTTACTCAAGGCATGCTTGCAGATTTACTGTTGTTAATGTAATCACTGTGCTTGTTTTTCATTGTAAATTTCATTGGCTTTTTTCTGTAGAGTATTTAAGCTATTAGATGTATGTTTTCACCCTGAGGGCCTCGTATTACTGTTTTCTTGTTCTGCGATGAGACACAAGCACAAGTGCCTAGTTGAGTCATGCATTAGAATCGTCGTTGCTGAGTTCTGCTCAATGAATTTGTGACAATAGACTCAATCCACCCCCCCCCCAAACCAAGAATCACATGAAGCCCAAGGTCGCGCCTCTGTCACCCACTCCCTCTTTCATGCGGGTCGTGCATTTTTCCTCCTCTTTCTTTCACAAAGTACCGCGTGAAGCAAGTGTGTGACCTTCGCGTTTGGCACCATGAAAGCCAGTTGGCAGAAGGTCACAGTTTCACGACGTTCTACATGCACTGTTTCCGGTCAGGTCCTGCTCAACAGCCCTGTCCCACCCTCACCGCGAGTGAGATGCTGGCTGGGCCACGGACCCCGGCTGGGCCACGGACCCCGGCTGGGCCACTGATCTCGGCTGACAAACACTGCTAGTACCTCATCAGCTAAATGGTTGGTTTCTAGATGACGCAGTATAGCTGCTACGATAGAATGGAAAGTATTTCTTCACTTATTCCACAACACTAATTGTCTAGATAAAATACAGCGAGAGAAAGAAAGGCTTGTCCCTTAATTGTGTAATACCTGACATTTGGCTGCTTTTCTACCCGGGCTAATTAAATCCTAGTTACCGATGCCCACTTTGTTCACACAGCCAGTTTCACTCAGGAATGAAATGGTTAAAGAGAGTATTGGTGACCTTAATGAATCCATGATATTTATTCAGTGTGGCCAAAGGCAATGTAATTCAGAGGAATCATCAGAATGACTCATGTAATCTAAGTGTTGCCTTAGGTTAATCGTCGTTGATCATTATTTCCTAAAACCTGGTAGATCCTTGGGCAGACGCAGCACACAATTGAGGGATTATATCTTCTAACTGGGTTGGGAGTGTCTGGGAATCTCCCAGGCGGGGCTGGAATCTGGAGCCTTGATGGGAGAGGTCTAGGCAACTTGCTAGTCCTGTTTCAATCATGTTTCAGCTCATGAAGGTGATGACAAAAGAAATTTAAATAAACAAACCCAAGGCCGCCTCAGAGAATCCAATTACTGGATAGAAATGTGTATATCCTTACATTTCTGTAACCAGCATAAACCAGTATAAAACTTAAGAGTATAAAACTGAGTTACCACCAACAAATGATAGTATGTAAAATGTAGCAATTTACACAGAGAAAAAGATCATTTGCTGATCTCCCTGTATGTATTCATTTGATACTTATGCATGGTGTTTACAGTCCATAAGCCTGACATTTTCTGCGGTGAGAGTGTAAGTTTCTGTTATCAGGCTACCATATTTCAAAATATCGTTTTCGCTTAAATCATTCTACAGCATATTCATTAATTGGTTGACCAATGTAACGTAATGTTCATTTTGCAGCGTGCGGTAATAGACGCGCGTGTTCAGCATTCCATAGTCCGCGTGATCAGCTTCACTGCGCTTCAGTGAAGTGCATGCATTCTCTTTACTCTCCCGTGATTTTTGTATTAATTTCGTATAAATACAGAGGCGAAAGTCGAGCGGGCTGTCGGCATGCTCGTTAAACGCGTAAAATTAACCACCTCTATTCTTAATATAGTACGTTTTACGCTATTGTTTTGTGTCATTCAGCTTTACATTAATTTGTCACATAAGACGTAAGGGTGACATGCTACGCTAACGAAGGCGTGTATTTGGTTTTTATTGCAAATAAACAACAAATACTGAATTTCATCACAAATGGTGCAGAACCCTTGTCACCTATTACTGGAACAAAAAGAAGACCTTAACTCTGTTGTCTATATTATATCACTGTATATTTCTTTTACCGATGTAAAAAAACAGAACGTCGTGTAATACATTATGCTGGTAATTATCATAACTAGTTGACTGTCACTTATGATCAGCAAACAGCGGATACTGTAAGTGCGGACGGATATCGATCAATGACTCGTTTGATGTATTTTCTCGCGCACGTATTGCCTTTTATGGAAAGACAGCGCCGCATCGTCCTTGCGCGCAATAGGTTGATTGTTGCCGCCGAGATACTGTTCTCTCTTTTAACCCTTCCGCTGCTGAATTTTGTTTAGTGAGAACAGGTTGATGATATCCATTTTGAAGCCATTTTAATTGCAACGTAGTGTTTTCCCCCCACAACTGCATATGAGCTGTTCTTGTCTTTTGAAACAGAACCCTTCATGCATTACAATACACTTACCAGGGGAAAGTACTTTGTTCATATTACAGATATTTTGTAAACGATGCAGTGATACTATATTTTTTGTCAGAAGAAGTCGGGTATGTAAATGCTCGTGTATCAGAGAGGAGTTGGGAAGAGGTTTGGTTCGGTGCTTGTGCTTTGTCGTAGTGAGCCGCTGGTCCTCAGCTCCAAATATTCAACCAGCCGGCTGGTGTATGTCCCGGTTCAGATGGCATTAATAAAGGAGCGGTTACAAACGCCGCTGGGGCTACAAACTGGCCCGCTTGACCTACATATCCTATTACAACAGTTATCCGCCCAAATTTGTTTTCTGCAGAACACAAACTGAAGAATATCTAACGCTCGTCTTTTAAACCCAATGCGGAGATTCATCATTTGCTCGAGCAATTAATATTAATTAACCTAATTGTACACTGAATTAGGTAACCCGTGATTAAGCGATTCGCAAAATTATTAATACCTGTCATTTTTTCGCTTACCACGAGGAAATCTTATTACCTACATATAGAAAACACAATTCACTGAAAGAGATTATATGATATACGATTAATACCCTAGCCATGTTGATTAAACGATCTTCATATCCTCGAGCAGTAACTGTAAACCTTTTGTAGTTAAATTGTTTACTAACACGTAATGCTTCATGTCTGTTCCGAAATGTAAGCTAATCCTTCTCAGGGGATGTATTTATTAAGCGATTCCACTACATATACCGATTTATCCAGCTGTAGTTACATTTAATTTCCAGGTTGGTTCTTTGTTATTTATTTGTATTTAACAACCTCATAACTATGTGAGAATTTCAAATATGGCGCGTAGTACTTAGATCTTTATTTTAAACGAGTTTGCAATATTATGTATGGGCTACACAGTTGACACTGCCCATAAAAATGAAGACGTGTCTTCTAACCCTGTTCAGCACGACCAAAAAATATAAGTATACAATTCACACAGAATGTGCGTTTCATAACATTTGCCTTCCGATAATTTTATTAATTTTGCATTAGGAATTCAGGTTAATAACAATCTTTCCCACAACTCCAACATACTGAGGTCAGACCAATTTTGAACTTGTTCGTTCAGCGCTGGACTGCAAATCCAAAGAATTAGGTCAGCCTTCCAGACACAAATGAGTGCATGTCTTCGAAAAACATTTAAACCTCGTATCTTATACACACAAAATGACAGACCAAACTTAGATTTTTAATGATAATAAAATCCACATTGTTTTATTAAAAAACAAAGCTTATCTAACTCCAGAATACCAGAAATCATACTACGTCTGCTAAGAATCTTACGTAGGCTATAATTCAGATGGATTTATTTATTGATCTTTTTTTTAAAAAAAAACTGAGCATTGCCCAGACACGCGACGTTATTTGCGAAATGATTTTCGGAGTCACCATTGCTCCCTCTTGCTGTTCATTCCCGCGTTACATCTACCCAACTTTATAGCAGCCCTTTTAACCCGCGACCCCCCCCCCGCCTCCTCCCCCTGACGTCAAGGCCCTGGTTCTTTTGCATGAACTGTCTTCGCTATAGTGCATATATCGCTGCGTTCTGCTACTGAAGGAGGGAGATAGAGAGGGGGAGAGAAGGAGGAGGGAGGAACGAAGGGAGACTGCGTGCAAGAGACAGACAGAAAGAGAGCGAGCGAGCACAATCTCTCTTCAGACAAGAGGAAAATTACCAGCAGAATAAGGCATCAAGCGACCGTCTGCACCATACTGACACCCCATCCTTTTGCGCCGATCGTCCTACACAACCTGATCGGAGCGACAATGGATCTACCTGCAACGGGGGAACACGTTTTTGCCGTGGAAAGCATCGAAAAGAAACGATTTAAAAAGGTTAAGATCGCTTAACGTCGACAAATCCGTCAGATATTTTTTTCGCGGACAGCTCCCTGCGTGTATTATTGGAATAGCTTCGTGCATCGGTTATACATAACGGGTCATTATGTCTTGCTTATCTTCATTTACAGGGTAGGATAGAATACCTGGTCAAGTGGAGAGGGTGGTCCTCTAAGTAAGTCTCAATGTCGTATATTGTTTCCATATGTCACACGTTATGCCAAGCCATGTGTGTAGATAGTCGCCTGTACCTCTGTAGGGACTCAGTGTCGCCAGATTTTTTTTTTTTTGGTTTGGTGTAGCTGTGGATGCCATCAGTATTTTAGACGGAGAAGGGGAGAATGAAGCCCATCAAAATAAGCTGTAGTAAGACGGAATCAAGACTATAGATTTGTTGTACTTTAAATGTGATTAAAGTTGTCAGCCTGTTCATAGCAGGCGCGTTTACTGTAGATGTTAGCTTTCTGTACAAGTAACCCACGAAACGTTCTCAGAAGCGATTTTTACATTTTTACATTAACGTGATTCATTTTTATCTTGGTTAAGATATTTAACATCACATTACAAAATTCTTTACGTGTTCAAAGTTTGATTTTGACAGGCCGGCATGCAATGAATACACGTACTGAAACATATTGACGTTTACTGCCAGTATTAAAAATGCTGCGTTTCAGGGTCCACTCGTCGCATTGATCAGGTGTTCATATCTAACAGAAGAAACACGTGACAGATTTATTGCACTCTAATCTGTCTCGATCATTTCCAAATGACCCGATAACCCTTTTAAGTTTTCTAATCTTTTTGCGGTCTCTGTCTTAACCCGTTTCTGCTCTCAGATACAACACATGGGAACCAGAAGAAAACATACTCGACCCGCGGCTTCTTACCGCTTTCCAAAACAGGTGAGCCCGTCAGCCCTCCCGGCGGTGACCTTATACAGTCATTCAAAGGGGGCGGAGTAGCGCTGCCTTGTAGCCAATCGCTGTACAAGGCCTGGGGTGTCCGACTGTCTTTTTACATTAAGGTTTAAACGTGATAATTGTATTATTGATATTATTGGTATTCATCCTTGTAAATCTTACTGGTGTCAGAATGCGCAGTTGTAGTTACGCTTAGGCACTTAGGAAATGCATTTTCAGTAATAGGAACAGTAACAGGAATACTGGCGATGTCATTTTGTTTTCACAAGAACAATGGGCAAGTGTTAGTACTTTTTGTCGCGGTGACCCTCAGCGCATACACACCAGAATGCATTTTTTTTATTTTTTTTTTTGCATTTGTTGGTTAGTACTTGATTTCACTTTTATACTGGCTTCTAGTGCAGGCCACATTTTAATGGATTTAATAAAATGGGAATATTGCATTTTTCAGCAAACCTGTGAGCTGACTCTGCCTCATTCCCGTTCATGTTGATTCGCTAGGGTGCTGCAGGTGACGTTTACAGCCTCCTTCCTTACTATACAGTATCCTATTAAGTAATGAGTAGTAGTGTTTACTCTCAGTCACACAAAACGGTGCAGTGTAATTTAGCTGAGGGTACACTGCAAAGCCCTTCCTGCAGACAGGAGTACAAAAGTTTGGTCAAATTTAACCAGCATTAACATGATAACACATTGTATCCCCACCGGAGATGATCTCCTCAGCCACATACTCACCAGGGGTTCATCTTAACAACAAGTAGTTCTGGGTGTGGATGCATAGGTGTCTACATGTTGTAAAATGTTGGCTAAAATGGGTGGGGGTTTAGTGAACTGGTTACTTTGTCAATAGTTTTTGCTTTTCTTTTGCAAGTTCAGCGTTTGAGCAGAGGGCCCACGTAGCACACTAGAAATACAATGAACCGCACGTAAGGGGCCATCCACTATCAGCTAAACTTTGAGAGAGAACCGTACACCAAGCTTTATGAATCGTCCAGGGGAAAATAAGATGTAAACAGCTGCAACATCAAACATCCAATAGTGTAATTCGAAGAAGAAAACGGTGATCGAAAGGTCAACAGCAAGGAGTTAGAGGAAAAAAAGCTACATGCAGTATACGGATAAAATCATGCTGGTGAAGTGTATGGCATAATCTGAAGACGGTTGTAAGGGAGCCTTGATATCCCACAATGCAACATTTCTTTTCTTGCTTTTGGGAGCCAAAGAACCGCCAAGTCTGACATCCACACAGCATACTGCCTGAGCATATCTTAGCTACACAAACCTTAACTTCCCCGTTTACCAGCTCCTTCCAGTTCCTTGACCCCAAGGCCGTTCAGCCTTTGTGCGCCGGCTCAGGGGAACAGTTATGCAATATGGCCTGTGTTGTGAAACGGTGAGGTATTCCTAGTAGCGCTGGAGCTGACTTCCAGATGTCAGTAGACACATTAATTTATTAGTTCAGTTTCTTGATTGACCTACATAACAGAGGTGGAAAGTTCAGGTCAGAGTGACTCTGTGACTGTGACCCTTTATACTCAACTGGTTGGTTGAAACAAAATCTTGGTCTGGATTTGTATTTTCTGGACCTGAACTTTCCATCTCTGCTGTGTAGATTAAACTAGAGTATCTGTGGATGTAGTAACTTGAACATTTTACTACTGAACAAATTAAAAACTCAACATGATACTGATGTGTTTAACAGGGAGAAACAGGAGCAGCTGATGGGATATCGCAAGCGGGGACCCAAAACCAAGCCACTCTTTTTGCAGGTAAATGGCATCACGATTGTGTGGCATCAGGACAGGAAGATCAAAACAAAATGAAGAGTGGATTTTTTCAAGTATTACATCAGTATACAGGCGGAAGGTGTCCTGTGTGTGGAATTTTGTATTCGCAGTCCTGGACGTTTTGTGTAAATTTTCATGTAAAATCAAGCTGTGTAAACAATTATTTATTTACGGCTTATGAAACAGTACAGATAGAGCACATTAAAACACCCATATAATGTTAGCAGAACCGAGTTGGCTAATAATCTGTCTTTCGAGACTGAGGCTGTGTATTGTAATGTGGGTGACTAGGATTTCATGGAATGGAAGCATTTTCGGAATTCCCTGGTTAACTTCAAAGGCCCCACACAGGATGAGTGATTCCCGTAAGAGGAATCCTCGCGTTAAATGGCAGTTTTTCTGGGTAATGGCACTGACGAAGCATGAGGCATCGACCAGCCTTCCTGTGAGCTAAGCTCACAGCGGTACCCCCTTGGAAATAACAGCCTGATGACCTGGGTTTTGAACATTCATACATCTACACCGATGGTATGGTCCCTTCCGCAGGGACTTGGCCAGTGGTGAGAAGCAGACTTAATGGCATCAAAAAAGCCGTGTGATAGTTCCTCATGATATTCTTTCTTCGGATGAGTTTGCAGTCACTCACACAGGCACACCTGTGGGCAATTTGGCAACTCCAATTAACCTCAGCATGTTTCTGGACTGTGTGGGAGGGAAAACCAGAGAACCCATAGGAAACTCCATGATGACACGGGGAGAACAATAGCAGAGACTCAAACCCAGGTCCAGGAGGTGTGAGGCGACAGCACTAACCACTGTGTCACCATGCGGCCAGTAGTGTGATTTGTTTATTGATGTTTGTGGATCCAATCTTTGTGGCACTTTTCAAGAACCCAAAGATACTAATGATAGGTGGGAGAACTCAGAGTACTTTGAGGCAGTAATAAATACATCAACTACAGACTGGGGTAAGCATTCCAGTAAGGGAGAAATACAAGTATTACATGGTAGCTGTACATATGGAGGAGAAACCGTTGCATTTTTTTCAGAAATTAAGAATTAACTGGATATTTGGTCTCTTTTTCTAGCTTCCATCTTTTGCAAGGCGATCAGGCCTATTCTCAGAATTCCAGGAGATGTCCCTGAAGGAGGAGCACCGATCCAAATCAGACCCGGTCATGATGACTCACTTACAGCAACAGCAATATCAGCTAAACAGCAAAAAATACCACCAGTACCAACCCAATGGCAAAGAGAGTGTCATGGAACAGCAGGCCAACGCAAAGAAGAAATATTTCTATCAGCTGAACAGTAAAAAACATCATCACTACCAGCCAGACCCAAAGATATATGACCTGCAGTTTCAGAAGCCCAAGGAGGTCAAAGGTGAGGAACCCACCAATCATAAATGGAAGCTTCCACCTACTACACATCAGAAATGGGTGTGTGATAAAACGCCGGGATGCCTGAGCAAAATGAAGGACCTGTCCCTGGAGCTGAATAAGAGTGAGGGGGACAAAGAAGAGATCAGCTGCAACCCCAAGGACATGGATCTCCCCAGTGGCATCAACAGCAAGATGAAGATCATTAAGAACAAAAACAAGAATGGCCGAATTGTCATTGTCATGAGTAAGTACATGGAGAACGGCAGCCAGTCAGCCAGGATTAAGAATGGCGACCCATCGGTGGTGGAGAAGCCAGTGGATGGGAAACAGCCTGAGGACGGTGAGTCAGAGAAGTTCATAGATGGGGGTGAAAGGATTGAGAGTCCAGCCCTGGAAACTGGAACCTCTAGTGACTATAGAAGCGTGGCATGTAACAATGACTCTAAACAAACTGACGGCCAGAATTGCTCAAGAGGAGCACATGCCAATGAGAAGGAGCTCATTGGAGGAGACAAAGTGGGCGTGGCTGTGAGTCGGGTGGAGCCTAACATAACCCACCAATCACCTGCCTCCCCCATGATGAACAAAGAGGGGGATCGCCCCGCCCCATCTGCCAGCCGCTTCCTCAAACGGCACCTGTCTGACCCAGAAGAGGACCATAGCAAATCCAAAGTGTTCCTGAGTGTCCGGAGCGTTAGCGCTCCTGGCGGTGTACCGACTTCCGCTGATCCGAAACACCCAAGCTACGGCCTGAGCTACAGTCAGGGGCAGGACCTTCTGGGTGTGGACCTGGAGGAACCGATTGACCTGAGCTGTGTGAGGTCCAGACAAGAGCGAGATGCTCAACCCAAAGCTGAGCTCCCCTCAGAGGGCGACGAAGCAAAGAAGTCAGAGCCCAGCTGTGGTTTCAAACCCTTCCTGGGAAACATCATCATCACAGATGTGACAACGAACTGTCTGACCGTGACCTTTAAGGAATACGTCTCGGTGTAAAGGCCCTCCAAAGCTGCAGCGACAGATCAGTGAATATCATCAAGCTGTACATTTATACAAAAATTACATTTTGTACATATAAAATATTTATCACAAAGACAGAAGTTGCTGAACATAAGACTTCAATGTTTTTTTTATACTTACATGCTTTTGAGATCTTGAGTTGGAAACATGACACGAGTCTGAAATTCTTACCACACCACAAGGATGAAATACAGATTTTGTTTGGTTAACAATTTTTTTGTACGGAAGACATTCTACTTTACCGTGGCTACAGATTAGGCTGTTTAGTTCCTTCATAGATACACCTGGTGTTCTGTCCTGGAGGTGGATTACGTTATGTACCTAATCATAAATACAACTTCGCATTGCATTCTGGGAAGAGGAAGTCTACTCCTTGTCTTTCTTGTTGTTGGTATAGTGCGGTCCAGATGAAAGAAGCGCAAACATGCATATAGCTCATACAGACACATTCTTCATACGCTTGTGAAAATTTTCCCTGGTTCTTACTGCCAGTTTTGCTTCACATCCCACACTACTTGACTCCGTCCTAATCCCAGTTTATAGGGCAAAGACAGTTTTGTGTACATTGGTACAAAAAGTTTGTTCCTTAAATGCCGGGACACACCCTTAGATTTTATTTAAGGTATTGGATATACAAACATAGCTACTGGATATGCATCTTACATGTATATAAATGTTTGGTGAGTTTGTCCGTCTGGTTATGCTGCAGTAAACTCGAATGGGGCATTGAAGAATTCAACTGTAATGCACAGCAATACTGGTTTCAGGGTGACCATAGATTGTTGGAGTAGCTCTCAGTTCAACGTTTGTGATATGACCCCTCTAGTCACTCCAGTGCATGATGGGAAAGAGACCTGCCCAATATCAGATAAAATATTTGTGTCATATATTGTCCTTATTAAAGGCTCTTCTGCTGGCTAAAAGGCCATTTTAATAGAAATGGATGTTAACTTTGGGCCGAAAAGTCTTGGAAATGATATGTCCGGCAAGTATAAGAGCTATCAGTCAAATTCATTCAGAGGTATATATACATATACATATCTTAAGCCACCAAATTAGTTGTTCACGCATCGATTTTAGTGAAATGCAACTTTTTGGCAGAGGATCTCTCCGGGGTTAGAAAGCCAGGAGAAGCCAGTGTTAGGATGTGCCAGCTTTCATCTGCTCTCAGATCCAGGCCTTCATCAACCCCGGGAGCCCATTGTCATGATTCACCATGGCTGGCGAGAAATCGAAAAAGCTGCCCAGTTCATTCACAAACATTTACTTTCTGTTCTTGGTTTTTTTGATCATCTTGAAACTGTATTTTTGTTTTAAAAAATGATGGCATAGGGTGCTTAATATTAGGCTTTAGAATAGCATTTTTTCGAACCCAGTATTTCTCAATCTGGTCCTTGGGGAATCCCCCAGCCGTCCAAATTTTTGGTTCCTACCAGCTCTTGAACGGAATAATCAAGCACTGACACCTGGTACATGTATGTTGGGAGCTGGGAGGAAGCGAAAACGTGGACCGTCTGGGGGTCCCTGAGGACTCTGGTTGAGAAACACTGTTGTGACCTGTTCAACCCACAATATGACTGCTGCTAAATGGAGCTAAATATTACATTAGGATGTTTGTAAAACTGCTTGAATGTAACAAAATAGGACTGGCTGTCAGTAACCAACTTGTCCACATGCATCGGGTATGAGGGTGTTTGTCTTTCACTCTTATTGCTCTGTAGCGTTGGGTGTGCAGTGTTTGGGCAGCGAGAGGTGAATCTCTTACGCGTGTCTGCCTCCTCTGTAAATCAGCTGCACCTGTATAAAAAGTACTGCTTTGATATTGTCCAATATGCTTGTCTAGTTATGTTTTTTTCACTTTCCTAACTTCAAAATGTGTGTATTCCCTGGAAAAACTAAAATGTAACTCATTTTGAGGGAAGGAACATTTCTTTTCTATGGTACATCCTGCATTTGAAAGCCATATTTATAATTAACAACAGACACATGAATGGGGAGTTTTTGACCTGTTCACACTAAGTCTTGGCAGGACTCCCCCCTATAATGTAGAAATTATTAGTCCTAGACTCTTTCGACACGTGCAATGGGTTAAAATAACTCATGCTCTTCATTGACGGGGATGTTTCGCTGATGAAAGCGCACCCGTGGTAAGCTCAAATTCAATCGAAGTAACAGAAAGATGAGTTGTGCATTCAAGATATAAGGGATAGTTATATATTGCACTTGGCCTTGAACCCTGACTTACACTTGACTCGTATTACCTAGGTTAACGTAACGGTGCCTGTTCGTACACTTACATTAATCTTTATTTTATTTTCGCCTTTGTCCAAAATCTACACGTGAGGAAAATAGCACATTACAAACGTACTTGTATTACCGGGTAGAAAAAAACGCGACACCGTTGTTCAGTTTTTCTGATGGCAACAGAGTTATTTTCAGGTGTGTGGTTTAATGAACCAACTAGAGAGAAGGTTGTATCTGCGCCAGTTTTGGAATTTGCATCCAGAATCCCATTTCTGTAAGCCCGCATAGTTAATAATTCAGGCCTCGATCACAAACAGGGATAAGAGGTGCATATGGGTTTTAACCATCCTGTTTGCATTCTTCAGCGATTGCTCATCCGAAGTCAAATTTATTTTGCGAGGCCCAGTAATTTCACCTGGCGAAAGTAAACTTTGAATTAAGAACATATTTTCTATCTAAGATGTTTTTCATTGTTTTTGGGGCTGTTTTTGCGACCACTGTTTGCGCTATTTGATCTCAGGATTATGTTGCCACAGATTTAATTCATTTTAAAGAAAAAAATACACCGATGATCCACACGGCCATCACCAGAAGAAGCGGTGTGAAGATGATGATGATTCACACAGACAATCGTAAGCACGCTCGCAGACACTTTGAGGTGGATCGGTGTGAGGTGAAGGTCGATTGCCGTCTAGTTTACGGGCGCAGCCGCTAATTGCGTCGCTTTAATTTAATCTAATCCGAGAGTGACTGAGGCGCGTGCCAAAATCGAGCATTTGGCTGTTTAACAATAAGTTTAATTTATAGTTTTTTAATTATGAAAATCTAAATTTCAAAAGTATGTACATCAGTTGAACTAGTGGACCACTCCACCAACTTGTAAAAGGTAGCCTATGTGTAAGATGTTACAACTCTTTTAAAACAACGTTTACAGGGAGCCATGCCACACATACTAGTTGGGGGTGTATAAATAAATAATCTGACATTTAAGAAACAATTATCCTTATTGAATGTTCAGCTTTATGAGGTTGTGTCTCTAGGGGTTTAATCCTATAGCCTGCGCAGAGTTTTCCTATGGCCTGGACATGAGTTTTTATCTCGTTATTTTACGGTGATTTTTTAAAATTCCTGCGCCTTTATTATTAAATTATGCTAAATAAGACCAAATTAAGGAAGAATGGTGCTCAATAATTTCAATGTCTTAATAGGGAAAGTGACCACAGTCATAAATTAATAGGAACCTATTGCATTCCTTAAAGGATCCTAGAATTATCTTATCTGTAGTTTCTCTGAGATCATTTTTCTTAATAGCTGTAGGCATTGCGACCAAATACACAAATGACCACAACCCGCTATATTTAAATGGACAGAATCCATCCTTTGTTGTTAGAAAAACGTTGGCTTTTGTTTTGTACATATTCTTTGTTTTCCATGGCCTGCGTGGCTTTCAACGTTTACTAAGCAATAGTGTCATAATTAAGATTCGGAAGCTCAAAATTCACGTGTCATATTTGCTTGTTCTTGCCTGTCCGGTAAGTGAATTGGTTACCCTGCTTTATTCGACATCACATGTCTGTAGACTGTAATCAAATCATTCAAACATTGAGTTTGGGAGATTTGTGACGTATGCATTTGTAGGAGCAGTCTAAGGAGCCCTAAATCTGAATGGCAATTATTGCTAGAATTAGGAAACACAATTTACAATTTAACGGACAGACATACAAATAGCTTACAAATGTTTGTGTGTTTATCTGTATATCTGAGTGATGACATACGGTAGTTGAATGGACTTAACCTAAATATTTGTTTTTAGGTTATGCAACCTAAGGTAACCGCGTTCCGAGTATATGTTAATGTAGTTTGTATTGTTGCGCAGTTTAGACCTTGATCAAATTTTGGCTACAACAACTACCTTAAAGGAATTGAATACCAGCTAAAATGGCGGATTTTACTGCACAACACTAGGCAAATGCTATTAATTCTCTTTCATGATGAAATGGGATAGTGAATGCTTCTTTTGGCGCGATACAGCAGCATAGCTTTATCACTTCTCCTAACCGCAGTTTTTTTCTTCGCAGCGACCATTTCCTATACCGCGGAACCCTCGAAAATAAGTTGCTTTCAATACGTTTTCTGCAAGAGAGAGAAAATGGCTGTCCCTTTCAGCGCATCCAGCTTATTCCCAACCGTTGTATGAACAACACATTGCACAGTTTATCGGTGTAGTTCACACGGTTTGTTGCTGGAAACAGCCTTAGCTCTACTGGACTGATAGAATATAAAGGTAGTGTAATCAAGGTGCGTTATGCTACAACGGCAGAAAAGCATTGTTTTGCCTAAACCGCATTTTTAAAAATTATTTTAACTAAAAAAGATGGAAATAAGTTGGTTGTTCTAGATAGTGGACAAAAATGACTAAGATCGATGTACGTGGAATGAAACGTGCAAACAACCGCATCTAAAAGCAGCCGGACCGTCATTATGCGCGAGCTTACTCTTACTCTTACGCGTCATGCATTTTGACCAGTTTCGGAAATAAAACTCTTGCTCCACCAGGTGACCCATAAGTTATAGCTAAAATTTATACTTTTTTTTAATTCATCCACTTTCGCTTAAATTATGTAGCATAGACTAGAAACTCCTGTTATGTAACTTTGAACAGCGTGTTACATAGAGTGGTTCAGTTATATGTACTCTATATATAATGTATATATATATATATACACACACACACAATGTTATATAATTTTATGAAACATAGTCACAAGATTGTCTTAAATTTTCCCGGAAGCCAGCTATATCTTGTCATTTATAGGGCGACCATAACCAGATTTTTAGAATAGAGTTGCAAAAGTAATGTCAAACAAATAATTATCCTTAAGATGGATACTTAAAGTGAACTGAAATGTTGCCTCTGGCTAAATTTTTGCTTCAGAGGGTTGGGCATCTAGCACGCTAACGTTTCCAGCAAGCATGCATTTCACAGTCAGACAACACCCAAACACATGCGACTTGCAGCTTATAAGTAATATTTTTGAAGTAGATCAATACATTAACATTTTAAATGCAATCTAATAGACAGGTTATGAGTGCGGTAATACGTCATCCAGCGAGGGTGCCACAAGGTGAACAAATTATGTCTAGCTACATTTCGAAATTATGTATTTTGAAACATTCTGGATCATCGGATATACTTCTGAAATTGTTGGTAGTGCAATATTGATTTATTGGTCTCACCTCAGTGTCATTTATTTTTGCTTAATTCAAACCTGAAAATGATGCCTGATAGTGAGGTCTTGTGCCTGAATACGTCCCCTATAAAAAATTTCAATTTCAAAACAAATTGCTGATTAACTATAATTGACACACTTCGCCAACAGCTTAGCGTCGGCTGTGGGAAGTCGCTCTGTTATAGATGTCACGCGGCTTTGGACTCTCACATCCTGTGCAGGACGTATATGTTATATGTTTCAGATAATACACTACTTTGCCTGTTTAAATGCTTTAATTGTGGTGTGGATATGCGACGTCTGGTTTTAACACGAGTATCAACGAAATTAGGAAGGTAAAATCGCATCAACGTATAACCAGTAGAATGTAATCATATCATACATACTGTAGTTTCACAAACGCTGTTGCCCAGATACGAGAGAGCCAATAATATTTAGACAACTCGGCTATGCGCCCATATACGGCTGCAAACCTTGCAGCGCTGCAGACGCTCCGAGACCAATCACCGCAGCCACCATAAAAGGACTCTGGCAACCTACTTTTGCAAAAGCGTTGTGTACAATTGTGGTCCATCTAACAAGAAAAGTAACCTCTCTGTATTGAAATGCTGTGGAGCTTGCTTTACAATTACAGCGTTTTAGTCCATCGGTTACGTGAACAATAGCCTGCTTTCCCGTGTCCAAGTTTTTCGTGTTTTTATGTCATGTGGCTGTACAAACCTGTTGTCCTGTCACGCCGCTTTAAGTACACACATTTGAGTCAGTCTTCTCAAAGTGTTGATGACCACTTCTACTGTGGTATGTTGCGTGTCCTGAAAGGTTTCCAGTTTTCTGATCCGTCTGGCCTGCCGACCTATCATTTACTTTGTCGTCAGATAACAACATTTCACGTCGCATACTCGGCTAATCTGGCACCGTATTTATATAATTGGGTTCTCAAACATTAAGAAAAATACCAATAGCTGTATTTTACGTTAGGTTACTTTAGCAGTTATGCAGTGTCGTGCTGAGGTGAAATGAAACAAATTTCATGTTTTCCCTTCTAATATGTAATTATGTAGCTACGTGATATCGTACGGACCCTCTCAGGCCGTGAGAGCCGTGTCTGTATGTATGCAGAGAGAGCTCCGTCTTACACAGTTACACGGTTTACCCCTCTGACTCTGTCCTAATTTAAATTTTGTAGTCCACATATAGATACATGACAGTTCCGTTATATACAGTTATAAGTGGATAAATAACAAAATAACAACAACGAAAACAAAAGTAACAATAAATAACAATTTAACCAAATGAAACACATTAGACTTTGGAACAGCATTTGTTTCAGTGTTTTAAATTATGTATATTCTAACATTACAAATCCGCGAAGTTTGCAGTTATGATGACGTACCGTCGATCGTGTTTTCTAAATAATTGTGTAAATGTGTGCAGTTTCATCTTTTCATTCTTCCTTATGAAATTGTGTCGAAGAAGCTTGATTTGGAAATGAAAAGCATAAGCTGCTGATGCAAAAATATCACGCGCCTAAAATTAACACCCCATGTAACATTTTAAATGGAAAGTTATTTTTGCGCAGTATTTTCGGAAAATAATCGAAAAATCATTTATTTAAAATTCGATTATTAACACCTGTGATTTAAATGTAGTGGGCGCATTTATTTGGTTACGCCAATGTCGCTTCATTTTATTTAACATTGTATACATTTAAGAATAAGGCAGTTAATAAAAGAAAAGAGACCCTTAGTTGCCGTTTTAAATATATTTACAAACGTATAAATAAAATTGAACTTAGAAAATGGGTAGCTTTCCTTATAAATATAGTATGGTTTTAAAGGTGAGTACAGACAGATTGAGAATACGCATAAAAGTGACTAATATAGCCAATTCATATAACTTAAGACGCAAAGTCAATTCAATTTAGGCAGAATTAATTTAGACCGCAAATTTCTAGTTTATTTCCATTTATCAAGCTGAAATGTCATCAATCAAACATAACGGCAAAGTATAGTTTAGCGTCTCTTCGGTTTGGAAGCGTTGGATCACACAATTTTAACTATTTAAATATAGGTCTAAAATAATTTGACATTATTGTGCGGTCGATATGCTATATGTGACATTCTGTTTCAGTATCAACATTCTGAGCCAGCCACATGTTTAGATTACATATATTATTTAAACTGTAAACAAATTATTTATAATTACTAAAAAAACTGGTTTTATCTGTCCTCTCATAAAGTAAATATCTGTCTATATTTAAGAATTGTTCTTGGTGTTACCGGTATTTCTAAAAGACTATACTTTGTGCATTCTGTAAGCTATTATGACGCAAAGCATTTTTGCTTGTAATAAATGACGTTGGGACCGTAGACAGCTAAATCGCATTGTTTTGTTCATTTGCTAATCCAATAAATTGCGACAAATGATATTTCGCCTGAATTATGTGAACGTATTAATCGCATTGAAATGAAAAATGTGTTTTGAAAAGTTTGTTCTGTTAATATGTTTCTAGGCAATCATAATGCGAACTTTGTTTTCTGCTCTGATCTACTCCCGTAAAAACTCAAATCTTGGCTGCCTTCCAGCATCATGTAAGTGAGAAACACCGCTATCTTCTGTCCACCAGACTTAATGACAAACTAGATGCACGTAAGAGAAACAGCTCAGGGTTACGCAAGAAAATGTGTATCTAGATGTTTGTTCTGTCCAAAAGTCCCCGTTATTTTGGTTCAAGAAGCTTACATAGCTATTTGGTTGTTATATATTTACCAAACTCTATTCTTTGTTTTATTAACCTGTGTCTAGACAGAACAGTCAAATAGGCCTAGGTATTTGGTACTTTTGAATTGCTTCTTGATTCAACTTTTACTCAGTCTATAGCTAAATACAAATCAAGTTTCAAATAATGCACATAATTTAAAAAAAAGAAAACAGATAATTAAAAATTCCTGTAATATAAGGAAAATTTCACCCTAACTGCAGATTGTAAACAATTCACACGTATTAATATTTTTTCATCTCTGTTGCATGCATGTTTGTTCGATTAAGGCGTCACTTCCCTTTGATTGAAAGCGCTCGCACTTTAACTCCTCCTCCTCACCGAGCAGCTTCGGTCACGTAGCAAGATCCCAGCCAATCAGCTTTGCTAAAACCGTACCACCGACAGTAGTTCCATAGCAACGCTGCAAAAAAGTGATGACGTTTGGGCTGAAAATTGAGTATTATGGTCTGCCTGGACTTAGCTGTGAATGTGGAGAGAAAAAATATAAGCGAGATTGAAGTAAACATGGAGCTGTCGGCTGTGGGAGAGAGAGTTTTTGCTGCCGAATCCATCATAAAACGCAGAATTAGGAGGGTATGTAAACCCTCCGCTAATGTGCCTTTGGCTTTGGCCTGAATGCTAGCCATTTGTTTACACAGCGATTATATGACATTTCGGTTTCTCAAAAGTATTTTCTCTTTCTAATCACCCAGGGGCGAATGGAGTACCTGGTGAAATGGAAAGGTTGGTCTCAAAAGTAAGTAAGAGCAGCAGCCGTATCGTTTTATTTGCACGCTTAAGAAGCTGTTAAACTGAGGGTTATATGATTTCTTGCCAGCAATGTGCTACGTAAAGGTTTGGCTATAGGGTAGAGCTAGCTAACAGGGTAGCCATCTGAATATGTATCCGCTAGCCGGGAAGCTAGCTACGGTTTTTTTTTCTACCCCGGGCGATGACGCAAAACGCGGTGGCTGCTAATACTAAGTGAGGCATGTCATCTTCTTGTTTTTTATGTAGGTATAGCACCTGGGAACCCGAGGAAAACATCCTGGATGACCGTCTTTTAGCAGCTTTCAAGGAGAGGTGAGGCGATCGCAGCAGGCCTTGGTGGAGCTGGGAGGAAACGCCGCTTTATGTGCGCGCGCCGAGCACGACGTTTCATTGATTTGGCAGCGCGTGCAGAGACGCGCGGGCACTTCCGCTGATTTATAATATTTATGATGCGGAACATGTCATTTGCAGGGAGCGAGAGAGGGAACTGTTCGGGCCAAAGAAAAGAGGACCTAAACCGGAGACATTTCTGCTGAAGGTGAGCCAACTGGCGACGTCTTGCCCTGTTCGGGAGCTGCATCTGTCTGACGTTTATTACAGATGCATTTCTGGAATTCCGACCTTTTCTTCAGTTTGACGTTTGTTTTAGGGGGGGACAGTCATTATGTCCTGAAATGTTAGACGTTTTGCCATGTTTTGCTTTTGTTTAAAGCACAGTCAAACCTCTGAAATGTTTATGAACTACTGGGTGATTTCAATGCAAGTCACCCAGTCCCGGAAAAAGTAAATATTGTTATGTTATAGTTATTTTGAAAATAATGAGTACTGTTAGTTACAAATTCTATGCATTGAATGGCTAATAAATGTAGATATTTCTGTTTTGTTGCTCTCATAGGCTCAGGCTAAAGCTCAAGCCAAAACCTATGAATTCAGGAGCGATATGGCACGAGGCATCCGGGTTTCATTCCCGGTCCCAGAACCCGTTATTACTCCGCGAGCTCGCGAGGGTTTACGGACCGTCGTGCCGACGATATTCCCTCCTAGCACCGTCAACCGAGGGGAGAGTGTCCGGGTCAGACCTCCGGAACCGGACAGGGGGCATCGCACCTCTGGATCGCCAAGACCGATGGCGGAGGGATTTCTTGCTGCCCCAAAGAAGAGGGGACGAAAACCCAAGTTACGGTTCGTGGAGGGCTCTGACAGCAACGCGTCGGCGGTGCCTGCCAAGAGGAGTAGAATGGAGGACCAGATGGCGTATAACCCGGCCAAAGTAGGAAAGCACGGTATTCCTGAAGGGCAGAAGTCAGAGCTGCATGGTCTCCAGTTAAATCGGAGATTCCAAAGGGATTCTGGTTATCCTCAAACGCAAGCACCGGCAGTGCCAAGCAGCAGCATGTTTAAATACTGCTCCGAGGTCAGTTCCCATAAAGGGGGTTTCCACGTGCCGGTCTGCAGGACTAAGGAGTGCGCAGGTGCTATTTCCACACAGCAGCCAAGACTGAAGCACCTGTCGAAAAATAATTTATATGAACCCAGCAGCCCTTCACAAAGGGAGCCGCCGAACCGCGGCACCAAATCTCCCGTATCCAGGGTTTTCGAGGCGGCTGTGGAGGAATGCTGGAGCCCCTGTCCCACCAAGGTGGAGAAGGTGGTGGTGACCGATGTAACTGCCAACTTTTTGACTGTGACCATTAAGGAAAGCAGCACAGACAAAGGTTTCTTTAAAGATAAAAGATGACTGATGTAATCTATTTTGATTATTGTTTAAAAAAAAGAGAGAAAAACTTCCACAGAGTAATTATTTCGAAGTAACGTGTCATTTGGAATTAATTTTGTATAAGTGTACAGAAGCAGTTATGTGAACTTAAATATGTAAATGTAGGACATGTATTTAATTAAATGACCAAATTAAATGTCCATGCCTAGTCGAAATGTACTGCGAATTCCGGTTTTTCGTTATAGGGTTGCATGTACCTTACTCTTTTAGCGATGTGCGAAACTGTAAGTGTGCGCAAAGAACGTTTTTATCCACTGTAGCAATATAAGTTGTTTATATATTTTGGCTTGCAATTAGTAGGTTATACTGAACTCAAAACCTCTCGACACCATTTACATATTTGCTTACAGGCGCTTCTCATAGCTCACACTTATTGGACATTTAAGCACCAAAGGGCCATTGCAATGATTACATTTTGAGAGAACTAAAATCGGTTTGTTTCCGATAAGTATTCATCTGTTCGAATATGCCTGTCAAAATTGTTCGCGGTGCATTTCGCAGCGAATTTTCGGAAAGAGAATTTTCTTGTGCAAACCGTTGCAGAAGTAATAATAATCTACACTAGGATGGGTGGAAGCAGTTGCCAAAATTGTGGTACTAACGCTGACAAGACTATGACAGTATTCGTGCTACAGCCATTAGTTAGTAATCTTAGTATGTTACCAGGTACCTGAAAACTGGCTGCCTTGATCTTTAAACGTAAAGGTCGCCGTATCTGACCCCAATGTACAAAGTAGTTACTAAAGATGGATGTATTAATGTAATTGTACTAGTGAGATCGTGAGAGAAACTGACGGCTTACGTCTATAGCTCGCCCTCCTGCTGTCTTAATGCTAACTTCTGACAGATTATTCGACGAACTGATAGCACACTGGTGTCTTATCGGGTTATGTCGCGAAATAGCTGTTAATATTTAGTATTTTTATTGAGTCTGGGTCGGTCGTAAATTTATATAGCCGTTTAGACCGATGGTGACCGATAAATTAGATTGTGAGCTTTGATTTGATTTGATTACTATTCTTTTAAAATTAATACTGCTATAAAGGACATGTAAGTTGACCACAGTTTTTGGTATTTTTCCTCCATCCAAGTATGTCATACTGACAGATTCTTGGGCTTGTTTGCATATAACCAATTAAATTTTACGGCCTTTGGTATTGATGGTTTTTCTATTGAACATATTAATAGATTTCTTACTCCGTTTTGGTTATGATTTTTGTCCGTAAGCCCTATTTCTAACACACGTATCATGGCGTTGGATGGTTGTTTTTCCTGCTCGACTCTGCACTTAAAATATTAATCATTCAACAATTACGGTGTATATGGTATTTCGGCTTTCCTGATATTAAAATAAAGTTGACGAAAAAGACGGAAGTCTTGTTCTTTCTATATCGGTGAAAATAGGTGGTTGGTGTATGTTTAGTCTCTGTGTTGACCGAGGCGGGTACTGTTAAGTATTCGAAGTTTTTATAATTACAGGGTTTAATAAAATATTTTATACATATTTTCTCGTAAAACTTAATTGTGTTTTTCTCGGACTATAAATTAAATATCGCAAAGTCAGAAATAATTTGATGTATCGATGTGAAGGGGTAAACAACGGAAACGGTATTGATTTTGAACAGAAATACAACCGTTTTGTAATTCCATTAAAAATATCCATTTAATTACACGGATTATGCAGATAATACTCTAAAAACCATGGATTACCGTAATATGGCGAAAACACCGGGAACAAATAGATTATTTGTAAATCCACAAGTAGGAGGCCAAGTGAGATATAAATATATAAATTTGGGTGTCCATTTTGCATTTTCCGTTGTTATTCGAGTTTGACTTACAAATATGATCCCTCTTCCAGTTGGTGGACAGCTCTTTACATTTGTTTTTAAAAATATATAGTAGGCGTAATACTATTCAAAAGAAATATATGATTACTGGCCTGGAAAATGTACATCATTTCTAATTAGGCTACCTGTCCGATTTTGTCGTTACAATATTGCGCATTGATATAATATCATGTCGTCCTCGCGCCTATCTATATCAGGACTTGTAAAATAAGGATCGTGAATAGTTAGACCTCGCTGTGGCGCTGTAAGGATTTTAAAGCTGATGAACAGAACTGAGGAATAATAGGGTTTACTGACGTAAAATCTAATTCGGGCCAAAGAGTGAAATCTGTAGTCTACCAGAACTGCATCCGCAACTAATCTCGACTACAAGTAATTAAAAATGTAACAAACCCAATTGCGGGGCTGACGCCGAAAATACCGACAAGCAAATTCATAACAGACTGTCATGGACTGGAAATAACTTATTTTGTGAGCATACCGATAGTGGCAGAAATACGTGCACTATAGAGCTCGGTACCATCTCCCAACTTCCAACAACGAAGTAAAATCCAATATTCAGCGTCTTGTTCACAGGGCGCCGTTTCACTGCGCGATTAAAGTTGTAATCACATTTGTTTTATCGGAAAAGGAAATAAAATGCAATCCGACGAAAACTTATGTAGCAGTTAACTTTATAGTTATTGTTATGTTGAACTAGATGGTGCCTTTTCCCTTAGCGTGCAGAACCACGTGAAACCAAAAGTTTGATTAATTTTAACCCGAAGAAAAGAAACGAAGACTACCTATTGTCTTGTATTACTCTCAGACAGGTGAAACAATTTTCTTGTTATTTTGAATAGTTGTGCACGCGAAGTATAAGCTAAAGGGTACCGCCGAAAATATCACATCCATGTTGTTACAGTCTATTTCCATAGACTTCCATTCGCATGTTGATCGTGTATTGTGTTTGCAATGTACAAAATCTATTTAAATTTTTTTCGCATTATATACATGCTTTATATACACCTAGATAGTACCGTATCCAGTCGGCTTACAATATTTACTATATATCTACCAACTCGGGAGATATAATTATTGGCTTTCAATATCTCCCGGACTTCCCGGAAACGTGCATCTCCGAGTCTAAGCGAGATCTAATCCGCGGTCGGGTTCAGAGGGCAAACCCAAGTCTCAGCGTTGAGATACTTTAACCATGTCTCGTTAGTCGATCTATACATTGTACTAATAGGGTCTAACTGTTCAATGTGTAATACTTTACAAACTTAATGGAAATTAACATGGAAAGGGACCGAGAATGTTTCGGGTTTCACCTAAAGCATATACCAATTTAAACCTGCCCGAACTTTCTCCATTTATGACTGTGTATCGACTTTGAATGTCTTTTTGTAGAAAATGCAGCAATAATAATGATAATTGCATGTTTGCAATGTAATGTTGACCATGAATTAGTTTTTGTTTAGCATTCATCATTATTGAGATTTCCAGCACACATCACTTCGGTTAATGTATAATTCGACGGACGGTCGTTCGTCGTTCACAGCTTTGTTTTTCAGGTAGCCTACATTTCATTTCCTAATATTGCTATGCAATATAATAAAAAAATACCTAAAATGTTAAATGTTAAATTTTTTTCAGTTCCGTTTTTCACAAGAAAGTTTAGGTGTTTCCCCTTTCACCATGTCTGGAGAGCATTTTCTAGCGCCCCCTGCTGTTTCACAGATTTAGTACACCGTGCTTTGTATCTGTTGTTTATGCATTTTGCTATGTAGCCTTCGTTTTAAAATTACGAAGGCTTTTTATGATTAAAATTCTAAAGATAGAACGGCTCGAATCCCTTATTAATGATAATTCGAAAATAAGGGGAAGAAAACTACGCATTTAAGCATATTCCCATCTATCTTCTAACCGGAATTCTGAGCAGAATTGCAGGAAGCCTGGAGCCTATGCTACGCAGTATGAAGGCATGAGGCTGGGTAACATCACGCATGGGATGCCCGTCCAGTGCAGGGCACATGCACTCATACAAAACCGGCATTTCAGAGACACTAATGATCATGACTGTATGTCTTTGGACTATGCAAGGAGACTGACATGACGCAGCGTGATCATGCAAGCTTCACGCACACAGAACAGAGACAAGAGGAGTAAAGCTAATTCCTGTGATGTGAGGGAACATTGCTAATCACAGGTACACCATTCCACCCATTAGTTTAAGCACATGTAATATATTTCATTATAAATTCCCCATCATGGTCAGACACGAGACTTAGAAAATAGGAAATCTGATATTAGGTTATGTTGAATATATGCCCTTTATTTAATACTGTATGGTATAATGTGGTAAAGCATGCAACAAAAGCAAGATATAGACATATTATAGATATACGATTTCTGTACTTGAGTCAGCTTCCAGAATTTTTGCTCCATGTAAGCCCCACATGCATTAGCATATTGTGATGCAAGCAAAATACACACAAAAAGAATCCCACTTCTTGCTTTCAACTGTGTCCCATTGTCCACAGCCTGCTGAGCGTCCATCCTGCAAGCAGAAAGAACCGGTCAGACCACTGAGCTTTAGCGTTGACAGTGCGGTCACTGCCACGATGTACTGCGCCAGCAGGGGGAGCAGTGACATGCTGAAGTGTTTGGGTGCCCAGGGACGGCATGCTTGGAACGTTACGGGGGGGTGAGGCCTGGGTACCATGGAAACGGGCTACACGGGGTAGCCGTAGTTGCGATCGCAGCGAGGGTAGCAGTGGGGATTGAGCCAGTTCTCCAGGTTGGTCTCTTGGGCCCTCTGGTCCAGCTGCTGAAGGTACAGCATGTGCTCCTGGAAGGAGAGAGACAGTGATGGAGCTGGTTTTCACAAGCCACGTGACAGGTCACATGACTATGCTTAATTATTTTGGAGTGTTAGATTTTAATGGTAGGTGTCTGCAGAAACGTCCTTGTTTGCTGTTTGTGTAAATATTTATGTTACATTGATACAGACCCATAAAGAAAGAGATTAAGGAGATTGGATTGTCACGCAGTACAGGTAAACCGGAGACGATACGCCGATGAGTGATAATCAGAGTCGTGGGCATTTGTCCCCCTCAGGCCTTACCCTCATTGGCTCATCGGGAAAGCCTGCCTTCCTCGGTCGCTCCTGCCTCTTGCTGCGTAAAAGTTGTTTGGCAAAGTTCTCTTTGATGACTGGTGTGGCGCCTAACAACACAGAAACACCTGCTGCGAGATCGTCACACTGCTTTGACATCTTCAGCCTGTTTGCCCACCTTCAGGAGGGTAGTGTCGATGGAATTCGGGAGAATGTAACAACGCAATATTTTACTTGGAGAGATGTTTTTTGACAAGCAGTTTCTGAAAGCGGAGGGCAGGACAATTTGCCGCTAAGGCTATCAATGATCCGATTCATTCGTTAGTGTGCTGACTCTTTTAGCCTGTACCAAACTTGACAGCCTTCTCATTGGTCGAATCCTTTCCAGAGACTCGAAGCATACATTTCTATGTTAAAGCTGTTTTTCTCATGACTTAACAAAGTGCTCATTCATTCCCCCTGACCCCCCCTCCCGCCCCACAACACACATCCCCATGTGGGGACCTGGGATCACGTGACTTAAAACACCAGTCTCTCAGACGCCCTGGGCTCTGGATGGCTTAGCGACGTGGCAACAGTGCAGATTGTCAGGGCCATGTGGCTGAAAATAGAGAAGCTGACCCAATGTTTGCATAGCTGGTACCTCTGTGTAACCAGGAAATACCTATATTTACAACTATAAACACACAAAGTCTCCTTTCTGACTTTTAAATTTAACAATCGAAACATCTTGACTGCAAATAGTTCTTCTTCTTATGTTTGGGATTCTTTGTGTTAGCAGCCTGTCCTCAGATTCTGATGCAGCATTGCAGGTCACATGATGCAGACTAATACGACGGGATGTGTTACTGCATATGAGGATGTTATACCTGTCGGTATCAACACTGTTCTCTAATCAGTTTGTTCCAGTGAGAAAATTGCAGTTTGTCCTGGAGCCATGGAATGTATAATTTCTTGGCTCCATGTATAAATTGTATGTATAATGTATTACATTGGAAACACAATGCTAGTTTTAGGCAAAAAATAAAAAATAATTTGCAAGGCATTTTTTTAACAGTTTCACTGCTGTAAAAATAATTAAGGCTTCACTTTTGCTGTCTTTCCCCCTTTGTACCCATGATATGCCTAATTAAGACCGTAACTTAATGGTCTTACCTGCGAGGGCGGTCAAAAGGATCAAACACATAAAAATTGCGACGAGTTTCTTCATTTTTGTTTCCGTTCCGTTCTTCTTAATCCGGGCAATGACGATGCCCGCTAGAGGCAAACGGGTACATTCGCTTCTAACGTGACTGACGCCTCTTTCACGTCACATAGCAAGTGGGTGCGACACGCCCGGATGGTCGCACCTTAGCTTTCGCCTTTACAAAAAAATGTGATTAAAAAAAAGCATATTAAGGTGTTTTTAACCAAATTTTGAGCTATTCGTTTTACATCTTTGATAAATTTAAACACATTACCATTCATTATAGCAAATAAATAAAGCAAATAAATCTTGCAGCATGAGTACAAATAATTTCAAGTGAGACTACTGAATTGAATAAGCGGTAATGAAAAACGATTGATTTATGGATGGACTATACTGCGCAAACTACTCACTAGATGGCGTGTGAAACTTACTTGAGTAAACTTTTTATTGTTTCACAGTTTAAGATAACCCGTACATGGTGAATATGTGCTATACGTCACATTTCTTCGAATTAGTGAAGAGATAATTCGGAAATTAAATATTTAACTTCATTCGAATTATTTGTGGCACGTTGAGTTTGATATATTTTATGTTTTAAGCATTAAGCATAAGTATTTTAAAATTAAGTTCCTATTTATGTTAGCATTATGAATTACTTTGGTTTAGATGTGTTATAATGCTTGTAGAGAAGTATTCATTACATTTTGTCCAAGCAACACTATACACACAGGTTAAATTATGATGTGTTTAAGTCATAGGACAATAGAAATCGTACATTCGTACTTTGTGCAGTTGTGTGTAATGTGCGTCTGCCCCGACCCTAAGGTAACAGATGGTCAGGAGACTCGATCGAATTGTCTCTTCTATGCCTGGAGTACAATAGCGCGCTGCCTTGACCGGGTGCTTAGCGCCCAAGAGAGCGGCCACATTGTCACCTCTCCGCGGCAAAATTTCAATTCCACGGTCCCTTTGTGAGAGATACTCCACGTTGAGAATAGGTGTCAAAAAGCCAATATTTTCTCCATTGATATTTGGAAGTTGTTCATACATAATGACAGATCTTCGCCCTCTTCGAAGGTTTCAGCCCTCATGGGGGTATCAGCACTTATCAATATGCGTCCACCTCGTACCGCTATTCAACACCAGTCCATCACCTTGTAATCCACTTCAGCCTAGAAGAATGGTTCGATGACATCATTAGTTCTCGTTGAAGATGGGTTTACATTTAAAAGAGCTTTGTAATCCATGTTACTAAGTTTATTTGTGTGGCAAAACCACGTACATGCGTATATATATATTCATGTTTTATTGCGTTTGTAAAAATTCTTTTTCATTGTCAACTGATATTTAGGATTCCAACATTTTTAGAAATTTATAATCATTTTTATTTTCACAGAAGTTTATCATTGAGGCCCTGTGTTGGATAAGTATAGTTGGAAGGTAGATTGATGGTTTATTTAAACAAAATAAATTACATATCACACACAAATGTTTAATTACACTAAACAGTAACTAAACAGATACGCAACGTCTTGTATTTTAAACCGAATGAGATTATTTTTACCTTTTCCCTCTTCCTCGTTATTATTATAAGGAGTACTTAAATGATAAACAAATTAATAAATTCATAAAAAAGGTGAATTCCTTCTTTTTCATTGACTCATTCTCTCACTGGATACCGAACTCATCCGGCCTGTTGAAAGCGATCCTTTATGGTGAAATTTGGTTAAATCAGTTCATCTCTCTCTCTCTCTCTCTCTCGCACGTTGTTCTATTGAATCTGGGCATCAATAATCAGTCAACTAAAGGAAAGCTATTGGCTGATTTGAGCAAGCAGAAGCAACTGAAATGTCCACGCGCGCTTGTGCAGTATCTGCATTGGTAAGTGTCATACTTGCAAACGCACCGGATAACTATAATCTCCTCGGTTATGTTTTGTCCTCCAACTGATTTCTTCGGTCTGCGAGTGCATTGCAATCGGTAGCAGCTGCAATGTCACCTAGAGGAGAACAATATGTTTGGCTTTTCTTCCTGCACTGTCTGTCTGGCTGTTTGTCAGCATGCGCTGCAGATTTGTGCAACTGGAGAGGAAGGTAAGGCATGATTGACAAGTTTGTTTTTGTTTTTTTCTGATTTGTTTTTAAAAATGCTTTTATTTCACAATTTAACTTTTACATGCAAGTTCCCGCTATTAATCTCAGATTAATCTTGCGAAGAATTTCTATAGGTTCATATATAAATATAATGTTGGTTTACTTATGTATAATTTATTTATACATCAAATATATATTTATAAATATATTTTGCAAATATTTCTATGTATAATTTATATGTAATTTTTGTTTTGGAAATTTCTAAATCATAACGCCTATCTTCATATTTAATTAGTTTGACCTGTGTCCGATTTATTTATTTGCCGGCTTGAAATAAGAGATTACGCATAGTCTTCTGAAATTTAATCGAAAAATTAATGAGAAATAATAAATGAACTTTTGATTGAGGGGTTAATATATAAACTATATATTTTCAGGTTTTTTTTTAAGACAAAAAATTTTATAATTTTTCTTAGAAAGTATAGTTGGCTACAGGTATGAATCCGCATATACTTCATAGCAAGAATTCATATTGTACTTAGCGTCTTAATTAAGCTCCACATCAATACAAATGGAGGTGATTCGCCTTGACACTAACATTGTCTGTTCTCACCCCAGTGGATTACTTCGAGATCCCCAGTCCCGCGCTGTGCAGCAGGTGCGCTTACGCTGTACTGAGGGCGCCGTGGAGTGGGTGTACCCCAATCAGGCATTGCGGGTCGTGCTGGAGCCCAACCTGTCTTCTGCACGCCACAGCACCGTCTGCATTAAGCCCTTCGGGGGTTTCGGTGGCGCTAGCGCGTATATCGAGCGTGCGGGAGAGCTGCACCTGCTGGTGACTGAGGGCGGGAGGCCGGAGCAGGTGTACTGCTTTCGCGCAGACGGCCCGCAGAAACCAGCCATATTTCTCCAGGCGACCCTCCAAAGGGACATCGGCCGCCGCACAGTGGGCTTCCAATACGAGCTGCTGAGCAATGGGAGCACCGCGCCCGGCTTCCCCGCCACTATGGTGCAGGGTAAGAGCCGGTAGAAGATCAGAGCTGTAGTGTTTTGGTGTGCAGGACACGAAGCTCTTTTTTTGTGCCTCTGTGTTTTGAAGGGGTGTTGTAATATCTGCAGTTTTGTTTGTTTGCTTAGTTTTTGCGTATTTATTTTTACAGCTGAATGCCGGCCATGTAACGACACGGAGTTACTCTTGGCTGTCTGCAGCAGTGACTTCGGTAGGATGCCGAGAACAGACTATACAGCCTGCACTATACAGTCATTACACATTTATTTGGCGCAATTGCAAAATTTAATAAATTAATTTAAATTTTACCGCAGATTATAGAATGGTGAGCAGATACAGAGATAAGTAAATAAGAAAAAAAAATCAGGTAATTGTGTCTCAGAGCTACAAGTTATCCGGGAAACTGGTAATATGATATTGTCATTAATTCACTTGGTGCTTCTTTAGGTGGGTGGCGGCGGCAGGGGGCAGTGAGAGCAGTTACTTCACACCGTGGTCATGTTCATGAAGCCCCAGTCAGTGCCCCCGCTGAACAGTTTCCCCATCCAGGCTATGTCCCACAAGGACTAATTAAAGTAACAAAAGAGCCCATGCAGGGGATGGGCGGGGGCGGGGGGCTGCTGTCCAGAAAGCCCCCCCTTACCACAGCAGTGAGCACTCGCAGATTTGGGGGCAGGTGCACAATGGCGTTCAGGCGGTCTCACAGCGCCAGCGGGGCAGAAAGTCAGGATCCCCGTGAAGCCGTTCGGCGTGCAGCCTGACACCCCCGCGCTGATCCTATAAACGGGCAGTGCTGACTTTTTGGGAAGCGGCTTAATGAAAGTGTAAACGCTTAACACCGGTGGAGTGGAGGAGGGGGGATGGCTCTCTGGGCAAGGGACTTATGCTGGCTTTCATATGGGACTTCATTTCCCATGAGCCTCTTTGTCGATTCATTATGCTTTATTTCAATGTAACAGCATAATTATAGACTGGCAACCTGCCTAGGGGGGTCCCCTGACACGTGCCCTGTGCTGCCTGCTGTAGGCTCCCTGGAGATGCGGCTGGAAAATGGATAAAGGTTAATGGAAGAAACCTAGAATATTGCATAAAATATAGAAATTTTACTTATACAGATCTGTGGGAAAATCTTGGCGCGAGGCAGGCGGACACTAAAATCCAAAATCCACGTCGTTGGACTTTGGAAAGCAAAATAGAACTGGGATAAAACCACAACATGAATGAACTCCACATAGGCACAGCAGGGCTCAGATTCATACCCTGAGGCCTGGGGGGGCTCACTACACACGGTATCATGCCTGTGACTTACGTAATAATAACAGTATTAATAACACGGTTTCTCCTTGTCTTTCCTTGCAGTGGTGCGAGGCTCCATCAGCGGCGTATCCCATGATGCTCGCAGGCAGATGTCGCTGGTGGAGGTTTCCGTGGCGCGGCTGTTCCGGCAGCGCAGCAGCGTGTTCAAGAGGCAGGCTGGCGGAGAGGGGCTGTGGCGCGGTCGCATGCTCACCCTGCAACGGTGCCGGGTGAAGGCTGGGGGGGGGCATTTCCTGTTCACTGGGGCGGAGCATTTCGGCGAGGCCTGGCTGGGCTGTGCTCCACGCTACACGGACTTCGTGTCTGTGTATCGGGCCGCTCTGCGGACGGGACAGAACCACTGTGAGTTTGCCCTGGACTGACCCCACCCCTCCTGGACCCCCACATGAACACATGCACTCACTCCAGGTTGGGGAATTCCCATCCCTGATGTCACAAGGAGTTTCCCCGCCGGCTACACTGTGAACAAGCTACCCAGACTCTTTAGGGGGACTGTGACTCTTTATGCTCAACTGGTTGTTTGAAACAAAATCTTGGTCTGGATTTATTCTTTCTGAACCTGAACTTTCCACCTCCTGCCAGTAATCAGTATCAATCAGAGTCACCTGTATATCTTAGGATTTAGTGCTGTATCCATTTTATACAAGGGTTCAAAACTAGAGTCTCACCTGAGGCTTCAACTCTGGTCAAGTCTTTGACCAGTGTGCCACCTGCTGCTCTTCTTAATGCTGCTTTTGTTTGTGTGACAGCAGCATGGCTACATGTGGCTCTCGATTCGCAGATGAGTTTTGCCGACATGCCAGTCAGCTGTCTGTCATTGACAGGCAACCCATCCATGGTGTCCACCTGCCTTGTGCCCTGTGCATTCTGGGATAGGCTCTGGGTCCACCTTGATGCTGTACTCAGTTAGCAGCAGAGAAGAGAGATGGATGGATGGATGTCAGTTATTTCAGGGAAAATATCATTTTAATTCACTTGAATTGTCTTTTCATTACAGGATTATGTTTTGTAGCTTAACTGCGAAATAATTGCTATGTTAATGTTAGTAATAAAGTTGGTACATACAGGGTATAAATTATGAAAGAATATTAGATTCAATTTTGTACAGAATGCGGTTAAGGAGGCATGTGTACAAAATGCTTTTTCATTATCATTAGACTTTAAATTCATCTATGAATTTACTTAAAATGTAAATAATTTAAATGTGAAATTCTCTGCTCATGCTTTTGAAGTATTTTTTTTTTACCATGTTTCCCATTGCAATCGTGTAATCCTAAAATCCTAAACGTATAATCCTAAAATCTTGTGTCCTGAATGAGTTAAATAATTTATTGGGTTATTTTTTAAAAACGGCTGCATGTGCCTGGGAACGGCTCACAAACTTTATAATGGAAAACCAGCAGTTTGAGGAAACGGCGCTTGGTGGCAGAAAAACGGTCCATTATTTTCTTGAGAATTAAGTGCCACGGCAGAAACATTCCGCTGAACCAGGCACTGCAGCCGCTGGCTGTGCGATGAGCCCACGAAGCAGACATCTGCGCACAGCGCCGCCGGTAAAAGGCCTTCGATTCAAAGTGTGAAGCCTTTGTGTCCTGTGATGTATTTGGTGCGAAAAAAGGGTCCTAATGGAAGATGAGGCCCGATCTTTGCTTCAGTATATAATGGAGCAGTTACTGAGGAGAAAGCGGTTTAAAATGTGCTGTTCGGCGTGGTCTTTTCAGATGCTCTGCTCAGGACCGCGGTCCATTATAGCTCACGATCTCATGTAAAAGGAATAGCTGTACCGTAAAATGATATACAAATGTGTTTGTGGTGGAAGGGGCGACGAGGAGGCTGAATCGAGCCATTCTTCAGCATGACGCCGCCCCCGGAGCGTGGCCTGGGAAAGAGCTTTGGCCAGATGTGAGGGACCCGGGGTCCACTGGAGACTCCCCCAAAAGAGCACAATTAATTGACTTTTAAAACCGCTCTTTCTTTCCCAGCTTCTCCACACTTCCACTCGGCTGAGCAGGATTCACAAATTGCTGTCTTGAACTTTTTATTGAGACTAAATAGCTGCCAATGAAAGTGTAAATGACGGCGTGGTGAATGGGGGCCGCACAATGGGCCAGCGGTGACAAGTCCTTGGCCAACATAATGATCATTGTCCAGGCTGCTGTCACCCGGGGGGGGGGGGGGGGTGTT
>JAABNX020000052.1:3034113-3063920 GCA_015163995.2 Mormyrus lacerda | reverse complement strand
GTACATTAACACAATACGCGTCTCACTTTTGTTTGAAACAAAAACCTAATTTGGCAAATTTTATCCATACAGTTTCATAAATGAAGATACACTGCAGGACAAAGTGCAAAGCTTTCATTTTCCATATACACAGATAAGAATGATGTACATGCATTTGCGTTTAAGCGTCAACAAAGTAAATACAGATTTCGTACAGATTCACAAATGTGAATGTATCAGTCAACTGATCATTTTCTTATCTGACCTGAACCGATTAGCAGGAAAGAAAGGAGCCATACAGCGACCCGGGGCAGCTCCATTCTTGTAACGTGACTGCTACTTTAGTAAATGGGGAAGCTAGGCTGGGGAAATACAGAAAGTCATATGACCTGTGGATCACCTGATCTACAACCAACCAGGAAGCAGGCGGCGTGTAATGATCATCCCATCCTTTAGATGGCAGCAGAGAAGCGATGTTTCGCTTTTAATCTCGAGCGCCCTGTTGCTCCGTGGACCGCAATGGCAGCCTCCTGTCCCAACGCGGTGCGCGTCCGCCTTTACTTTGATTATCCGCCTCCGGCCGTGTCGGACTGTCGTATGTGCTGGGTACTCGTGGACTTGAACAAATGCCGCGTCGTGGCGGACCTGGCGAGTATCATCAGGGACAAGTTTGACTTCAGTCGGCGGGCTGTCTTAAACCTATTCATTGAAGACTGTTACTTGCCTCCCGCGGAGAGCGTTTATGTAGTGCGTGACAACGACAGCATTAGGTGAATATATCTGCTGTGGGGCACAAACTATACCAGCTGAGAACATCGCAATGGTTTATGCACCGTCAACTGCAGTTTGCTGAGGATGAGGATGCAAAAGGTTTAATTTGTGTATATTGCTAGATAAGTAAAAATACAGTTTGTTAGCTTAAAGCGATTGGCTATATCGAATTCCAAAATCTACGCACCCAGCAACCTGCAGTGACATAGTAAGAGTAAATAATTGTAAAAGTTGTTCTACTGCATTCTGTAGATTGCCAATTATCACGCATCTAGGGTTGCACGGTGGCCAGTGTTGGCAACCGTGGTTTGAAATTTCAGATCATAGATGAACACTAAGCTTGTTTATACTGCACACAAGCCTGGCAGGTATTACATCTGACGAGTGTTTTGTGGTTCGGCAGAGTGAAGGTGGACGTTCTGTCACAAGCGAATAGCTGTGAATTCAGCAGCAATGCAGAGGAGACTCCGAAGGCCAAGAAAAGGGGGCGAGAGGGTGCGGAGGAGTCTGAAGATGAGGAGGAGCACACGGTGAAGAAGAGGAAGAAATCTGCCAAGAGCCAGGAGACTCAGGAGATGAGGCTCGCCTTGGCAGAGGAAGAGATGGCAACAAAGAAGAAAAAGAAGAAGAAGAAGAGAAAGAAAAAGATGAAGCCCCAGACAGAAGGGAACGGGGGCCCAATGACATGTCTTGAAGACGGACCTGAGGCCCCCACCTTGAAGGAGGTCCTACCACCAACCGCCCCCACCAACTGCAAGGTAATGCCTCAGAAACGGGTCTCCAGCTCCTCAGAGAGCAGCGATGAAGTGGAAGCGCCAAAAACACTCGTCCCTGTGAGGGCGCCGGTGAAGACGGGCAGCAAAGTCTGTACGTTCGATTTTCTTTCTGACTCTGATACTGCGGCGCCAAGCAGGAAGTCGTCCCTGCAGGCTGCCTCTGGCTCCGCCCTTGTCTCTGGTCCCACCCCCAGCTCCGCCCGTACCCTCCACCCTCGCCCTTTGGTTCCAGGCTCCGCTAACGTCACAAGGAAGCAGGCAGACAGCTCCAGCTCAGATAGCAGTAGCGAGACCGAGTTGGTTATCAAGCGTCCACTGCCCGTAATGCAAGGAATCCTTGGCACAGTATCCTGGGGTAGGGGTGGGCCCCCGGGTAGGGGTGGGCCCCCGGCTGTGGGCCGAGGTGTGGGGAGGGGGCACCCGCCACGCAGAGACAGCGGTCCCAGAGGTGGAGGCAGAGGGGGACGCGGACAGAGGGGGCCGTGGAGGGCGGAAGGACAAAATAATGGTTATGAGAACCAAAATGGGACACGAGAGCAGCACCTGGAGGAGACCCTGACGAACCGGGCCGTGGTTCTGCAGGTGGGTTCCCTGACTAGCGCCATCGGGGTTAAACAGTCGCATTGCAGTTTGTGAAAAGTCCTCAGTATCGTTTGTTTGGCCCGTTTAGACCCCCCCGGCTGCCGTCCCTCCCCGAGACTACGCCACGATGCCCCTGCTGGCCGCACCCCCAGCCGTGGGACAGACGATCGCCTTCAAGGTATTCTCGGGCTGATATTCTCGCATGCGTAGCCTAAAACCTCGAAGCGGCTTCATTTTCTACAGCAGTGTTTCCCAACCCAGTCCTCGGGGCCCCCAGACTGCCCAGGTTTTTGCTCCCTCCCAGGCAAGGAAGCCGGGATAGAGCATGGAGCAGGGATATGGACTCTCTGGAGGTCCTGAAGATTCGCTTATTTCTCAGACATATGAACATGCACAGTTTATATCTCTGCTCATATCTGATGCCCCCCCCACCCCACGGGTCAGTGCTGCAATACTGTGTCCCGATTGAAGCTGCCGTTTTTTCACACAGCTGCTTGAGCTGACGGAGAGCTACACACCCGAGGTGTCTGACTACAAGGTGAGGTTTCTTCCATACTTCTGTTCCACATGCTGTTGTTTTTTATTTGGTCAGTGAGCCAGGTGCTTACGGGTCCATTGACAGCGTAGGTGAGAGAGGCAGTAATGCGCCCTGAACCGGCCTGGATCAGCTGGGTCAGTCATATTCTACTGTGTCATTCCTAGTAGCTCATTAGCATCATGTTGCTGTCCTCGTGTTAGGAAGGGAAGATCGTTGGTTTCGACCAGAGTACCAACCAGATACAGCTGCAGCTGCTGTCTGCAGTCCCAGGTAAAAGTCTCACTTATAATTGTGAAAATCCAGCAAAATGTAGATATATCACGTCTTTTGTCTTTTATTAGTGTTTCCCAGCCCGGTCCTCGGGGACCCACATTTTTACTCTGGGAGGGAACAAAAATGTGGACCGTCTGTGGGTCCCCAAGGACCGGATTGGAAAATATTGGTCTATATCAGTTTTTTCAGTGCGGGTTTTTCGAATGAGCTCTCAATCAGCCAATCACAGTGGGTCCCCGGGACTGGAGTTGGGAACCGCTGCTTAATTATTGGTTGGGTGAGCGGTCACCCCAAAAACCTGCACCCACAGCAGCCCTCCATGGATCAGGTTCCCTACCCCCGGTCTATATCGTGTAGAAAGCTAAACCTCCCTGTAATATTGATTGGTTAACTGTCATGACATCAGTTATCTTCAGAATGGTTTTTCGTTACGTAGGTTCCCTAAAACTGTAGCAGGCAGTAGCCTGCGTGAATGACGCTCGGCATGCCTGGTCAGTGTGACCCGCTGACTGGTTTGCGTTCGGTTCTCCAGCTCCCACTGGGCCGGGGAAGTTTGACCTGGTTTACCAAGCGCCCGACGGTTCTGAGGTCATCGAGTATGCGCTCTCTCATGGCTCCCAGGTATCTGCCATCCGACACTCTGCTGTGCAGCACAGGCACATGTTAAGACACATGTTAATGGCCTAAATTCATTAAAAATATAAAAAATGAATGATGAGATTGCAAGGTAATAAGGCGTGGCTGTGCAGTGTTTACATGCCCGAAGCGCTGAGATGGTCCTGGGAAACCAGGTAAAGCCAGTCAGGTCATAGGTAATCGCCCTCAGCGACCGTAAATCACTCCTATACTGACTCGCACCTTGCATTTCACCCGCCCTGCACCTGATACCGAAACACAGCCGACCAGCATTATTTTTGATAGACTATTTGCACATTACCGTAACTTCATGTAACACTCTTAAATTACTGCCAGAAATTTATACTTGCACAGTCTATAATCACTTATAGTTTTTGTTCTGTTTGGTAATATATGCTGACCATCATTATGTTGACCTGTATGTATATAACTGTGTGCAGCATCACCACCAAGAGAAATTACTTGTCAGTTTGCTAGATTAATTAAATTGTGGCTGTGTGTTAATCACGGGCAGGTGGGCCAGCATCTTTCCCTGCTCTTGACTGGCTGATTTTTAGCGCATGTGTCTTGCTTATTTGCTCCGGCAGGACACGTCACGGACGTGCCTTCAGGTTTGTGTTTTGTGTCGCAGTTTTTAATGCATTTCCGCCCCCCTGCAGCTGACGGAGCGGTGGGAGTCTCTTCTGGAGCCCAGGCTTGTGGTGGAGAATGTTGGCTGAGGTCCCGCAGGTGTCCGGGCGGAAACCAACAGAGTGTTTGTGTGAGAGGCGAACTGGAGAGTGCAGTTTGTCAGATGAAAAGAAAGACCATTCCGTACTCAGGGCACAGTGATGGACAGCCAAGACTCCAGAAATGTATTTTAATTGTTTTTTTCTTTTTAATCTTTTTTTCTTTTAGTGAAATAATCTCTTTAAAATAAAGACGATGTTTTGTTTTTAAACCCCCTTCAGTGTCTCAGACCTCCTGGAGAGTTTGATTTGGTTTTGTTCTCTGGAATCATGGAAGGTCATTTCTTGGTGCACCATCATTTTACTTTCATACCAGTGTCATTTTATTGAAATAAAAAAAAAACATACAGTTCCAGACTACAGGACTGTAATGAAGCACTGATCCATAAAAAGCTGAACTATTACCTGGTTTGTTTGATGTCTTTAAGATGCTGTTCTAGTTACAAACTACTGCTGCTGTGGATGACCAGCGAAATAAACATTAAGATACTGCCACCTGTTATGTACAATCGTGTAATTTTGAATACCATATTGAACATGTGCCCATTTATACACCTAGTTACCGCTGTTTGGAAATGAACGTCGATAGATGAATTATTCCCTTCTTTTGGCTATATGGGCACCATATCTTCTACATTATTGCTATAGAATAACTGCGTTGGATTGTGCCTTTACGTAACCCTTCACCGTGGTGATGCACGGAGCAGCAGCGAGCCAGTCACTGAATTATAATTTCCGGGTGTTAATACCAGGTTTAGTAATGAGGAGGCGTTACGTCGCCTGGGGCACAGTGCTCTGCGAGATATCTGCGCAAAGGTCCGCGTTCACAATATTGTCAATAGTTTTTATGTAAATAAAAGTCAGTTGTTATATCGCACTTATCGATCCCTCTCATGTTGACAAACAAACGCTAAAAGCGGACCGCCGCCCCCCGGCTTGCGATGCTGCCGCTGCTGCTGATGTCACCAGTGCCGCTTGCCGCTGGGAGACGATGATGGCGCCTGGCGTTCGGCGCCCAAGCGGCTCTCCTCCGTAAAGTCTCGGCTAGCAGCCCGCCGACCGCGATGGACGGCACGGCGTTCCCGGACCATGAGCAGCTACTGCAGCTCCTCAGGAAGCTTAAGGAGGTATTCGACGTCTGCGATGAGGATTCGGACGGCTTCATCCGGATCGAGCATCTGGTGAACCTCGGCGTACAGTTCGGGCAGAGAGACGAGGTACGAATTATCCTGATGGAAAGGACTGATTATTGGGGGGAATGTAACGCATCAGGGGTAATCCTGACGACGGCAAACAACGAATCCATTAATATTTTAATATGATTTATTATTTGTACACGGTGCTAGATTTATGACAGAGGGTTAAGAAATACGTGTACGGATACCTTCTTCATGGCATTTATTCTGTAAGAAAGTGAGTCATTCACAGCCTGCCATGTCCCCGTAGACTGAATGCACTATAGTGACGTGTTGCCCCTTCCCCTCTGCACCCTTTTCGTTGACCCGGAGGTGCGGCTTTAAGTGTAATTGCGTTGAGGGGAAAGAGCCGCGCCGAAGGTCACGTGTTTCTCATTAATCACCTGCATGGGCTCCTGCGGGGGCGTAGCGCTCCTCATACAGGTGTCCTCCTTTGCAGGTGAGGAGGCTGACTGAATATCTGGACCCTGGCGCACAAGGGAAGATCAACTTTAAAAGCTTCTGTCATGGTGTATTTGCCCTCAAAGGTGATAGTCGAACTTTTTTTTGAGGGGCGCGGTCTTCTCTTTGATCATCTTTATCTTCAGAATCCTGAAGTTTTTTTTTTTTACCATCCATCCATCTTCCAAACTCTTACGAAGGAGGGGAGGCGGTGACAGAAAAGACCTTCTCTGTTTAAGCTTTAGACAAAGAACCCTTTTGTTTTTTGTTTTTTTTAAAAAAAGGTCATCATCTCTCTCCACCATTCCTGTTACAGTAATATGTCCCTGCCTGACACGAGGGTGTCTTTGTGTGGGGTTGAATATCAGAGTAACTGTAAAAATAAAAAAAAATCAGCAGGAAGTGCCAAAACTGTGAAGCTGAATAAGCCCCGCCCATCATAAGCTCCACCCACTACCTGTCCAGCAATTAGGCCATGACTGCTTATCAGTGGTCTTGTGGTCTGAAATGACGATGCCTCTATGTACTTCACACCGGAAATACAGGAAACAGGGCTGCCAGGATTTTAAGGATCCATTTGCCCTCATATTGTCCTTGTCTTTGTTGCTGATTTACATGATGCAATACATGCAATAAGTAGTAGGTCATTCCTTAAGGTGGTTCCTTTTATGAGTGAATACGCTGTCATTTTGCCTTTCATTTTGATTTTTCATAATTTTCCTGCTGAACTTAATAAAGAAAATGTAATTTGTCTGTAATGGGCTGCCATTCTATTCCCGAGTTATTCTACATTGCCTAGGATTGGCTCCTGCCTCCCATGTGACTTCATATGGATAATTGATTGGAAGATGGATGGGGAATCTTTTTGTTCTCTGAAGTTGTGGTTGTACCTTTACTGTCCTCTCGCAGTTTGTCTTTAGTAACACCTTTGGGTTTGGCACTGTGAGAGGTGGCATTAATCGAACCTCTCCACACCGCAGGATGTGAGGACATTCTGAAGTCGGCACTGGGGACGTTGCCCGTGCCCCCCCGACCCTACGAGACTGATGACGGCAGTTGTTATCAGGTATGTAGGCTGGGGGGGGCGCCACGCTCATCCCGTTCACATTAGAGACGTTGAGCCTCAGTTACTTGAGAAGGCAGGAGCTGCTTCAGGATCTTAATTCCCAAGCTGTCGCGGGTTCGATTCCGGGAGGAACAGAGATGCTGTACGACGTGCGATCAAATCTCAGCACGCAGACCACGGCAGATCAGAGGCCATTTTATACCAGCCACTAGCCAGCCATGCTTTCTAGATCTGGGTTTCTAAATAAAGCAACATTCTCCTGCATGCTCTAGATTAATAAATAAAAACAGTCTGAAGTGTCATTGCTGAAGCCCCAGAGCTCTGTTGTGTTTCGCTAATAATTCAGGCAGGGCTGCACCATTTTTAGAAACTGTCACCAAGTCTTTCAGTTTTGATTTCTCAGAGCCTTACAAACTCACAGGCAGCTGCTCTTGTTCACTGAGGTTAATATTTTAGGTGATTCTTAAAAGTCCTAAATTTACCTCCAACTCAGGATCTCATTTCACCAGTTTTTATGCTAGAATTTTTAGCCTAAAGTCGTTTAGGCTGCATACTTTTGTTCATAGGTAAAGCAGGAGATCGGTCTCCGTGTTAATTGGGGTTGCGTTCAAGGATAATTGGAACGGACACCTGAACAAACAGCTCTCCTGTAGTCCTCTTTGCGCCAGTGACGTAAAGGTCCACCTTCGTCCAGCAGACGCGGATGAGATGAAGGCCGATTGGCTGAGCTGCATGCAGATGTGTGACGGTGACTGGTCTTGTCATCAGCCGACAGTAAATGCAAAGCGATGAAGTGGGTGATGAGTATGTGTTTCGCCAGAATCACTAGCTCCTCAGAGGTGTTGTGGTGCTGTGGTTGCCATGGATGCGTTGCTAGGAAACCATTCTCTCCATATCTTCATCCTCCTCTGTCTCTCTCGCTCCACCTTGCTCTTTAAAGTCCCCCTATAGGCACATTGACCCTGACGGAGGGCCCTTGCCTTTGGGACTGTTTTTATCTGTACCTAGTGTTGCTTAGTTGGTACCTTTGTCAGAGTGACAGTGATGTAAGACACTGTTTTTAGACAAGATGAATATCTCCAATGTGGACGGAGGTGAGTGACCCAGGTGTGCCGGGAATCACCTCGCATGTTTTCTGCCAGCTGCTGTGACTGCAAATATGGGCAAATTTTACCGCAGGAAGGGAGGAGAGGGTCGCATCTCGCATCATTATGCTTCTTCGTGCTCATTGGATGATTTTTTTGCCTTGGTTTTAAAGGTGCATTGGGGGACAGTGGGGTTCAGGGCGAGCCGTTTGTGTCGCTCTGCTTTGTGGCTCCCCGGGGAGTTTTAGCTCCCCTCCCTTCCCATCATTGGCACAACAGGGTCCAAGTTGAAATAAAGGATGGTGAAGGGTAATGGAGACAGAGCAATAATCCCTGCCTCCTGTTCCAGTCGCTCTTGCCGCTACGGCACAGCCCTGCTCGATTCTGGTTGCCGAGCAACAACTGGAGTGTGTGTCTGTGGGGGGGGGGCTTAGCTATTACCACAGATCTCCCAACTGTGGTGTCTGCGCAGGATCCTGAGCTTGCATACATCTGCGCAGGATCCTGAGCCTGTGTACGTCTGCACAGGATCCTGAGCCCGCATAGGTCTGCACAGGATCCTGAGCTTGCATACGTCTGTGGAGGATTCTGAGCCTGCATTCGTCTGCGCAGGATCATGAGCCCACATAGGTCTGCTGAGGATCATGAGCCTGCATAGGTCTGCGGTTTCTGCTCCTGCTCAGGCTGACTTTAAGGTCCGTTCCCATTTCAGTGTTAACTTGGGGCTCATTCTGACCCACTGGCTTGCACTCGAGTTTTGCTCACGCTCAAATATAGCTACGTTACCTGTCTGGTGCAGATAGTTCACAGCTAGTCTTTTCTCTAATGTTTGCCATGCTTATTCCTTTATTTCATGACACTGTTTGGTTCCTAGAACCGGTATCAATCCCAGCTGGTAAATGATTGAGGTCAATCTGGGCTCTACGCATATTGCCTGATCATTCAGGGTACAAAGATAGTTCCTCTGGGAGCCAGATGAAAGCCTTCCGGCTTCAAATCTGTCCTCCTCAGCTACCACTCCCCCTTCTGGCCATGTCCAGAGCCGTGCAAATCATGGCAGTGATTTAAAAGCTATACATATGAGGTATGAATGAACCTCATTTGAGTCATCGTTATTTACAAACCTCAAAAACCTGTACGCTCCACCTTAAAAGGCTGCCTTGTAAGCCGTTTGCTCACGTTACATCCTCTGTACTCCGGATTATAACTTATATTTTAACCAGTACATAGATCCTGACAGTTTTGTTGAGAGCACAACATGGTAGAGCGAAGTCACCTCTTGGGCAACTGATGCTTCAGTTCCAGGTCCAGGTTCTGAGCTCTTTTGCGTGATGCTGTTCGGTTATATGATGGATTCCCATAATGGGGACTCTGGTATCTCTTTAATCATCGCTGAATGTGCCACTGTAAGCAGCGCTGAGCTGTTGGTAACGGGCCTCAGCTGTGCTCATCCCACCCGCCGCTGCCCCCGCAGGGAGAGAAAGCGAAGGTCCCCAGGGTCCAGGCGCTGTTCCCGGGGGGCGGGGGCCCATCCCAGAACGAGACCCAGGACTCGGACATGGATAGCTGCGACGGGGGCCGGTCGGAGGAGAGGGACACGGATCTCTTCCTGTCCGTCACCAGGTTAGCCCCACCCTTGGAGGATTACTGCGCTCACGGGCAAAAGGAGGCTATAGAAAAACTCATTTGGTTAAATGGAGGCTGCTTCTCCTACTTTTTGGTTAATTTGATTACAGCTAGCTTGAATAATGGGACATACAATTGGGGATTTAGATTTCAGTCCCTTACTGTGCTTACAGGAGCCGAAGACAGCCGTGCTTGCAATTATTTTTTTATAACATTATCTCAAGACAAATCTTGTTATCTTATGATATTAAAGCTCATTTTTTTCAAGGTAACAGAATAATGAGTTGCAGCTTATATGCAGTTTTCATTGATATCTAAGTGTTGCTCTGTAGGTCTGCTAGTGTGTAGATGAAACAGTGTCACTTAGTGGATTAACCCTCAAGGATCCAGTCAGTGTGTGTAGATTTAAATGTGGGTGCGGAGCTCTGTTCATATCAAATCTCACTGTTTTTATTATCATGTTATTTACACACGTCGTGTAGAGTGATATGACACACGTTTCCCAGGACACGACATGCACTTATTGGGGAAACACTGTACAGGCACAGCACTTAATTTATGACGTTAAATAGACGGACGTGCGCATTGAGTATTGATGTCTAGCACGGGCTGACTGAGTTTGCTTCCTGTCGCAGCTCTGGTCAGCTGGACCCTTGCGTGACCTCTGACCTTTGCGCACGCTCCCCCACCTCCTTGATCTCATGTGAGGAGCAGTTTGAGGACTATGGCGAGAGTGAGGATGTGGATTTTGCCCCCGGAAGCCCCTGTCCTGATGATGAATCCCGAACCAACGGATGCTCCGACCTTGGCTCCTCTCTCCCATCCAGGTGTCTCAGCCCTGCTGCCCCCCCCCTCCCCTCACAGAGATATTTTAATATTCAAACACTTGCATTTAGCCAAAGCGGTTGAAATGTAAATCACACAGACGTGAAGGCGATGTTTCTCGCTAATGCCGTAGTAATCTGAAAAGCGCGGCTTCATCAAGAGCTTTCAGAAGGTTGTCGAAACCCAAGATCTTCCAGAACCGGGCTGATTCTTGGCTGTTGCACTGTCCCACCCCTTGCAGTGCTGGGCATACTCCTCAGAAGATGAGGCATCTCTGCAGCAGCGGGCAACTGGACATCTACTGCTCACAGTGCTGCAGGAAGGTCAACCTGCTCAATGACCTGGAAGCACGGCTCAAGAACCTCCGGGCCAATAGGTACGGTCCTCGATCCGTGTGGCAATCTGGCGGCCGCTCATCCTGCTGCAAGGAGAAACATGCACTCATGGGGGTTTTACTTACACAAAAATGCTCTGAGGGCAGAACGAAAAATGATTGGTTCAGAGAGACAACCAATCAGATTGCAGAAGAGGCGGGTCCAAGAAACTAGAGGAGGTCGGACCAATCAGTCTTGTTCCCACCTCTTCAGGTGGCTTAGGCCCACCTCCTCCACAATCAGATTGGTTGTCTCTCTGAACCAATCATTTTTTTGTTCTGCCATGAGCGAAGCGCGCAGGGAAACAGCTGACTCATCCTGACCACACAAATCCACCATGACTGGACTCTCTCCATTTCGTGATCTCAGGATTAACCCCTCTGGAACCCCAGAAGGCTCAATTTGTCCTCAGTAATCCACTTCGAAGGCTGTTGCGTGTGGTTTCTATGGCAACAGTGTGCTTTTTGATGGGATGCAGAAATTTATGAGTGCAGAATAGAGTAGGAGTATAAAGTGTTGCCCTGTGTGCGTGGAGATTTTTCACCTTAATGACACCAGTTTATAGAAAACAAATGAATCATCTGCTTTTTTAAAAATACTTACTAAACGTATGCTAATCCCCACTGTATCCGTTTCACCAGTTTTGCTGAAATGCTGATTCATTTTATTAAAATGAGTCTGGAGCCTGGACTCAAAAATAAAGATGCAAATGTATGTGAGTAGCTGTGTGTGTTTAGATGATTAGGACCATCTTTGAAAACGGGGCATCCAGAGCCCAAACACAAACCTCCAGCTGGGAGGCTGCAATTAACATTTTAACTTTTGTAATCACCACTTGTCTCTCGATTAGGCCCAAAGTCTTTGAAACTGTGTAAACACAGCAGCCTGGCTATCGGGGCTCCGCCAAATTTCGTCATTAACCAGCAGGTGCTGTTACTGTGCGATTAACAGGCTTTCTCTTTTCAGTCCAAACAGGAAAATCTCCAGCACAGCCTTTGGAAGGTAGGTTGACATCCTCGTTAAGTGTTAATTATATTTAAATCATCCTTCTCATTTCACACAGAGAAATACTGCCTCACAGGAGCACACATTTCCTGGCACATTGTTCTGTGTGAAGCAGCTCACTGCCATGTCCATTCCTGCTTTATGGCTGTGGTTCTCCATAGGCCTGTGTATGAGGGTAAGATCATGGCCCTGCTTTGAATTTTAATTAAGTTCCTATCCATAGGCTGCCTGCATCGTCAATGTCCTCTTCCCTGACTCTTCCTCCTTCCCTCTTGTTCCCTGACTCTTCTCTGACCCTTCCTCATTTCCTGCTCTTCACTGACCGTTTCCTGACTCCTCCTCATTTTCTACTGTTTTATGACTCTTCCTCCTTTCCCGCTCTTCACTGATTCTTTTCTGACACATTTCTGTTCATTTCTTGCTCTTCTCTGACGCCTCCTCATCTCCTGCTTTTTCCTGACCCTTCCTCCCTGACTCTTTTCTGATTCCTCTTTTCTGTTCTTCTTTGATTCCTCCCTGACTCTTCCTTGGTTCTTGTCCTTCACTGACTCGTCCTCGATGCTCCCTCATTCCCTGCTCTTCCCTGATTCATACTTATTTCCTGTTTTTTTTTCTCCCCCAGACTCTTCCCTGACTCTTCCTCTTTCCTGCTCTCCTCCTCTCCCTCCTTTCCTGTGACCATTTGACCCTCTCCTTTCAGGCAGCTCTTCCACAGCAGTAACTTTAGCAGCGGTAATGGCAGCACCGATGACTTGTTTCACGACAGTGTTGACTCCTGTGATGTTGACATCACTGAGAAGGTACATACATGGGGTAGGATGGGGGGGTGGACAGGTTTTTGAAGGATTTTTGGAGTGAACCCCCTCCCCCCCCCCCGGAACTCTCCAGGTGAGCTACCTAGAGAAGAAGGTGACAGAGTTAGAGAACGACAGTCTGGTGAGCGGAGACCTGGGATCCAAGCTTCGACAGGAGAACACGCAGCTCGTACACAGGTACATGCACGTATGTTTATTGCATAACGTCGGTGCGTGTCTGGCTGCATAAATACAACTTTTATTGTCCTAATGAGTTATGAATTTTGAGGAAATATTCCCACAACAGCTTAACTCCAGAAAAAAAAACAATGATTTTTAAACACAAAACAAATGTCTGTTTTTCCAATTTGCTCTGCATTAAAAAAAAACAGGGTTCATGAATTAGAGGAGCAGGTGAAGGACCAGGAGGTGTGGGCGGAGCAGGCGCTGGAGGACGGACTGAAGAGGCACCATGACGTCTACAGCAAGATGGAGAGAGATAAGCGCGTGGAGATCGAGCTGCTGAACACCAGGTAGTGGCCGGACGCCTCGCCAATGAGCGAGGAAGCTGAATGCGGGCAGGGCAGGCGGTGCTATGAACTCTATTGTCTGACAGAGTGCAGGAGCTGGAGGACGAGAATGGAGAGATGACCGTGAACGTCTGCAGGCTCAGGTCGCAGACGGAAAGGCTGGATCAGGTACTCGCTCACCCTGTATTGGGGCGGCCATAAACGTCCCTTCCATCTTGCCAAAACTTTCTGCTTGCTAGCAGTTCTTGAGTATGTGTGTGTGTGTGTGTACAGGAGAAGCAGCGTATGTCCGACAAACTGGAGGACACCAGTCTTCGTCTGAAGGATGAGATGGATCTTTACAGAAGGATCATGGACAAGCTGTGGCAGAACCGACACCAGTTCCAGAAGGAGAAGGAGACCATGCAGGAGGTGGGCAACCACATGTCCACATGTCAACATGGAAAATGCAGACGCTGCCTAGGCGATGCAACATTCAAATAAAAACGTGTCTGTGGAGCAGAATGGTGTTTGTCACATATTTTACTCTCTCCGGCCAAAAACGTCTCCGTTTGAATTAAAGTCAGCAGGTAATTAAAAGCTAATGACTGGATCATTATTACAGCTCAGCAATGTTATGCAGCAATACATTCAAGTCAGCTGAGTACCTGAATCTCCTGAATGGCCCGGTCATCCCATCCATGGGGTTTTTTTTGGGCATTTTCCATGGCCAGGAAGTGCATGTTTCTGCTGGCGCACAGATTCAGACGTGATTAAACAGAACCACGGCCTTTGTGCTCCTTACTGGGTCTGGATCCCCAGGTGATCGAGGACCTACGGCGGGAGCTGGACCACCTGCATCTTTTCAAGCTGGGGATGGAGCAACCGGGTCAGGGGCGAAGCACCAGGGCGCGAGAGATCGAACTCGAGCACGAGGCCAGGCGCCTCAAACAGGTGGGTGCTCCGCCTCACACACGGCACCAAACACACAGTGACTTGACCGGCCAATGGCAGCCTATGCCAGCGACGATCAGGATCCGCCCACCGCAATCCATAAATGGTTTTTCAGGAGAACTACAAGCTACGAGATCAAAACGACGACCTGAACGGTCAGATCCTCAGTCTCAGCATGTATGAGGCCCGGAGCCTGTTTGGGGCTCAGTCAAAGGTGCAGTCGCTGGCTGCTGAGATTGACAACGCTTCCCGTGATGAGGTAAGATGCACTCCAGGGAGTGTGTATGCCATGTGAGATGTACAGACGGTGCACATGGGCTTTTGGGAAACGTTGGCTGTCCTGAGTGTTCCGGTCCAGCTACATAAATGGGGCAAAACCAAGCTGTGTCATGCGACTATGCTAGATGTTGATGTTTCCCTCAGTTAGTGGATGCCCTGAAGGAGCAGGAGGAGATTAATTTCCGCCTGAGGCAGTACATGGACAAGATCATTCTGGCTATTCTGGAACACAACCCCTCCATTCTGGAAATCAAGAGTTAGACCCTCCATTCTGCCCCCTGGTGGCTGATGGAGGGGCTGCACGGATCAGAGAGGTGGGTTCGTGGGTTGATCTGTCTTTTCTTCGTTCGTCTTTGTTTTTGTGATCCGAGAGTGGACGTGATCCTGAGTGTCAGATATGCACAGGAATACACCTACAGAGCACAGAATAGTTACGTGTCAGTTCTTTCGATTATCACAAAATCAGGACCAAACTGGTTTTGGCTCACTTGAGCTTGTTGCCTGTGTGTCTGTGAGGGATTGCTGACAGCACTGAGTTGGAGGGTGTTGGTGGTTTACCCAAAATAACGTGCACAGTGTCGCAGGCACAGAAAGCCAGTTATGCAAAGGCTCACTTATACACAAGCACACTCTTATATAATAATAATATTCCTAGCTAGCGACTGTCACCGATACGTTTTTTTTTTCTCAATTGTTTATGTAATGCTAGGGTCGTGACCATATAATCGCTGTATCTACACATACTAATGTGTCTGGTTCCCCACACAGGACAGGACAGCCATGGAACTGTCCCCCTTGTCACCTGTCATCCTCGTTTCTGTCTACTGCAGCCCATATTTAATTCAGTTCATTCACATACGACACTCCTTCCAACAGACGCAGTATCACTACAGGAAGGCTTTAACAAAGATCAGGGGCAGGATTACGGGGTAGGCTCAAAGAAGTTTCTAGGGATCCGTGTAGAAACTACCAGAAAATACGGAAGTGGAAAGGAACCCACACAATTAAAAGCAATCCATTCCGCCCACATACGGAGAAGAATCTACATATATACCCTGGAAAGAACGAAGATTGTGACAAGGGGCTTTAATCTGTGGCCCAGTGGCATCGCAATGGCTGCAGAATATCTGTGGGTTGACAATCTGGGGCCTCAAAGCAAAGAGGCGTTGAGTGACTACAGTGGTGCACAGGTTATGTGTTTATTCACTTAGAGGGGAACAAACGTCGTAGGATACAGAAATATTTAGATTTTTATAGTAAAATATGATTAAACATATGTAAGGTCTTTAAACCGTGACATATTGGGTAACTGCAGTCCATGAATGTGAGAGGCAGCTACCCAAATTAAACTAACAACAACGCTTAAAGAGTTACTGGTGGGATTCGCTGCCTGGTATCTGGAAGGCTGTAACCAGTACGATGTATGGTGATGTGAGCGGCGACGCTGGTCCCACACTGTATCTTTAAATTCACTTCTCCTACGTCAGAGTAAAAAAAAAACTCATTATTTCAGGAACGAGTCACCAGTGAATGGCCATTAGAGTAATTTAATTCCACTGAACAAACTCTAGTTTGTAGGTTTTTGTGCTCGTTTTATTCCTCTGTATTTGGTGCCTCGAAAGTACAATGATTTGTCATAACTGTCACGTCCGCTATTGTTTTTTTTTTTGTTTTGTTTATAGATAACTTTTCTACGTTTGCATTCTAGATTGTGTGTATTTTTCTGAAATTGTAAATGTTGTACAGAATATAGTGTATTCATTTGTCATCAAAAGCAAGAGAATAACATTTTTTTACAAATATAAAGACATATGTCTTATACTCACTAGATGTTATACTACGAAGCACTTATGATTATTATAGTATTAATCATGTCCCCTACGATACACATATACTCACAATTTGCCCATTAAGTGCTTAGGTGGACAGTAACCAGCCGCATCCTGATGACCCTCTCCTGTGGTTAGCCGGTGGTGCGTAGCCGTCTGTCTGTTATACGCTAATTCGGTGTCGCCGCTGTATTGTAGATTCATCCTGTTGTTTAGACAGAACCCGGCGGTGCTTCCTGAAGCACTCAAGTGTGACCTTCAGCTTTCATTACATGATAAATACGTTTCTTTTGGCATGGGAAAAGCGTGTTCTGCCGATTTCGCTTATGTCATTAAACCTATCCGCGTTGCATCCAACCCAGAGCGTATCCTCCTTGTGTGAGTCCTTTCTTTCTGGTAACTCAAAGGGATGGTTCAGAATGTTATTGCAGTCCCACTGCAGCACTCATTTATTAGTGAGTGAAGTAAAAAAAAAATCTATGGGAATCCTCCATATCCATCCATCCATCCATCCATCCAGTACAGGGTTGTGCTGAGTGATAGGAGACACCCTGGACAGATTACCAGTCCGTGGCAGGGCAAATGTACATTGCAAATTTTAATGACACCGATTCACCCAACTCCCTATTTTTGGATTATGGACAGAAACCCTCGCAAACATAGATTGAAACATGTACATTACACAGAGCCAGGTATAAAATTTACACCAGGGTTCCTCAGTTCCGGTCCTGGAGGGTGAGAATCCGACACAGTTCGCAGATTTCCCTGCTCAAACACACCTTAATCAACTAGTTACCAGGTTTAGCGTGTGTGTGTTTGAACAGGAAAATTTGCAAACTGTGTTGGATTCCGGGTCTCCCGGACCGGAACTGGCAACCCCGATTTATACCTTAAACAGTGCTACCAGGTAAACAACTGTTCAAAACCAGCCAAAACAAGTATCTTTGTTTTTGACAGTACTGAAAGTCTATTGTGCATGATCTGTACAGCTGGGAAATGGTTCTGCGTGTGGTATACCGCCACCCCGTGGACAAAACCCAAAACTGCAGTTAGAAAAAATGTAACAATATTATGAGGGAAAGCCCAACATTCGCGCCATTGATTTACACTTTGTGATGTGATATTAGTCCTTTCACATTTTCTGCAGTAATATTACATTATTAAAATTTTATTTTATTTGGTCAATTAACCCAGGACTTCCATACCAAGATTCAAATGAATGTATACTAATAGGTTAACATAATGTATTCTCGTTTATTTTCATTGAAATCAGACCCCTCTGAGCCAATCATTTTTCGTTCTGCCCTCAGAACATTTTTTGTGACAGTAAAACTGCCACGAGCCTACAAACCTTCGTAGACTGTGTTCTTCCAAGGATTCAGCCCCTGGAATCTGCCACAGCGCCAGACATCAGCAAACATGTGGCATCTTGGCCCAGTTGTTCAAAAGTAATCCAACGGGATTTCAGATAACGGGTTGGAGTGAATCTTGAAAATGCGTTGTTCAAAGGCAAAAGAGGGATTCTGAAATCAGATCACCTAATCTAATTTCGGTCTTAATCTGGATCAAACCTTCACATTGTGTTGTTCAAAAATTTGTGTTTGAATTGGGATATATTTGATCCAAAAAATCTGGATAATCCTGATCCCAACAAGGGTGGATTTCTGGCACAAAATTAAAATAAAACTTTAAAATTGATCACAAAAGCAATATTTGCTGATGATGTACATTTGCTAATATTTTGTACAGTTGAACTAGGACAATGGCAGTGAAAATAAAGACGGAAATAAGCCTTTCGGTTTAGTCAAGGGGGGGAAACATCCAGTGAGATGCAGTATCTGTACTCAAATTAAATAAGTAGAACGAGTCTCATAATGTTTGCACCAGAACCAGCTTCATTGTGTCATTTGCCAAATTAAATTCTTTGATGTAAACCACAGAAGGGTCTGTGTAAACATGTGCTAATATCACAGGCAAACCAGGTACACATCTCATAGAGCTACGGAGTGCCTTGTGGGTGCCTGTGGGGGGGGGTGAGGTGTCATAACCCATAAAGAGCTACAGACTCGATGAATGGGGCTCCTTAAAACACCATAAACCACAGCGTACCTGATTATTTTTTAAACGTGATTTAATAAATCACAGGAATTTTCTGTATCTAATGATCAGTCTTGGAAGCTATTGGTTGGCCCAGTTGTGTGACGTTTACGTCACTATACAGATTTCATTGGATTTTGATATTAAAACCCAAACATAACTCACCTCCGTTGACTCTGCTCCAATAGTCCATCTGACAGAGCCGGATAATGGTTCCAGTAGAGGCACCACAGCAGCTCAGATACAGAACATCATCACAGGCCACACAGCGCGACAGACAGAGACGCTGCACTAGACTGGACTGCAGACACGTGTGACGTCACACTCCTGTGCCACAGCCGTGTAATCAGGCCATGGTTTAAAAAAAAAAAACAAAATCAGTCCATGGTTCTTTATGGTTTGCCAGAAGTATCAACTTGCATTCATAACTGGGGCTGGTCGGAGCTACAGTGTCTTAAATTCCAAAGGCAAATCTGTTTGCAGATCTGATTACCTCACGTCTTTTTAAAATTGGTTTGAGCCACATATCTCTTAGTGTGGAGTTTAACCAACTATATTGTTAACCAAGGGGGGTACCGGCGGATCGATTGACAGTTTAATAGCCTCTAACCGCTTCCATCTTTTCAGGTGCAAACAGAACGTGCGGGGTCGTAAAAACCTGGAAATACAGTTTATTTCTGTAGCCTAAATTATCCAATACCTCCGCAAAACGTTCCGCAGCCTGGTTAGTACAGGCTGTCTAACTCGCTTATATTGTGAATTATAACATCAGTTATATATGAATTCATTCGTACCAAAATTTTAGTATCTAATGATAAATGTCTTTGTAGTTTGAGTTAAACTTGCTTGGAATTTCTCTTGGGACAATGTTGATATTACGGTTTCGTTCCGTGTTATACTCTACAAATAAAAAGTATTTCGGGGTATGGTACATGCTATGCCGAGGAACATGCGACTAGTTCAGACAGAGCTCGTCCTCCTTCTTTTCTTTAGTGGGTTTCTTGCAGACCACCGGCCTGCATAAAGCTCATGATTTAATGGGGGTGGTGGCTGGTTTTAGGAAAGGCAGGCGACTGATCGGAGCGCAGAACCGGCAGCGCGGCGGAGGAGCACCCCCTCCCCAGATCGGCGGTCCGCCCAGGAGGAAACCAGGCAGGAAAGCTTCAGCTACAGCCTGGTGACTTTTCTTTAGTTTGCTGATTGGAACGCAAAGGTTTTACTCTCCATATTAAAGGTTAGTTGATTAACACATTTCGCTTTTATATTAGAAATACGAATATTTTGTAAGCTTTGTCATTGTTCTCAAAGTCCGGAAGAGGGATAACAGCATGAAATTTTGGAAATGGTGCGGTTCACCTGGCTGTTTGAGAGTTTAATGTTCTCATTTCGCAATATATATTTTTTCCAGTAATCTTTATGTATCACTTAGCATATGGAAATTTATCGAACAAACAAAAAACTATCTGCTTTGATTTGACGAAGCGTGTGAGATTTACCGTCTGTAAAAAATAAAAAGTGCAACAGGAGTTTGATTATTCTAGAAAGCTGGCAAAAACTGGCTACAGCATATTTCACACCCTCCAGCCTGATTATTTTTCTCGGTGTGCGTGTGACCACCTCGGTTTTACATTTATATTCCCGTTTGTTTCTGGCCGGATGTTTGGATTCAGGCTACTGTGTACATACAGGCTACTGTGTTACTATACAGGCAATCTGGTCCGCTGCAGGAAGACGCGGTTGAAGTTTGCGGATCGAGTCCTCTCCTCTCCTCTCCTCTTCTCTTCTCATAGAGGGAACCCTGCAAGACCACAGGTCTAAAGGCAAGGGCTGGGGTTATATGTTTTATCTTTTTTTCTGGGAAGCCATAATCCATCATCTGCTTAATCTGTGGAGTGACTGGAAACGGGGATATGTAGCCTGTAAATTATAGTACGAGTATTGTTCGGATCTGACATGATTTATGTAGCGATCGTGGACTTAGTGTAAAATTTATATCACACTATGTTACTTAATTCCTTGCACATATTTTAAGTTAATTGAGTCATTAAAAAGTTTATAGGTATAGTTTTGCTTCACAGAACCCTGTTTCACAAGAACAGGATTTAACATTGTTATTGTAACATGTGAGTAGGCTTTACGGTAAGCTTATCTTCTGAAACAGGGAGGAAAAGGTACAGGAACCAGTTACTCCATCTAGTGGTAAATGGTTGAAGGAGCTGTTTGCACTTGTATTCAGAAGATAGATTAAAGCAGGAGATACTGTAATACTACAGGAGATGGGCTTCCATCTCCTTGGTTTTTATTTTTCTTGTGACTTAAGGGTTTATTTGAATATTGTTCTGCTCCCATCGTCTTTTCGCCTTTGGTGGGAGGGCGACGCACCTCGAGGTGAATTTCAAAACGTTCAGGTTTTGCAAAGTGCTCACTTGTGGTCAATTCGTTTTTTTTCACAACAGTGGTGTAATACTGCAGTACAATTACTCGACAGAGATGAAAACCACAAACGGGCACATATCTACCATCGTCTAATTGACTGTATATCTCCCCTGGATTACAGTTTCGCAGCCTCTCATATTGCATAACCGGCATCCCAGCATGCGCGTGTTAACCCGGCGTCTTTTGAAATGCCTGTTATCATAGGCGTTGTGTATTCATGGCGATGCACGGCAAGTGCTTTTCTCTGAGAGATCATGCTAATCATGTTGTGTTTCCCGTGCTTGAATGGTATCAGTGCCCTTATCTTTCCTGCTGCTTAGCGTGTAGTCGAGGACCTTCTGATGGGTGAGCCCTTTGTTCTGGACATGTTTCCATGGTGACAGACTCCATAGAAGGAAGTACTCTGGTCCATTAGGCTTATATATGTATATATGTATTTTTTATGTACATGTTTAGTTGGGTCATTCAGGTCTTTGCAGCTTGTTGGTTGAAATGAGATCCTGATTGAATGTGAAGAAGCCTGCATGGAGGACACCATATCTCAGCAGGAACGGGAAATAAAATGGACAGAATCCTTCTTCCTTTCCTCGTAGATGACCTCCATGAACGAGTCACGCCAGTATCGGGAGTCTCAGACCGATGTGGTGGACCAGAACTTCGACTACATGTTCAAGCTGCTCATTATCGGGAACAGCAGCGTGGGCAAGACCAGCTTCCTGTTCCGCTACACAGACGACTCCTTCACCTCGGCCTTCATCAGCACCGTGGGCATCGACTTCAAGGTCAAGACCGTCTTCCGCAACGACAAGCGGGTCAAGCTGCAGATCTGGGTTAGTGGATCTTGAACACGGACATGTTCTGAGGGGAGGGGGTGGGGCTTTCAGTGTGAAAACGTCCTTCCATATTTATCGGATGGAATGAGATGGGAAAGACGGAGGAGGGACTGTCTGGCAGATGGGAAACAGATGAAATTATCTAATGTTTCTTTTCTTAAGGCATTTTTTCAAATCTGTAACCTGGTGAACGTAAGATGTGACCTAGTCTCTCAGACGGTTAAGGAAGATGGGGAGGGACAACCTGTTGGACCTTGCATCCTTAAATAATAGACTTGGCCCAGTAAGGCTCAAAGTTTAAATCTGTAAAAAATAAATCTTTTTATATTTTGGCTATTTCCTTTCTTAGATTTTTTTTAAATAATAAAGGCACTTAAAGTGTATTTTGTCATGTCATCATTGTGCCTGGATTCTGACAGTCTTTCCCATGTTAGCCAGATAAACTTTATCAATCCACAGAGCGTGTAGTGAAGGTAATTGCGTTTATTCCAAAATTAACTGAGCCATAGGCTGGTGTGGATTATTCTGTCTGACAATGTATTATTGTTAATTAAAATGCTTTTTAAAGGTGGCAGTGACAGCTGCTGTTGTAAACCTATAACTCACCAAGCTTTGTTCATGTATTCGGAAAGACCTGTGCTATACTATTTATCATGTGTATGTAAAAATGTTGTACTGACCTCTTTCTCTGGGGGGGGGGGGGGAGAGGAGGATTACACGACTAGGCAAGTGGAGAGATACTTTGCAGTTTCGGGAAAACAGACCCAGGAGCTAAAAAAAAAAAAAAAAAGAAAGATTCGTCACCTGTGCTGTATCCATCAAATGACAGTCAAGACTCATTAAAAGGATATCATTAATTTGACTCAACTGGAGTGGAGAGAAATAGATGAAAAGTGAACAAAAGTAATATCTCAAGGAAATAATTTTAAAAAGGCTACCTAAAATTCAGGGAAATTCTGTGCCCTTCAGGGCACGTACTTTATCAGAGATTCACCACTACCAAACCCGTGCGAACAGACCTGAAGATTTCAGCAAGGTCCCAAGTTAACCGGAGGCGACAAAAACCGGCTAATTTGTCCCGCTATTCCAGTGCACATTAGGCTGTTTTTTACGGAGCGCTGGCGTGATTATTCCGTGCTGGATTCCAGTCCCGCTTCTGCTGCCAACTGAATGAGCCGGCGTTCCGCGGACGGGATCCCGCGCGGGACCTGCGCTCTGGAAATCATAAGCAGCGTTTGCTGGAACAGAGCGGAATAAAAGGGGAGGGGGGGATCATAATGAGCACCCCCGGGATGCGATCGCTTAGCAGGGGGAAGCCGTCATGTGCGGAACTCCGGGGCTCCCGCAGGAATACGCCCATGGGGGAGTTGGAATAGAGGGGAAAGCTATTCGTGGAACGTGACGGTAAACACCATCACTGGGGGAAGGGCTTTTTGGAGAGCTCTGGGTGCGATGGGGGGGCCCTCGGTAATAGCATTGCCAGGATGCTGTCCTCGGGTAGACGTTTGTGTATTTAGGGGGGGGGGACCAGTGAATCGTGTCAGAGTATTTTGGGTGGGGGGAGTGGGGGGGTCGTGACAGTGAATGTTGAGACCAAATTGGCGTTCCAAGTTTGATTACATTGAATCATGTTGTCTCCCTTATGAGGGGCCTCAGGACGATTCTATTAAATTACTAACGATCGGTTAAATTTAGATGGGTGGCCTGACAGCCGGGGGGCAGCTTTAGACGACACGCGTCTCCCGACGGTTTTCGAAGGGCACTCGGCATCCACGTCAACCTGGTGGTCTAAAGCTCTAAGCTTCAAATCTGAGCCCAAATCTCAGCACTCTAATCCACTCCATTGCCCAGCGGTCCCCTACTCAGCCGTGCGGGGTGGGGGGCAATTATGTCTGATCTGGGCACTGAGTGCAGTATCAAAGGGCCCCCGGTTACATGGGGATACTTTCAGATGGGGTCTAATGGCGCGGTGTGACTTTCTGCGCCCACGCACACACACTGGGTGTGAAGGCGGACGACAATGAAGGAGTAAAGCACACATCAGAATAAAGAAAGCGTGAAGGTGAGCGGCGGCGGGGCTCTTTACTGCTTTCAAAGGAATTTCACAGAGGGCCAAAGTGTAGGCTGCAGAAATCATGAAAAGCAGCAGCCCCAGGATGGTCAATCATTGCAGCTGTGTGTGTGTGTGTGTGTGTGTGTGTGTGTGTGTGTGTGTGTGGAGTTTCCCGGGGTCTTCTGACATCGTTCCTGCTGCACAGGTGAACTTTGGACTCCGAGTTCACCGGCATCAGCGACGGTGTTTACCATCACCCAAACCAAGTATTTATGTGGTGCCCCCTGTTGGACACAAACCGCTACTACTCTAAATATGAAAATACATTCCTTATTGTGGAGATGATGGAACAGCATGCTCTGCTAACCAGCAAGCTAGCTACAATCGCCTAACCACTTCCTACATATTTATTTAGCTATTGAAACATATGGGGGGGGGGGGGGTTTGAGTGAAGCCCCATAAACAATACACCAGGCCATACTAACCATAGTCCTTATTCCAGTAAATAAGCAGAGAATCACCACCACCCTGCACAGATGTGATGCAACTATGCAGGAATGAGCAAATGTGCTCTGGAGAAGGTGGCGTGTTGTGCGATATGGATGCAGTGAGGCAACCCAACAGGCCACTGGATCCCGTTGTCCCGTAAGGAAGTCTGGACTACAATAATGCCTATAGAAGGTTTTCGGTTGGTCTTGTCTGACCGATGACTCTACAATTCTCATTATCGTCTGACAAGGAGGAGAAGCAAGAGAAAGCGAACTGAAAAAACAGCTAAACAGAAAGCGCTAAGCTCTGCCCTTTAGGTATCTGACCAGGACCAAGATAACAGCATCGAAACAACAAAAAATCATATCCGCTAATCATTCATATGGCTAACACACTTTACAATGGCTCTGTTATCTTCTAACACGCACGGATCCTTCATCATGATTCCTGGCCTCCGTCAGCGAGAGAAAGGTCTGTCCGGTAAAGGTGCAAATGTCCGGCCCATTATTTTCCCCGAGACATTTGAGGAAGCAGATAATCGGATTTCAATCACCTGGATCCTAGCCAGTGTAATTTAGCTTCCACACGCGATAGTGCAACCTCGTCAACAGGTAACACGGTAACGCATCCTGCTGCAGGGGCTCTCAAACAAAGGGCTGTGAGATGGTACCCCGGGCCGTCTGTCAGTCAGTCAGCTAAGGGCTGCATGTATTCTGGTCAAACTATAATTATTTAGAAAGCTCCAACAGCTTGTCAAAGGGCTCTGTAGCTCAACAAGCAAATCTCAGGGAGTATACATGAACTATAAATCTTTCCCCTCCAGTAAGGTGCTTTGGATAAAAGCATCATATAAATGTGAAAAAGGAGCGTATCTCATCAGAAACAAAATACTTGAACTAAAAGCAGTGGAAGTTACAAATTAGTGGGAAGGATATAAAAAGCATCCTAAAGGATTTTTTTTTGTATTCAAAGACAGTTGGTAATAGGGAGTCAGAAAGACTGGCATTTTCTTCTTCAAAACACACATTGCAAAGCCTCAAATGGTTTGCAAAAGGACGGAAAGAGATGAAAGTGAGCATTTTGTGACCGGGCCAGTCTTTGTTTATCCTACGTGGTTTTGTTTGGCTGAGATACTGGCTCTCTGTGATGATCTCACCGCTTCTGAGAACCTCCTCGCCCCAGTGCTGCTGGCTGTTTCCCAAGCTTACCAGCGAACAGATCTGAGTGTTCTTCCCGATGTGACGGAAACAACCCTCACTGAAATGCCACTTCATCTGCGCTAAACACACCATGTCGGAAACATCGGTAAACCCTGACAGCGAAAATATAATAATACGTGTTGATTTCTGCATGTGACCAGCAGAGGTGACGGTCTACCTCGGAGATGAGGGAGGTGTGGATCTTCTTGAGGACGTCATCCATCTCGATCAGCTTGGGTCCGACCAGTGAGCTGTGAGGACCACTCAGATGCCCGATGTGGTCCAGGCCCAAGTAGTGGAGGATCAGGATATCCCAGTCATGCCACTTGAGAGCTGTGTCCAGATGGCGGGTCACATTGTTGTCAACCTGCGGGGGGGGATTGGGAGGTATTGGGGACCTGTGCTTTAACCCCTTAATGATTCTCACCCCAGTCTTCAGGGATCCAGAGATAGTCCACATTTTGGCTCCCAGCACACCTGAACCAGGTATTTGATGTGGCTGGGAGCACAGAGTGAAAATGCCCTAAACTATTCCAGGAGATCCACACTGCTTCTTTTCCAGCTAAGGTGTTAGATAGCTGAGGGAGTTTTCTGTTTTCGAGTATTCACACTGGTTGGGATAATAATGTTACTCATTTTCTATATTACTGAGTAACTGCCAAAGTGTGCTTATGGACCACTATTTGGGTTACAACACATTTTTTGAACTAAAAAAAAAAGATATTAGACATTTTTGTTCTCAGCATGCCGTGAATGCAGTCCCGTTTTGTGTACATTTGTAAATAGTTCAGCTATATCTGTGCAAGTAATAAAAAATTGTGGAAACACCACATTAGAAAGCTTCTGAAACTAACACATACAGTATGGTGGCACGGTGTGTCCCTTCTCTAACCCCATAACTCATAAACCTCTCACGAGCTCCACCCACCAAGTCCCCTCCTTACCTCTGTGTAGTCAGAGACAAAAAAGGAAGTGGTGCCGTCAGACAGCTTGAAATGTTTGGGGAAGAGGCGCAGCCAGGTGTCGTCGCCGAAGAAGACGAGCCTCTTGCCGGCCTCCCTGGCCTGCCAGATAAGGTTGTCCTCCAGCAGGGCAGCAGAGTTCAGGTTCATCACCACGTCGATGAACCCTGGGATGCTGCCCGTCGTCAGGGCCTTGAGGAGCGGGATGGGGTGTGGGATAGGGCGCGGGATGAGGAGCGGGATAGGGAGCGAGATGGAGAGCGGGATGGAGAGCGGGATGGAGAGCGGGATGGAGAGCGGGATGGGGAGGGGGATGAGAAGTGGGATGAGGAGCGGGATGGGGAGCGCGATGGAGAACGGGATGGGGAGCGGGATGGAGAGCAGGATGGGGAGCGGGATAGAGAGCGGGATGGGGAGCGGGATGGAGAGCGGGATGGGGAGCGGGATGGGGAGCGGGATGGAGAGCAGGATGGGGAGCGGGATGGAGAGCGGGATAGGGAGCAGAATGGAGAACGGGATGGGGAGCGGGATGGAGAGCGGGATGGAGAGCGGGAAATGGAGCAGAATGGAGAACGGGATGGGGAGCGGGATGGAGAGCGGGATGAGGAGCAGGATGAGGAGCAGGATGAGGAGGGTGAACTCATTAGCACTGGTTACTTTAGCTTCCATTTCTGATACACTGTCCATTTTTAAATCTCAGTTTCATCCATCTTCCATAACCACATATCCAAGAGGGTTACGTTAGCCTGGAGTTTGACCCAAGAAGCAAAGGGCACAAGGCAGGGCTACACCCGGGATGGGATGCAAATCCATCACAAGGCACAGGGCAGGGACACCTTGGACGCACATACATTCACACTCTGTTAGAGATGCCAGTTAGCCTAAGTCAGAGGTGGCCAATCTTACCCGCAAAGGGCCGGTGTGTTTGTGGGTTTTTGCTGCAGTTCCCCAATTAGATTATTAATTAGAGGACTGATTGGCTGAAGAGTCCTCACACCTGGGTTTGAACAGCTGACCTACAGGTTATCCCAAAAACCTGCATACACACCGGCCCTTTGCGGGTAAGATTGGCCACCGCTGGTCTAAGCGCATGTCTAAGGACTGTAGGTGGAAACTGGAGGAGACCCACGCAGCACAGAACATGCAAACTGCCACAGCGGGGGCGGAAATCGAACCCGCAGTCTCGGATGTGTCGCGCCATGCAACCACCCTAGATTTCAATAACAGCTTAGCTTTAATTCTGATTAATTTTTGTATTACTGTTTTATCTTTACAAGCCCATTTATCATTATGTTACAGCACCATAGACACACACATCCATATACTGCACTGTAGTTCAAACACCGAAAGAGAACAGGAATCCTGTGGAACATAAATAAGGCCTCGTGGGACTCTTCCCTTTGAGCTCCCCACCAGAGGCCTTCGTCCCTGTGCTGTCCCCGAGGCTGAGAGCCACCGGCCAGTCGCTCATTAAGCAGGAGCCCGGCTCGAGCGCTGACAGCAAGGGGGACGGACTCAAAAGTCAGCATGTCTGTCACCCACCGGGAAGACATACTGCCTCAGATCTGGGAGCCAGTGCTTCTCATTACTTCTCTCACTCAAGATTTGGAATGCACCGTTATGATGTCACAATCAAGTTTTTCGTAAATGTTTTATAAACATATGGTTTAATATCAAAGTGTCATCATGCAGCTAGCTGTGTACTGTGTCACGATATATTTATTTTGCATATACTTTTATCCAAACTGTACAATTGTACAATGTACAATTGAGAAGGTAAACTCAAATCTGGTTCAAATCGCAGGGCCAGCAGAGTGATTTCACCACTGGGCCCCAGAGCAAGACCCTCAGACCTCAACTGCTCCAGGAACTTGCTGACCCTAAAATGTAAATATGGCAGACCTCGCTCAGGCCTGCTCACATACCGATAAACACCACGAATCCTACATAAACGCAGCTGTCCCTGACAGGGAACGTAAGCAGGAACATATGCACAATGCACAACGATCAGCAGCAGACACTCATCCACGGGAGCAGCCCCCAAATAAGCCTCATACTGAGCAGCGGTACATTTCTGTAGGCTGGGCGCTAAAAGCAGCTGCAAATTGAAATCCCCGGAGAAACCGTGGCAAAGCCGAAATGTCAGATGTTGTAAAAGGGCAAGAACTACATAGCAGAAGCTGGTGAATTGAGAGGTCCGCTAAAGCAGCTTAATAACTCATTAAAAAAAGGCGTAAAGGTGTTTTTCAACAGCACACACAGTCCAAATGTTCCTCTCTGTCGTACATTATTTCATCGACCATTTCGTTGACCGTTTCACCCAGGAATGAACCAACAAATCAAGCTAATGTTCTTCCAAAAAAAAACAAAACAAAAAAAAACAAAACTTAAGAATCAGACATATCAGGAGCAACATTTTTGAGAACCGCATGCAGCAGGAATGTGTTGGAGAACCGTGTTTGGGAGCAACACATTGGGAACAGTGCATTGCAGAACCGCATCAGATTCTGATGAGTCCAAAGAGAGTACGAGGTGAGCGCCCCCTGCTGGCCTCAATTGGCAGGGAAACCCCCCAGGCCTGTATTTAATTACAGCTAAGCAGTTAATTATGCTTCACAGCTCCTGATCTCCCATCAACACTGGACGCATTTACATTCCCACGGTTTTATTTCAGCTCTCAAAATTAGTAACACGATAGCTGGAATATTAAGGCCTATTTAATTTTATATACTAATGAACAATTTCTAAAGTTTTTTTTTAATAGCTACCAACTAACTACTTGAAAGACAGATTTGTTTCAATTAAAGTTTAATACTAATCTGCACTTAATTTGAGAGACAAATTAAGCTACATTTCAGAATCATATTTCATTTTAATTAGAGTGCAAATCCACATGCTACTTGTAAATGTTATTTGACATGATGTCTAGTGTTTTATAACACGTCAATCAAACAAATATTTACAGGGTTTGTTGCAATCCATCCATTCATCTTCCAACCCTTATCCCAGTCAAGCTGCAAGGGGGGTGTGGCAGATGCCAGGCAGCAAAGGGCACGGAGATGAGTACATCCTGGATGGGATGCCAGTCCATCACACAGCAAAGGTTTGCTAATCATCAGATTAATAGTGGTCTCTGATGAACCACATCCGCTCTCAGACAGGCAGTCACTCATAAAAAACCTGCTGGATTCTGGCTCTCCAGGGTCAGGGTTGCCTACCCCTGCTGTTCATGTTAACTTCAGTACACTGTCATAGTTGCAGACCACTCTGCCTCACCTGTTCTTATGCTGCAGTCACTGTAATATTGCACTCAGCATTACTTTTAATAATAATAGTAATCACAACTTTATTGATCCCCTTGGGGAAATTCCTTTATTGGGGAAATTCTTTTTTATGCCTCTTTGTAGAGCAAGCTGTCCGCGAAGGGCTGCCACCTGTTGGGGCGCCCAGGGAGCTGGGGGTTAAGGGTCTT
>JAABNX020000052.1:3010865-3034013 GCA_015163995.2 Mormyrus lacerda | reverse complement strand
GTTGTACTGACCTCTTTCTCTGGGGGGGGGGGGTGACAGGACACAGCGGGTCAGGAGCGCTACAGGACCATAACCACAGCGTACTACCGGGGGGCTATGGGATATCTGCTAATGTATGACATCACCAATCAGGAGTCATTCAGTGCAGTGCGGGACTGGTGAGCTGTAATCTTCATTAAGTGCAAATGAGCTGTTTTTCCAGCAGGTGGCAGTGTCTGGAAACTGGCTTGTTTTTGTTTAGAGGGGCATTTCACACCGATCGTATCACTGTGCAGAAGATGGCGCTGTAGTGCTCCTGCTCGGATCTTCTGCGCAGTGATATAATTGGTGTGCGGAGTTGAGTAGAAGAAAATAGTTCCTACATCAAACTGGTCAAAGTACGTGGATTATCTTCAATAACTGGGTCATGATTTCTGGTAAGAGACATCGCTGTTGGATTTTCCATATTTTTCTGGTGGTTTATTCGCCACTGAAATAATGCCATTCACTCCCGTTATATTCGAGAGAAGCCTGACATTTCTACGGCTGACATCTCCAAGACTAGGCAACTCCCAGTAGAACAACCTTGATGGATAGATAACACTGAAGTCCCTTGAAAACATATATTTTTTTGTTTTGGGGTGAACTGCCCCTTTTAATGAAAGATGCATGATCGTAGAACATAGTATGTAGGGTGCGAATGTGGCAAGTTGCACTTCGTAGTTATTTTTACTCGTAATTTGACTGTATCGCTTCGGTCGGCTCCCTCTCAGGGCGACGCAGATAAAGACGTATTCGTGGGACAACGCGCAGGTAATCCTGGTGGGGAATAAGTGCGACCTGGAGGACGAAAGGCTGATCCCGACGGAGGAGAGTCAGAGGCTCGCTGACGAGCTGGGTGAGTGTTTCTGTAGCCAGTGAATTATACAGCACTGCTGCAGTAAGCACTGCACTCCCTAGAGAGTCTGCGCAGTGACCCGCCCCAGCCCTCACCGTCACGTTGTCTCACCGTCATCTAATCCAGGGTTCCAGTTCTTTGAAGCCAGCGCCAAGGACAACATCAACGTGAAGCAGACGTTTGAGCGACTTGTAGACATCATCTGTGACAAGATGAACGAGAACCTAGAAGGGGTGGAGAGTCCGTCTTCTGGACACCGGGCGACCGACATGAAAGACCCACCCCTGGAAAGCCAGAGTAGCTGTTCCTGCTGACCGCCCAACTGGCTCATGGCCAATACTGTATCCACGGTTACCAAATCCCCCCCCCCCTCCCGGCCCACGAGGGTGGAAGCTCGCACCTGTCTAAATATCTTACCTGATAGAGTATCACCCTGTGCCACCCTCTCGTCACCTTGTGTCACTCTGTCATCACCCTGTGTCACCCTCCTCCCCCACAATAGGGACCAACCCTCTCAGATTTCCTGTTTTATATACCCCAGTGGAAAAGAGAATTTGAGAACCGTCTTGCCTAAAATCACTTACAATTATATTCAAATATAACCTGCTTGGTTGCTAGAGAAGTGAAAATTTGGACACAAAGCTGAAATATTTTGTTACTTTTTGTTATGTATTTATATGTTGTACTTTATAAACCTTGTTAGTAGTAAATAATAATTCTACTTATTATAATGCGCTGAAGAGTTTACACAAACACAAATGCGTTTTGTTTATCATAAGTTCCTGTCCTCACATGTTTTATATCTGAATGATTCATTGTTGACTGTGCCAGTGTGTAGGGTAAGTCCAGCTTCCAGAGAGAGTTTGTTTCACTGCAGGGACCAGGATTGTTCAGAATCTCACCAGTCCAGACTTCCTTCAGCCTGAGAACCTTTGTCCTGCTGTCACGCTTTTGTCATTCTCCTGTGTGTGTGAGTGTGGGGCACTGGGACTGTGTCTCATATGCTGTCTGGCCTTTTATCCTGGTGCTTGTGAGTAAGGCAGTATTGGCCGGGCTGATCTGCTCTGTAATTACCATTCCGTGAGTCTCAGGTCTGTGTGGGGACTTGAGGAACCTCAGTTCTATCCTTCCCTTGACTTGCCGGGAAAGTGAGTTACCTCTCCAAAGTGTCACCTGGTGGCGTCACAAGTGTCCCCAGAAATAGTGTGTGAACTACAGATGTGAGGCCCTATATGTAGATCTTTATAAAGGACATACGATCCCCTCTGCTTATATCTTCATTCTGTAGAGCAGATTTTATAATTCCTGCTGCGGTGGAATGAGCCTTTTTCTACACAGGCAGACTACAGGTATGTTTGTAGGCTAAATGACTACACTTAATGGTGATTTACTTTAACGAGCCACTAGATCTAATAGAAATGCTCCTCTCTAGACAGTCCGATGAAAGTAGGTTTCTGTATTTTCACCCCAGTAATTACAAAATAATCAGATTCTTATTAATGTAGCTCTGCGTGTAACAAAGCATGCTGGGTAGTAAATTTTCGTTTGTTGTTGAAGTTCATAGCCTGGGTTTAAAGTACCACTACGGAGAGTAACGGGGTGTCTGTGTGTGTCTGTGTCTTTGAGTAATACAAGCAGCCGCTGGCTCTGCTCCAGATTACAAGCTGGCTCTTGTTCACTCGGGCATCTTCGACCCTCGTTAGAGAGACTCTGCGCTAACAGACTTTCTGTCCGGAGCATCTTCACAAGCTGCACAGTACAAACCAAGTTAGCACTGCTCTACCTCCCTGTCCACCTGCGGGACTGGAAATGGCTCTTAGTTGTGATTCCGTGGTTGTTCCATTTCATGTACTGCTCTCTGAGGTTTGAACTACTGCAGCACACAAGTCTATTGTTCACCAGGCAGATGCCTAATGCTGATGTCGAACCAAGTATTCTGCTCGGAGCAGAGCAATCAGGGCAAGTGGTCAACGCTCTGTTGGCCTAAATGGCTGTCAGTTGTGGTTTGATTTTCTGAATCCTGGTTCTTATAAGTACCTCTTTAATTGTACACATGTATCAAAAGTGGAATATTCCGGTAGTATTGTAACAAAGTATTTCACTGTGATAATCACTGCTATTGTGTATCACAAGACTTCTGAATGCTGCTTTGAATCACCGTAACCCTGATTTACAGGATGCATTTTGTTCTGATATAACTAACTTAGATGTAAGACTGACTGTAAACGGCAAGGCAGAAGTCGCGCAGCAAACCACATCCGTGAGTATCCATGGCTGTAGCTGTAGGAGCTGGTCACTCTTAGCTTTTACTGTTGGATTATCATTAATGCCAATAAGGGTGCATTTTTGTGGCCTGTAACTTGTTTTTAATATTTCAAGATATGTTCACAAAATATGATGTATACATTTGAATTTGACTTTAATAAAAAAGAAAGCCTTCATTTATGCATTAATGTGTATTAGTCTGTCACACCTGACTTTATTCTATATGAACCTGGCAATAAACACCAGCCGATACCTACCATTGGCGGGGTTGCTTAAGTTTGGGTTAAGGTGAGAACAGCCTAAACTGAGACAACAGTATTATTGAAAATGACACTAGAATATCTAATTATGAGAATTCGGGTGAAATAGATCCTTCGGCTGCTAACATCTGACAGGGGCCCTAAAAAATGGGAACGTGATTGGGGGGGCAGTATGTGGCTCAGGGGGCTGAGCTGGCCCCGTCTGTGGGCCTTAACCCCAGCCCCCCAACCCCCCCTCGCTTCATGGGTGCCACAACATAGCTGACCCTTCAGTTTGGTCCCACCTGAATGTAGAGCAAGATGGGACAAATTGGAAAGAGAATTTCCCCACGGAGATCAATAAAGTATTACTGTTCTATTCTAATTGGATTGATCTGGGTTGAGGGGGTTAGTATACTATGCTCAGCACCCCCATGAAGTTCTGGTATTTCCAGACTATTGCAACAAATTGGCCTACTTTGCATTCTATAACAAAAATATCTGAAATTCTTAATGTGTTTTGATAAAATCACCAATATGAGCTGGTTGTCCACAAGCATGTGTAAGGGCGATGTGCCACATGAAGGCACTGGGGTGTACGCTGGGTATACTCTGGGTATATTCTGAGTGTACGCTGGGTAAAGTCTCCAGTAAGAAACATTGATGGAGCCATGTAATTGACAGAGTGGGGAAACGCAAGTCTCTACCTGCTTGGCTTGGCAATCACATACATTGTAACTAGTTAGGTAAGAATCCCAGAAGTGAATGGAAAGCATATGTAAAGGAGTTGGAGTCGCAGCCGGTGATGGATCCTGTCAAAGGCAATTGTCCAGTGTCACACCATGATTGGCTTGAGAAATATATATGGTCTAAGGCACTTAAAAATATCCTACTTTAAAAACATATAAATGTATAGAATAAGAAAGGGTATTAGTTTGCCTTTGATTCAACATTTATTTTGAAGTAGCAGGAGATGGTTAATTAACATTAAGAGCCTCTGCGCTTAAACCTGAAAGTAAATAGTAGGCTTATCTACGGGCAGTGACAGGACATCTTGTTCTACTGATAACGAGGCATGAGCGCGAAAGTGAAGGGGTGTCCGCAGCCGATAACGCATTAACAAAAACCTTCACGGCTCTCCAAGGCCTCTGCGCAAAACTGACGTCGTACTGTCTAAGTTTTGTTGTTAAACTGCCGTAAACGGGGCTGATGAACTGTAAGAATGCGATTAAACAGTCTCACAGGCAAATGTTTCTTTAATGTACTTTTCCAAGTATATCTGTCTCATTTGCGTGCGGTACTGACACACAGACCCGGACTGATTTTGAATTGCTAGGGTGCCGTTTGATGATGAGCTTCGGTTTCCTCGTCGGGAGACAGGTGTTATAACGCAAAAGGCATCCCTGCCGTAGAATGCATGCCTGTCTCGGGAGCGCGCACCACTGAAAACAGCGAAAGGAAAGCTCTCTTGTAACGCGGAGAAATGATCGTTTCTGTTTATGTAAACTCATAAAACGCACATAACACATCACATGACAATTTTGTTAGAATACAGATATAGGCTATAGCTCAAAACAAATAAAATAGGTCGCTGATCTGAAAACGGTTTGTTACTTAACAGGCGGTCACGTGCCTGTTAATATCGATTCAAAAGTTGCATTTCTGTAGCTCCCATCATCAACTGCCTTTGACAATTTATATTTGAGAGAGTGATAACTAACCTGTGCAAGATTCAGCAGTGTAGCTGCAGTACATCTATATTAACCAGGGGATGCCTTTTCCAGCAGGTGGTTGCCGAATTAATTAGTTAATAGTTAATACAATTTGGAGACAGGTCAGTGTCATCTGAGATACGTAGCATTATTTTAAGCATTGATTAAAACGAGACCCAGACATTTTAAAACGATTGAGCAACAAATTAATTTTTTTCGTGAGAAGATCAACGGTGTTGCTGTGCATCTGATACGCATGCACTTGTAATGTAACAAGCTTTATATTACCACGTTCATGTCTGCTGTTTTGAACTTTTGAATCGATATTAATTAACAAGCACGTGACAGCCTGTTGAGTAACAAATCATTTTCAGATCAGCGACCTATTTTATTTGTTTTGTGCTATATATATATATATATATATCTGCATTTTAACAAAATACATTGTCATATGATGTGTTACATGCGTTTTATGAGAATAAAGCGTTACAAGACAGTTTTCCTTTCGATGTTTTCAACGGTGCGCGCTCCCGAGACAGGAATGCGTTCTCTGTTTGCGTTTGTGTTTTTGCTCTGTGATTGACCGGTTTCCTGGCTATGGTGTCTCTGCCATGGGATCATCGGATCAGCTCCAGGCGACCCTGCACTGCACAGGCGATTTTCGGAATACATGGATCCATCTATCCCTTTCCCATACCTGCTTGTCCCATGCAGGGGCAAATTAAAAATAGACTAGTATATAGTGCCGAGTAATCCAAAATAAAATTTTTCTTCATCTGTATAGTATTTGACCGCGATTAAGTTATAATGTGCAATGGGACAATACATGAATGGGGTAATAACTTTAAAACTAAAAAGACAGGCACATCTATAGTGGAGTGTGCCTTGATCAGTGGACTCTGGGGGACAATGCACACCCCTTGGATTTTCAGAATAACTTAGAAAGAAAGTGACCTTGAAAATCCAACAGTTATTAATTATTACATTGTATCCATATTACATGCCATTGCTCCATTTCATACACATTGACAGTCAATTGATAACACAAATTAATCCATAAAATTGTAAAGTGTGATTTAGGGAGTGCACCGTGAGACACCGCAGCTGAACTGCTTGATTACGTGTTTCGTCACATTTAATACATTACCATTAAGTATTTATCCATTAAACAAAAAAAAAAGAAAACAATAATTAAGCCAGCATTTGAATCCTGACTTCTTATATACACATAATTACTCTCCTTATAAAAATTAATTTGGAATAATGAAGATTTCATGAAATTTAAGAATTAATACCTTTTTACACCAAAGGGTTAACAATAACATTCTATTAATCTTACAGCTGATCAATCAAGTGGGGCATTTGCTCACATAGTTTGAATTTTTAACTAACTTTAGTGTTCCAATATCTCCTAGAGAGTAATCTTTTTTTTCTGATACAATTCCTTTAGGATTGCCAAAATCTTGAAAAGATGTAACAACAAATTTTATTAACATAAAAGATTAAAAGTGGAATAATAAATACACTAGAATCCTGATGCATAACGTTGCCACTTTGTGATCCGAGTTCATTTGGAACATTGAAAATATCAATTGGAATACAGCCTGGACTTTAAGTAACAAATATTGCATAGCAAACAAAGTAAAAGTATTTATCCCTTATACTTTTTATAAAAATAACAATAATAAGTATACATTTTAAAAATGTATATTATTTATTTAAAATGGCTTCTCAAATGTTGAAATTCATACAATGAGCTGTTTTTCTAGTGAACAGCAACTTTTTAACATGATAAAAAATTGAAAGAAGAAAAGGCAAATCATGAGGGAAATTTGTATATAAGAAAGTACATGCTGACATTGCAGATGTGCCTGATTGTTACGCATGTTTTTAAACCCTGCAACTTCCATCACATGGTTTCCCACTCAAATGGAGAATTGATTGATTTCATTGATTGATTGATTGATTGATTGAGAATGACCCAATCCCCAAAAAAAATCACGAAATGATGCACTCATAGAACTATGAAAGCAGGAATATCTGTTGAACTTAAAGACAAAGATAACAACTTAATTAATATTTCCCAGAACAATTCATTTTTCTCACAGCACTTTTTTTCTCTCTTTCAGGAAATATCAGTGGCAATGGGTAGAGTGAGAAAAGGTAAAAGAGTATTGAGGAAAGATCTATGGAATGCAGCAGGTGGAGTAGAGGGTGTGGTGCAAGAATTTTTGCAGTTTCCGGATCTTACTGAAGTTGCTGATGTTTCTGTTCTGGTCAGCAATGGCAGAAAGATTATTTGGAGATAAGTCAGAAGCAAAAAAAAAAACAAAAAAGTGACAGAGGACAGTGTGGAACCAAAACAGGAACAAAGTAAAAGACAGAGTTCTGGAGCAACAGACAGTGTTCTTAAACCATGCGGAAATGAATCTCTCAAGCTTATCAAAAATTTCTGTTCCATCACAAGATCAGTATGTTCAAGCTCCACAACAAGATGATCCCACAGACAGCAAACAATACAGACTATTAACAGATCACTCACCATTGAGTAATTATGAGGATTTTGTTTCCACTTCCAATACAACTTATTTATGGATTAATTTGTGTTATCATTTGACTGTCAATGTGTATGAAATGGAGCAATGACATGTAATATGGATACAATGTAATAATTAATAACTGGTAGAGAGAAAGTGATCTTGAAAATCCAAGTGGTGTGCATTGTCTCCCAGAGTCCACTGATCAAGGCACACTTCATAGGACATGCCTGTCCCATTTTGTTTCAGAGCAATTAACCCCTTAGTGTGTTGCCGCATTGCACTTTAAATGGATGCAATATAAAATTTAATAACTATTAGACAAAAATAATCTGAAAATCCAAGGGGTGTGCATTTTTCCCTGTAGTCCACTGATCAAAGAACACTCCACTATAGATGTGCCTGTCTTGTCTAGTTTTAAAGTTATTAACCCTTTCCTGTTTTGTCCCATTGCACATTATACGGATACATTCGAACATTCAAAAATTGATTACAATTCGTACGTAAAGCAATCTGGGAAACAAAGGGGTGTGCATCAGTCGCCATGAGCTCAAAATGCTACACCACCATGTCATTACATCTGAAAGAACCTATAATATTAGCTATTAACACGATTGTGCACAAATCAAGAAAGAAAGCACAAAAATAATCGGTGTGCATCGTCGTCTGTGTACTGGACATCACGATTCTGTCATTAAAAACGCCCCACCTTACTTCCGTTAAAACTTGTTAAAGTAAAACTGAATATGAAATATGAGGCTAACCTAACCGCGGTGCCCGCCGCCATCCCGACATCCCATGCTCGCTATTATCAGTGCGCACTTGGCTTTCTCACGTCCTAATACTGACACAACCCCACGCCCGCTGTGGTGAAATGTTTTGAAACCACTTGCCCACCTTATCTCTTTGGAAGCACGCGTGTAACAACGCCATCCGTATCTCACAGGTTGGCGTGAAATGCGCAACAGGCAGATAGTAAAACGTGCGTTTACTCCGCTAGTTATGTAGCGCTACACAGACAAATGTGACTTCGTCCTGTAACTTGACAGAAAATGACCGTGCTGAGAAAATCGCAGCATTTCGGGTTGTTGATATTCTTCCTCAGTCAAAAAGCTTCCTTGGAAACGGCAGATCGTCATTTCCAGAGTAAAGGTGGGAAAAAATCTATTCAGTATGTTATCGATGTGTTTATGTTCTCTCATACTCGTCTCAATGTTTTTATCCTCCTATAAATTGGAGGTTGCTAATTGTTTTATTACTTAGCAGACCAATAGTGCGTGATGCTTATTTCCAGAAAAGACACTTCAATACGACTAATGCCTCGGTGACTCTAAGACAAACCGCTAAAATGTTTATAACAACGATCTGTTCTTCTGGTTTCTGGAAATAACGCATTCATATCCTCTGTTGTATGTGTATCGTAACTTTTTGTCCTCGATTTTATTCTTCCGCCCGACACAGTTGATCTGTTGCTCAATGTGGAGACCGAGAATCCGAAGTGTTTTGCGGAAGGCATGCGGGACCTCACGTGCTTCTGGGAGGACGAAGATGGGGGCACTGCAGACCAGTACTCCTTCACGTACACATACGAGTGAGAACAAAGCGTTTATTCTATTCACATTCGGTTGCTCTTATGCAGTTGTTTAACATAACCCATAAGCATAAGAGTTGTCTGATTTTAAGTTTCTGCCGTTATTGGTTGATTGTCGTTTTATATTAGTTTTATATAGAGGCACCTTATTTCTGTTTTTGTTCATCTGAAAGTAAGATGGATGGATTACAGTGCTTCAATTAATGTTTGCAATTCCTGATTTAAATTATATGTGTACTGGGCGAAGGGGCGGATGGATATCCTTAGTTTGGCATCAGCGTTTTTGTTTTAGATTTGTTGAAATTTTCCATGACTAGGAAAGAATTCTGCAAGATGTATGGAGGGGGCTATTAGGGCCCCAAGCACCAGCGGTCTGTATTACTGTTATTTTTGTACTTCTGTTTTTTTTCTTCAGGAATGAGAAGAGCAGTGAGTGTAAAGTGACGTCCCAACCAGCAGAGGGAGCCAAAACACGTTACTTCTGCCACCTTCCAAAGGTTCTGCATTTCGGAGACCTTCATCTGTGTGTGTTTCGGAATGGATTGCAGGTCTACAACCGCAGCCTTTTAGTAAACCTTCTGTGTAAGTAGTAACTGGGAGTTTGTAGGTGGGGAAATGGGTCCGGTTATTAATGTCCACTTGATTCTGTTTGGTGAGCTGGTCTCTATGTCTGTCTCTGGTTCAGTTTGGCTGGATCCCCCAGCCAACCTGACTGTGACTCAGACTGGGAAGCTGGGCCAGCTGAAGGTGACCTGGCTGCCGCCCCCCCTCAAGTACATGGAAAACAGCATGATGTACGAAGTCAGATACACAACAGGAAGTAGCTGGAAGGAGAAGGTATGGCGGTATGTCAGTCTGGGCTGGTGCACGTTCCAGGTGGACCTGTACTCCCAGCGATCGTTCTTCAGGGAGGCCATCAGACACTGATTATCACCGTTTATCCAGGTGGTTCATGAATCCACTGAGATCACACTGCAAGGCCTGCAGGTCAACACCAAGTACAAGGTCCAGGTTCGAGTCAAGCCTGATGGCCTGACATATGATGGATTTTGGAGTTCCTGGACACTGCCGGTGTCCATGACAACAGCTCCGAAAGGTACTCATCAGGTCATTCCATGCACCATAAATATCACATGTCCATCTTTACCTAAAGTCTGTTTGCACTCTGGGTTACTTAAAAATGTTGAATCTATTACTGGAATTATCTGTGAAATCCTACGGCTATTTTTTTTGGTTTTGGTTCAGTTTCATATTCAGTATTTAACATCAGCCAGCTATCCTGTTAAAGTCTATTTCTCTTGTTGGGGCAGATGTGGACCCTCTGATCTTGGCCCTGTGCCTCATCATCACCTTGGTCCTCATTCTGCTGTCCCTTACTGCACTCGTGTCTCACCGGAGGTCAGTCGTCCTGCAGTCCCTCTGTTCCGTAACTGCCACCAGTGGTGAAATCGCTGGTGGAAAAGCTCGTTAAAATAACCACGGCTACAAAGGATCAATGTTGGGTGACGCTTTACATTAACCGCACATTCATAACGCCTTTATAATGCATTCATAGAATATTCATAAGCAGCAGACTACCAAGCTGAAGTGACTCAGATACTTTTTTTTTTGCCTGAACGTGACTCAGATCTGATGTGTTCAGGACTACGTGGACGCGGAACTCTGATTTCTTCAAATCAGATTTAAGCCCCTTTCAGATGTGGTCCGAGATCAGATATGTATCCGATCTGTGATTATGCCACATTGATCAGAACCCGGGGGATTTTTTTCCTGCATGCATGAAATGTCAGAAATTGATAATTAGGCTTGTAATATGAATGTAGCCTAAGTATACCTGAACATTCTAACATACTTTAACAGCTGTAATATACATTAATAACAAACATAATTGTGTAATATATAATGTTTGGTATGAATGTATATTAAAGCTGTTAAGGTATGTCATAATGTGGTATAATTACATGCTGCTTGTAAATGTTCTATGAATGCATTATAAAGGTGCACTGAATTGTCTATGGATGCATTATATATATATTATGAAGGTTCACTGAATGTTTTATGAATGCATTATGAGGGTTCAGTTAATGTAAAGTGTTACCCAATGTTGTTTTTGAATTCTCGATATTCATTTGTAGGACAACACACCATCAAAATGGTGTCCAGCACTCATTCAGTGAGGGAAAATTAGCTTTTATTTTGCCTTTAAATTAAATGTATCAAAATCTTTGTCAGTTCTCTGCAGAAAAAGATGTGGCCTCTTATTCCCAGTCCGGAAAACAAATTCCCAGGGCTCTTCACCGTCTACGGAGGTGACTTCCAGGTAAGAAGCCTGCACTCCTCATGATTACTGAGGGCGGAGAATTAACATACAGCCTCCTTGAACACTTTGTGGCTGGCAGAGGTGCAAAGTTCAGATCCAGAAAGTACAAATCCAGACCTAGGTTTTGTTTCAACCAGCCAGTTGAGCATGAAGAGTAACATTCACAGAGTACTCAACTGGTTGGTTGAAACAAAACCTTGGTCTGGATTTGTACTTTCTGGGCCTGGACTTAAAAGGCATGTAAGCCATCAGGGGAGATCTGCTCTGACTTGGAATGAGAAACGCCTTCCTGTGTCCACAGGAGTGGTTGGGCCACAGCGGTGGAGGCTTACGGCCAAGTCCTGCTGCCTTCTCCTTCGAGGAGCTTCCAGCCATGCTGGAGGTGCTATCAGAGGCTACCCCGGTCCCTCCTCGCTCGGTGGAACCCAGGGCCTGCAATCTGCCAGAGTCAGGATGCAAAGAGAATGAGGAAGGCCCGCAGAACGCAGAGTCTGGGCAGGAGGGGTGGCAGCCGACCCCGCCCGGACACTGGCTGATGAAGCACTTCCAGCTCCTCCAGCAGGGGCCCTCCCCATTTTCCTGGTCCGCACAGCTAGAATCTAAGGACTCCTACGTGACCCTCGACCACAGCTTCCAGCCCAAACCCCAAGAGACACCGACGGATGATGTATCTGAGGAATCTGCACCTTTGCGAGTCCTTTTCACGTCGGCAGAAATCTCGGCATCCCAGTCGGACCTGGGCTCCCTCCCACAGAGCTCCAGATCAGGCAGACTCTCCTCCGAGTCAAGCTTCGAGTTCCCCCACAGCACCTGGCCGCCTAAGGGCATCAGTTACGCCTCCCTGACTCTCGCCGATTCCGGCGTTTCCGTGGACTACAGCCCCATGAATTCCGTCAAAACTGCAGTTGGTGGCACAGGAGGTTTCTATAATAATGACTACAAGAACCAGATCCCAAAGCCAAATGAGCCTCTCTCTGGATGTCCACTCTACTCCGCCTGTTGACTTTGAAAACAAAGTTTTCCTCCAACCTAGAATGGCAACCTTCTGTTTTTAACTTAGCGTCACATGGGCTTTTTATGCATATATAGCCCATAACTGGTTCTCTCCCAACATTGTATGCAAGGCAGCTAATCTGGGGAAGTAATTACTGTTTGTACCCCAGCCCTGTACCCTGCGCTGCCTGGTACAGCCTCCAGGCCACCTTGCAACCCTGACCAGGATACATGGTTAGAAGATGGATGTTATTGTACATAGAATTATGTTTTTAAACACTTTTTAATTAGCTCTATTACCCAGTTTATCATTAGAAATCATTTTCTGTTACAGGCTGGAGCCATTTTAAAACTGTAGTCTAAGCCATATCATTGGATTTCATATCGATTTAAAACTGGGGAAAAAAAATTCTTACAGGATGATATGAAATGTGTAAAAATTTTGGCTAGGCTCAAAAATGGCACCTGCGCGCGAAATTGCTTCATGTTCTGACACAGCAGCCATCTATGATTTTGTATATTTTACAGAAGCATCTTTTCCTAAATGCTCATTTCTGTACAGTGAATTACTCAAACACTCCTTAAAGAACCGCTTACAGCACACTTTATGTATCATACAACTGTTTCTATAAAATTTGAGAATCTACTGTAAATAACAAAAAGCAATTTATGTATAACCATTCATTTTTTACTATGAAAATATATTTTTGTTATATAATGCAAGACTTTATTTTATATGATTTACAAGACAATTGTGGCATTTCTTCTTTCCCTAAAAGGCTTGTTGGAATAAGGATTTCCAAACTAACTGGAAGAACTATACTGTAGCAATGAACTAGTCTCCTGTGCTTTGGTTGTTCCTCAGACAGCCAATGTAAATTCACAATTAATGCATAAACAATTTCTGACCATTTGTATAAAATAATAATGGATCAGTCTTTCACTCTGAGCACAGAAAACTCCATCGCGCCATCTTGTGAAACTGACAAACTCCACTGTTGTCCAAAATGTGTTTCGTCAGTCTTAGTAAGAGGGGGAGTGGCGATGAGCCCCACGCCAGAAAAATAGATTTGCAACGTCTCTTTTATCTCGGTCGTACACTCCAAAGTGGAGGAAGTACCTCCCCTTGTGAAAGTACAGCGCACAGGAAAATAGCGGTCTATGACGGCGAGGACGGGGTCTGGAGCCGGCGACTCCCCTGCGGTCCGGCCATCCTGCTCCGGACGGAAGGACGTTATAACATAACAGGGGGCCGCAGTGTCCCCGCTCTCCTGCAGCCTCTGTGTCAGGAAGGCGGCGGTGTCGAGCAGCAGGGCTGAGATGTGAGAGGTCTGCGCCTGCCTGGCCAGCAGACCACACTCTGCCCCCACATATAGATCCATCCCGTCCACGATGATTAAGGACGGCGGCGGCGCAGCCAGCTCGTGCAGGGCCGCTATCTCATAGCGCAGCTCCGCCGAGCACCGGGGGTACTTGAATTTTATTTTCTGCCAGATAAGAAAATCAGTCTCACCAGTGATCCACACTTGAAGGCAATGCACTTCTACGGCATTTATACAGTTTGCACCACCTTTTGTAAGAGTTTTAAATTGAGACATTTTTTAATAAAAAAAAAAAAAAACCCGGTAAAAATGATTTATATGCAACGGATCGTGCATTCACTTGATTAGCCAGGACAAAGGTTGGAAATCTTTTTTTTTAATTGTAAGCAGAAGCATTTATCAAAAACCATCTGCTGGACTTGCTTATTCAGTTCTTCAGCATGTGTATAGAACGTAATTACTGAAGAAATTCAGGCAATCCATCTGTTTGAAGACTGTATTAGTTGCCGATACCTCAGCGTTCAACGCCTGAATCATGCAATATGCCAACATTGCAAAACACTGCCCTTGTTATAAACGGGATTCGAAAGGTGAGGCTGAAAAGAGGACATAACTCTTACCTTCAGATCGTCCGGGCTCAGCCTGGCCAGTGCTCCCTGCAGCACACCCGGGAGACTCTCAATCGGAGCCGGGCTAAGAAAGAGCACTTTCAGCCCTAGCTCGGAGGCTGCCGTAAGTGCAGTCAGGAACAACAACGACTTTTTAACGTTGTCACAATCTCCCACGACCACGCAAGATGTATAATCTGACAGCGGTGGAACTTTTAAATCCTTTGACTCTCTGCTATACTGCTTTAGAACAACTGCTAATATATCGGCCATGGCAACGCAACAAATCTATAAATTTAAAGCTCTTACCTGTATACTAGAATTTTACTTATATTAATAGCAATACTTGAAATAAATCCTGAAAAAATGCAGTTTTCATCTAGTCTATGTCGAATTTCCAAACAGCGCGCCATCCCACAAACCACGTGGATTGATTCGAAGCTGTGACGTAATGTGCTGTTCGCCAGAGTCATGCTGCGCCGCCTAGTGGTAAGTACGAATAAATACAACAGGCGACTTGCAAAATGAGTGCGGTAAGGACCCCTACTGGCGATGGATGTGAATTAAACAGAATCGAACATCCATATACCTATCCGTCTTCCTACAGCATATCCAATACACCAGTGCAGGGTAGTGAAGATATTAAGTAGATGTTAAGCCTAAACACAATCATCTTTGTTTAAATAAAAGTCAACGATTAAAAAATATAGCAAGTCTACTTGTTGATGTGAATGGTTTTAAATATTGCGTTCAGTCGCTTTTGGCAAGGGTCTGTTAAAGAAGTAGACTGGAACGAAAGCAGTATACCCGCGGATTGCGAGGGCTGGAGTTTGACAGAGCTGCGCTAAATGTATTTTGCTTCACAAATGTCATCATAAACGTCACCGTACGTATCTACAACTTGGTGGACGTGATGTGTGCTTCTGTAACACAGGTTCAGGAGACAGTGGGGCATGTGTTCCATCATTTTATTTTGTCCTGATGACTTTTATGAATTTCCAGGACCGTTTAAAATAGGATTTGCAGTAGTACCTCAAATGACTAGCATTTATATTTTGTATTTCTGGTATCTGAAATGACCTACTTTCGTACTTTTTCCCTTGTTCGTACTCCAGTCAGATAGGTGGCGCTATATACCTTTCAAGTAGTTAATAATACTACAAGTGTTCTCGCCGAAGAAGATGCATTACTTCCGGTTGGTTGAGGTCAAGCTCCGTATCACAACAGCACACAGCTGTTGTGAAGATGGCGGACAGCTATGAGAAAGAGGGGAGTTCTCTGAACAGCAGGGAAGTAGGAGACCAGATATCGGCGATGTTCAGGCGGTGTAGGGGCCGCCCACGTCTGACGGACACCGACCGGGCCAAGAGGCGCCTGGAGTCGCGGAAAAAGTACGACGTGAGGCGGGTTTATCTGGGGGAATCCCACAAGGTTTGGAGCGAGCTGCGGCGCCGGACCGGCTTGAGTGACGCGGGGCTCGCCGAGTATTTAATCCTGCTGAACGCCACTTACGGGGAGGTGTACCAGCAGAAGTACGGCTATGGGTGAGTTCACCTAGAAGCGATCTTAGCCTGAACGGGTCCCGTAAAACTGCCATTTATAAACGGCATGGTTACTCGTACGACGGTGTATACCTTGGTATGAAGTTACATAAAAATAGCAAACTGCCATTATACAACTGTAACGGTGCATCTCATCTCATCTCTTGGATGCAATATAGGAGATAAAGCGTGTAATATAAATGCTATCGTGCTGTGACTTAGTTAAGTGTTGTCAGTGTTGCGTACTAATACGACGTAACAAGTTGAAAGCTACAGCGAATGTATTTGGAAAGAAAAGGCTGTGGGCGGTGCTTTTTTCGTTTACTTTTCAGCCAGGTGGTTTTTAAATACACTTTTTTCTTTGCATTTTCATTGTTTTTTTCTGTTAAATCTCAGAAAGAAGTCCGCCACTGGGTTATGTGTCAAACAGAAAAGAGGTGAGTGTGTGCCATTTGTTCTAATGCAGGTTGCCACTTTGCAAACTTGTTGTTGCTTTTGGCAATCAGGGAGTCCTTGTTAGCATAATCAGCAGTAGGGCAAATTATATTATATACTTGCAGAAGAGAAGCGGCTTGCGCTGTTCCTCTAAGTATCCTCCCCTTGTTGTGTATATACAGCTTTGTAAGCTGACATCTTTTTCTTTGTGTTTACCAACCCAGGCAAGAAGGTTGAGGCGACCAGCCTCAGAGCTCTGGTGGGCTGGTATGAGGACCACTCCCAGTCCTGTCCTCACGAACCACAGCTGCAGGCCCCAGAACTGCCAGCACTGTCCTTCCCCACCTCACTGGTTTGGTGCTGTATTGCTAGCCACTCCTTTGTGCAACACCTTTCACAGCCAGCAGGAGGCAGTGATGATTCTGAGACTGAAGGTGAGGGCGGGAATGATGGCAGTGCAGCGTGCACTGAGGCAACACCTGGCGTTGTGACGCGGACAAGGAGGAAGAGGAGAGCAGACTCTTCAAGGCAATATTATGGTATGGAGGCTACATGTTACAGGTTGGATCTTGTATTAAGTCATACTACATCAATTTCCTTAAATTGGTAATTATTACTTAAGGCTATAATTTGTCTAGTTTCATTTCTTTGCTTTACCTTATTTTTGAAATGTGCTACAGATCCCAGGGAGGACCTGGAAGAGACCAGGGTGGGAGATGCTGAGGTGTCATTGAATGACATAGATAAGGCCGCCATTCTGGGCCAGCTCCCAGAATCCCCTGTTTCTCAGAGGGGCACCACCGCTGGACAGCCCACAGAGGAGCAGTCTCTCTGGGAGATGGAGGTTGTGATAGAGGGAGAGAAAGGACAGGAGCAGGAGTCGGAGAATGAAGAAGAGAGTCTGGGAGCTTTGGCTGGTAATGGGAACGCTGGTGAAGGGGTAGGAGTGGAGGACCTGAGGGGAGCAGAGAGGGGCACGGGGCCAAACGGTTACGAGTGTGCCATGGTGACGGCCACCGTGATCGATCGGCTGCGCAAAGACGCCCCGGTGGTGGTGGACAATGCCGCCCGGAGTCAGCCTCAGCCCCACACCCCTCAAGGATCATCCGCCGTGCAAGTTTCGGGCCAGGGGGAGCTGTATGAACCCCAGACACTGCAGACGGTCGTGGCCAGCTGTCAGATACCGAATGGGAAGGGAGCTTTGGAAGGATCACAGGTAGGTCAGCCGGATTTCAGATGGAGTGAGATGGAAACGAATATATCCATGGATTAATGTTGGATTCCTTTTTTCTTTCTGAAGGTGATCATTATCACAGGCCCTGGTTATGAGGCCCTGGCTTCAGAGGGGATCCAGCTGAACGTGGGGGGCGGAGTCGGGGAAGAGGTTACCTGCACGGTTATTGAGGGTGTGGCCTACAACCAGGTGTGCCAATCAGACACGGGCCAGAGGTCACCTGTCCCGGACACCGACGCCATCAGGGGTATGAATCATGGCCTCTGGGGTTGTGCCCCTGTATTGCTGTTAGTACAGCTATATACCACAAATACTATTATGATCAATCTTTGCCTTTACATTACATGCTCAATTATTTTTCCGCGCCCAACCTTCGTTTTGTATCTGCATTTTGCACGTCCTAAAACTCACGATGCAACGTCTTCCACCAGAGCTCAGTGGGAAGCAGATCCTGCAGCCCAGTGCGGAGTCGCGTGACTCGAATGTGAGCTGTGGCAAGGAGCTGCAGAGGGGCCTGAGCAGGTAAGCGAAGCAGAGGAGAGCCAGCAGGAGCTTGGTAGTAAGCAGGAAATTCAAGAGTGTGCTTCGGGGAGGATAAAGGGGAGCCTTTCGGGGGATTGAAGCAGAGTGGATTGTGGGGAAGGAGGACTTGACTAAAGCCATATTCCAGCTGTTAGAATTCTTTCTTTAAATTAAAGGATCCCCCGGCTAAATGTCAGTAAACCTGTTCCTGTTCGTCCTGCATGCATTAGTCTGGGAAAAGCTATTGTTTGTTAGTTTAAGTACACAGTTGTGTGGCATATGCACACATCACCAGAGGCTACAGCATGTTAATTTGACTTTAGTCACATAGATGCCCATGTTGTTATGGCTGGGGGGGGTCCATTTCCCCATGCTGCTCCACCTCACTGACTGTGTATGTTGCTCAAAGAATGGACTGTCTCATGTGAGACTTTTACCCCTTGAGGTCGAGGAGGAATCGTCGAGGTCCAGTAATAGAGGCAGACGGGATGCTGAAGATGTTCCACTGCCCGTATGAAGGCTGCAGTCAAGTCTATGTGGCCATCAGTAGCTTCCAGGTGAGGCTGTTATGCTGTATGGCCAAAAGTATGTAGCCCAGCATCTCATTCCAAAACCAAGGGTTTTAATAGGAAGTTTTTCGGGCTGTTGTCCCTAGATAAGCCTTCCCAAAAGAAGAGAGGCTATTCATTAGATATCGAAACATCGCTGGTGGGATTTGCTGCCCTTTAGGTTGGATATAGATGTCGGCTGATCAGATCCCTTTCTGTGAGGTGTGACCGCTTTGTGTCTGAACTCGCTCCCTGACATTTCACTTGCGGTTGACCAGAGCAGAACTAACAGGGCAGACATGTGGTGCATTGATTTGTGGGAAAGATGGCGTCATAAGATGCAGCCAATTGGACGGCCACTGGCCTCTTCTGTACAGCTGCCGATTCTGCTGCTCCTTTGTGCCGCTTGGAATTGCATGACCGTGTACTTCATTTGACCCGCGTCAGCAATGGGTGTGTCTTAATTACACAAAATTTCTGTAATTAACACGGGTGTCCATATATTTTTAATTGTGTATCTGTTGCAGAGTCTGACCTGAGTGTGAATGCTTTTGTTTTTGCAGAATCACGTGAACCTAGTTCACAGGAAAGGCAGGACTAAGGTTTGCCCACATCCTGGTTGTGGCAAGAAGTTCTATCTCTCAAACCACTTGCATCGACACATGATTATTCACTCAGGTACGATGACATACTGACCCCAGCCCTGACCATGTGGTTTTGACAGTACGCTAGTAGATAAAGGTATTTGAATCCATCCTTGATCAGCAAAGAACCTGGGTTCTGAATGTAAAGAGAGGCGAAGGTGACTGACTAATGATCCCCCTTTGCTGCCCTCACGGCGCCCGCTACCGTTCATTTTAATGTTTAATTCCTTTTTCCCCTGTGCCTAGGCGTACGTGACTTCATCTGTGAGACCTGTGGGAAGTCATTTAAGCGCAAAAATCACCTGGAGGTCCACAGGAGGACGCACACAGGAGAGACACCCCTGCAGTGAGTGAAGATGCTTTCAGATGGGCTTCTTGAAGGGTCTCTCGTAACTGAAAATAAAATGTCAGTAGGGCATTGGGTCTCAGTCTTTAATGGAATGTCAATGTAACTGTAAAGCACAAAAGGATGGTATGATGTCATGATGATCAGTCATGCTTCTCTCTCCTGTCCATGTGGCTGATCCTCCTGATTGCTTTCCCCACGTGGCAGGTGCGAGATCTGCGGGTATCAGTGCCGGCAGCGGGCGTCCCTTAACTGGCACATGAAGAAGCACACGTCCGAGGCTCAGTACAACTTCACCTGTGAGCACTGCGGCAAGAGGTTTGAGAAGCTGGACAGTGTCAAGTTCCACAAGCTAAAGAGCCACCCGGACAAGCAGACGGCATGACAGGGGTTTCGGGGTGGGGTGGGGTGGGATGAATACTGTGCCTCAGATGATCTTGGAGCTTCTGGAGATAAATGTCAGCCAGATGTGCAAGACTGCTGCACAGGTACAGGGTTTCTGATTGACCTTCAGCAGAAGAACGCAGATGCGTGTGTGTGTGTCATCAAATCCCCGGTTCTGACCAAATGGCAGCGCCTTCCTCTGCTTTTGATGGCGGGACAGAGATGCACTTGCTGCGCTTATATCAGCGTCCTCTCTGACGTCGTCTTCGAAATATTTGCCCGCGTTGAAGCGGGTTTGCTGCTTAAAGAATGTGGGGCGGAGCCAATAGGGAGGTTCTGTTTGCTCCTCCCCTTAACAGCTTGCGGTGGGCGTGGGCCTCTCCTGGGTTCATGGAAATCAATTTTCCCCATAAGCAAAACAATCTTTCTTATCCGCAGGGTTGTGGGCAATGTGGGCTTTACATTTTGTAGATGCAAATCGTGGGGGAGTGCAGTCAAAAGAAAAATATATATGTAAATGTAAATGGCGACAAAACACATCTCAGATGCAAGTGTTCTAGTAATTTCGGCTGCTTGGAACTTTTCCAAGGTGGCTTCAGACTGTTCAGCTTGAGCTCCATAGTGCCTGATAGTGTTATATTGGGGAATGGGGAGTGGGTCATTGCAGGAAAGCAGATCACATAGGGGATTTTAGCAAGGCTCAGGGTAGCCAAATGACTGGTATGAAAGGTAGAGCCCCGCTGTTGTGTTTTGTTCTTTCATGCTGCAGGAAGCTTTTCGCTCAAGCACTCTGACTTCCCCCTCTATGTTAGTCTCCAGTCTGCTCTAATCGCTTGTGTATTCCAGCAAACACACTTTGCCTCGTTTTGGCTTTCCCACTTTTGTGCTTAAACCTTGATCGTCTATGTTTTTACCCACCCTGCGGGGGGGCAGCTAAATTAACGTCCATATGAGCGAATGGCCAGTGTCCCCTTTGTTCCCTAGGCAACCCAATCAACCCGAGTCACTCTGCACTGGCTGGGTCTCATTATAAATGGTAGATTTGATTCGCCAGACCTGCATCATATTTTCGTACTAGTTGATTGTGGTTTTGCTGAAATTGCCGCAAGCATAGGAATTTATACATCTAAAAGTAGGCTGACACTGATTTCGTATTAGTTCTTTGGTGTATTTGTGTACAGGAAGTGAGTTTGATACTTTTCGTGTTACCTGAGAAAATGGTATTTTTAAATGGACGTGGAAGCACTAATTTTGTTCTATGATGGAATCTTCCTTTTCCAACTTGGTTTTTCTCTGTAACATAGAAATACTACATGTAAGATATGTAAATATGCCACTAAAAGTTTTGTGTACATAAGGCCGAATCCTTAAAAAAAAGACATTTACAATAAATAATCTTTTAATCTGCGTGGGTTGGTTTCTGTTTCTGCTTTTGTAGATCTGGCTTTGATGGTTTCATAGATATCTCGCCTTGTATGATGTGACACATGATTTGAGAGGCTCATTTTACTGGTAAAATACCTTACAGACAGCCAGCAACTGCAAAGAGCTGCCGGATTAGGGCTGGCTGAGTGTATATAAGGTTTGCAGGTTGTGCAAATTGGTATTACAGTATATTCTCAGGTGAGTGTATTAAGCATTAAAGATTCTTTTCACGAAAACACCTTGCCTTTCCATAAGTGTTGGGGGTAATCACTGGTATTACCTTTAGATTTATAAATGGGGTGTCCTGCAGGAAGTTTGTGTGTGTACATTATATTACAAATATAATGTACCAAATGTGATTAAAAATAGTTATTTTGACCTTGTGGGGACTGAAAAAATGTCCAATGACCAAATGTGATTACAAATAATGTACACACTGACAAACATATATACATATATGTATGTATGTATGTATGTATAAACTCAATTTCGTAGAAATCTGTGACTGCAATCAGAAATCTAAAAATGCCAAAAGTCTGGCATTTTGTTTGCTCGTTTATGGCTGAGGTTGGATTAAGGTTATGCCAATAGAAATGAATGGAGAGTCCCCGTAAAGATATAGATACCTAATCTGTCTGTGTACTCCTTTAACATTGCCATGACTATGGAGAGAGCTGTGCCCCCACTCTCTCTCCAGGTGGGACTTATCCCACAGGGACAGCTTCGCTCCCTTCCAGACCAATCGCTCCACTCGTTTTCCCAAGCTCCATCCCTCCTCCCTCTCTCCTTGTTTATAAGTAACCTGTGCGGAGAAGGAGCAGAGGCAGAGAGACGGGCGCTGCCACCGAGCTGGATTTGGCTACAGGAGCCACGGGAAACGGCCTCGCTCCGCGCATCGTCACCCTCCGTCTCGGCAGCCCTTAGTGCCACCTGGTGTCAGGTAAGGGTCCTGTCCTCACCATCACGACGGGTCCAGGCGGTCCGTCCTCGCAGTCCGCTGAGGGATGACGGCTTCGTGTGGTGTTGTGTTGCCTCAGGTCGGCTTTGCAATACATCGTAAGCGGATGTGACTGCGAGGCGCAGGCTGGTTCCCCGTCGGGACTGGGGCCTTTGTGGTCATTGTTTATATGACCGTTTCCATGGAGAGAGCAGTAAGATATGCTATGAGTTTTACCGCTGTGTTGACATGGCATGTTGTTTTTCTCTTGAATTCGTTTTTTTAAACGAGTGAGGAAAATGGTTCAACACACTTTGAGCTGACAGAGCACCATTGATGATGTTTTGATATTGTGGGCTCTGCAAAACTTTTGCCTTTGGAAAATTATCTGCATATGTAAAATGTCTGAAAGATTTGTCCGATTACTTTTACTTGGTATTCAGCATCATGTGGCCAATGTTGCAGACACTAGATCCTTACCTGGAAATTCCCATCCATTCTGCAGTGTGTGTCGTCTATCCAGATTATAACATCTGGAGATGACAAGTTGATGGAACAAATTTGAGTTCCATAGGAATTGAATTTGGTGAACAGTGGTCATTGTTAACACACCACAGCACACAGTGCGCAACAACGAAATGTGTCCTCTGCATTTAACCCATATGTGA
>JAABNX020000052.1:2985864-3010765 GCA_015163995.2 Mormyrus lacerda | reverse complement strand
AGCAGGGGGTAGCTAATTCAGCGCCCGGGGAGCAGTGCTTGGGGACGGTACCTTGCTCAGGGTACCTCAGTGGTGACTTGCTGGTCGGGGATTCGAACCTGTAATCTTTCGATTACAAGTGCGCTTCCTTAACCATCAAGCCATAGGACATAAACCCACATCTGTTTCAGATCTGAACTACTGCAATAAAGGACTATAATGCTTATGTTAGTGCTTCTAACATGAAATATAAAGTGTAAAAGATTATTATTGGTTAGGTAGTTAAAACACATTGCAATGACAATTCTCTTGCTGTAGTTATCTTGCTGGTAAATTGATATATGCAGTTACATGACGGCATATGAAGTCACTATTTCTTAAATTAAGAGTGACATTAAGGAGTAACTTGACCAGTTTACCAGAACTGACTCAATTATCTGTTACTTGTTCATTTATTTACTTAAAAATGAGGAAGTTGGAGAGTGGGGCAGCCTGACTGAAGTAGGGGGGGTCCAGATTTGATTCTTCTGAAATGTCCTCTTCTGTCGTACGTCTGACTAAGCTGGAAAAACATTAACAACCTAGCAACACTTTTTTCGCTGTAAACCAAATCATTAACAATCCCAATTTTGTGACAATGGCACACATAAAGAAAACACCTTGATATGACAAAACGTTCAGCCAGACCCAGCCAGGTAGACAGGAGGCTTGAAACAATCCCATTAAGACCCATCGCTGGATCTGACGTGTTGCGGATGACTTAATGCCTTCATTGTTGCTGTCAATGTCGCACGACATTCCGGAACTGGGGAGAGCAATAGTGGGTGTAGCAATAAAATCACGATCTTGAATATAGCAGGTCGCTTTTAAACTGAGAATAGTAGGAAATCTATGTCTTCCACTATTAAATAATGCAACGTGCTATTTATATGGCATGATTTTCGTTTCATTGTGTATTTTCACAGTGACTATATGGCTTTGCTTTCACCTTCAGCTTATTTTGCATCTGTTGATCCCTCATGCCTCCGATTGTCCATCCTCATGTTGATTTGCAAATCATTTGATTTTTTTGTGTAACTTCTCTACCTCAGACTCACTCAGCTGGGGGGGGGCACACCTGGTTCATCAGAGCTTCTTTCTCTTTGCTCATCAATTGCTTTGGGGAGGCAATTATTTGCATAAATCTCTTGACCAATTGTTGCATTTAACACAGGTGTTGATTCGAACTGAATACTAATAGTAAGGCAAGGTAAGTTAATTTGTATCACACATTTCAGACACCAGGCAATTAAAAGTGCTTTACAAAGGCAGAAGGATACATTTAAATAAAAGACATTAAAACCACATTTAAAAGACAAAAAAACAAAGCCTAAAAGCTAAACAGTTTACTGAAAAGAAGTTATATTGTGGTAACGGTGTACGACTAAATTGATTTAATTTACTGAAAAGAAACACTGACGTAATCAGTCAAGGAGCTTCTGAACAACAGTTGCATTCAGTCATGGAAATTAATGGCCTCATGTGCCACCCTGCCTCCCTCCATGGCTAGATAAGGCCTTAGTAAAAACCTTTTCATGCCTTTTCACCTCAAAGCACGTGTTGCTATAGATATTCAAATATTTGAATGCATGTCCCCATTGTTCTGCTCATTTTTACTTTGGCGAAATGTTTATTCTTCTGTATTTGTTTAGGACAAAAGGACATGTGACAGTCTTTATCTCACTGACTGTTATCTCCAAGGTACCGTTTTGGCTGCATAAACAATAATTACAAAAATAGTGAGGGTTTCAAGTGAACGAGTATGATTGTAACAAACGGCATCTTGGAGTAGCAGCGGGCGATTTGTAATGTCTGTATCCACCACTAGCCTCGGTAAACGCAGATAAAAATGCCGTATACTGTCCTTGTTAATGGGTGACAGGGTAATCGGAGCATGAAAGTCGCTCTGCAGTAAATAAATGAGTTGTGCTCTTTTTCTGTTGTAAAGGAGTTAGTCATTAAAGCAGGAAATGTAACAAACGGTCAGACAGGAAACTGTAGTCTTAAGACTGTGGCATTATCGGGAAATGCAGCCAGCAAGAGTCAGCAAACCAGTAAACCGATAAAAAAGTGCATGCATGAGTAAATAATTATTTTAATCTGGCAAGGTGGCACATGCTGACTCAGTGAGTAGCACTTTTGCCTCACACCTACATGGTTAGCGGTTCAGATCCCATCTCCGCTCCGTGTTGGGTGAGCATATGCTTTGGTGTTGTCTGAGGATTTTTCTGCGCCCGCTGTCAGTCCAGTGACATACGTTGGGGTCGACTGGCTTCTTTAAATTGCCTCTGGTGTCAATATTTAAGTGTATGCGCTGTCTGATGGACTGGCATCACGGGCAGAGCAGCCCCTGCCCTGTGCCCTCTGCCAACTGGAACAGGCTGCGGTTACCTCACAGCCTTCAAGAACCAGGATCAGTGGCTGGATGGATGGACGGATGATGAGAGGAACAACCAAGTTTAGTGTAAACATTTGCATTATTCTTTGCAGGACTGTCTACGTTTTTTATGCCCCCAAATGAATGGATGTACATGGAATGTTTAATTATAGCAGTATGACATGGGATGTTACTGTAAGCCATCACTCTTATCCTTGCATCTTTTTTTCTCCTCTAAAGGTCTAAAAGGAAGTATTGCAGTCATGGGATGTTTCCAATTTCTCAAAGTCATGATGTTCATCTTCAACGGCATCATCTTCGTAAGTTGGGACAAACTGTCATTAAAATAACATGAAGACTGAAGGCAGACCAACATTGGTGTAGTATGGGAGAGCAGTGATGTAACTCGATGCACTCTAAACCAGGAAGCAGTCACTTCAACTTTGTAATGGTGGCAAGCATGGATCTAGTGTAATGCCACTAGGGCAGTGAGCCAAACTGGGTCAGCGGTTGAATAGAAGGAATGACTTAGGAACGATCCCACTGCAAGCAACGTAGGAGATGTTGAAATGATTATGAGCTGTAGGGGGCAGTATTGCATACCGAAGGTAAATTGCTTGCGTAATTCCAAGTGTGCTCCAACATACGCAGCGTTCATGTCCTTGCAGTTGGCGGGAGCTGGGATCCTTGGTGTGGGGGTGTGGGTCAAGGTGGACAGTAACTCGCTGCTTGGTGTCCTGGGCAAAATTCAAGATGCTCCGGGGGGGCTGAACCAGCTGGTCAACGTGGGCTACCTGCTGATTGCCGTGGGAGGGGTACTACTGGTCATGGGCTTCCTGGGGTGCTGCGGTGCCATACGTGAGAGCAAGTGCATGCTGTTACTGGTGAGTTACCCAGAGTTCCGTGCGGCACCAATCACCATGGAGTAGTATTGTAACATTTGCTTGACATATCAGTTGCTATTGGAACTGCAGTAATATTAAAAGTAACCTCAATCTACAATGGTTTGGAGATCAATTTAATTAGTGAATCAGTGGGCATGACCTGTAATAATATTATTTCTGTTTTGAAGTGCACATAAGAAGTAGGAAGTGTGTGAATTTAGAATTGAAATATATCAACTAGACTAATATTGTTGCGGAGATGAATAGCTTTAGGCACTGATATTGAAAGCCATGACGTATGCACACATTCCCTTCCTCTCCCCAGTTCTTTGTCATCGTGCTTATTGTCTTCATAGTCGAGGTCGCTGCGGCAGTAGTAATCCTGGTCTTCAGGCCCCTGGTGAGTGTGCACTTGGGTGCTACATCTGCTACTCACATTAACCTCCATATGAACGGTGTTTTGCCTTTCACACCAGGATGCCCTGCATGGATGTTCAAGCGCAGATTGGGAATATTCCGGTGCTCCAGGTCTGCAGAGAGCCATCGCTGATGCAGCAATCCTGTTGTGTGTCTTTCAGGCAGAGAGTCTGATCCACATGCTGGGAAACTCGGTCGTCAGCAGCATAAAAAAGGATTATGGGAAGAACATGGACCTGACGCTGTTATGGAACACCACCATGACTGGGGTATGACATCACTGTAGGGACGCCATCTTCCCAACAAATTCTGATTGCCCTGCTAGATCTGACGATCGATGTGATTGTGAAGCGGATCCCTCAAGAGGAAAAGAGGGACCTGATCACCCGACATCGATACCCAACCACAATGGCAGCAGGTCCCGCCATCGATGTTCCCACATCTAACGCAAAGCCTTCCCAGAAGACTGCCCACATTCCTATAGGCCATATAGAATATAATATCTAGCCAGATAACCCTTTTTTGCCAATTAAGTCAGTCAGTTTCTTTTCGTTTTTTCCTACATTTAGAATGTTTATAACCATTTTGTGAATAACTTAACATGACATGAACTCAGATTTGCTTTTGTCTTTATGAGATTTCCCGTTTTGAGCATGCAGGTATGTGATGTTCTGCCCTGTGCTTCTGCACCTTCTAGCTGAAATGCTGCGGCTTCAGTAACTACACAGACTTCACAGACTCACCGTATTTTCAGAGCAGCAGCCGCTACCCCGACCCGTGTTGCGACACCCTTCCCTGCACGCCGCAAAGTGCCGCAAACTCGGTAACAAAGTGGTCGGGTTCTCGCCCCCCAGCTTCCGCCTCCTTTACTTTCTTGGGTCGCTCAACGGCCCGTTCATATTGTGTCTCCCACTCGTTTGACGTGAGCTCTCTTTTCCTCAGTTTGAGTGCGCATGTTTTTGGCTTCATTTTTAACTCTAGAAAACACCAGACAGTTACCACGCATCCTGTCCTTATCCGTGTTTGTTTGGAATTTTCCTCCCTCGCAGAGCATCACTGGGTGCCTCCATAAGATCCTGTCAGTCATACAGAGTAACTCGACCGTCCTTATAGCTGTCGCGCTGGGAATTGCGGCGCTGGAGGTGAGAAAAGCCAGCTCACATTCTCTGCTCCTGTCTTTGAGGGTTGTGTAGTTGAAAGGTGTCATCACATTTAAAAGACTCTAAAATAGCTGGTTGGCATTTCATTTAACACTTCTACAATTCCTTCAGAGTATCTTGCACTAAGTGTATATGACAACAGCAGTCAAACTGTACATTCACATCTTGCATTCCCCCCCATCTCTAGATGTTCGCCATGATAATTTCGATGACCCTGTACTGCAAGATTGGCTTGGAGTGATGAGGGTACCTGTGGACGGCACCATCTGAACAATGGTACAAACCTTTGACCAATGCTGGAAAGTCACATCAATAAGAGATACAACCTCTCAGGCTGAAAATGTGTGCGTTCGGTCTATTTTTAAAATGATTTAAAATTTGCTAATTATATTTTTTCTCATTAATAAGCTTTACTTAAACTGGTAATTTCAGGAGATATCTTTAGATCCTATATATAGGAAATTTTGTATCTATCTATAGAAGGATTTGACTGCAGCCTAACAGTCACATATTTACAATTCATATGTAATGCTGATGCTCTATACACACTTACTCTGGGGTGGAACTTAAGGTTTTTTATTACTACAATGTCTGGGCAAAAAGAGAGTATAAATTTGTACCTTTGCTTGTCACTGGGCCTGTACCCTCAAGGGTCTACTAGTTGTACCCTAGCAAAGGTAAAGGTACCTTTTAGTCTAATTTAAGGTACAGAAATGGACACTAAGGAACAAGCCAAAGGTACAAGCAATATTAATGTAACCCCAATTGAACAGAAATGTTCCTCATAGTCTCTTTCTGTACCCTAAAAGGTACAGGTACCTAAAGCTAGGGTACAATTCACAGACCAATGAGTGTACAACCCCAGTTACAGTTCCAGCTGTAGCAACTGGGTTAATTCAGTACAAAATGTAGTCCAACATGCAGTTTTTTTTTGTACTGGCCCGCAGGCTAGTGTTCAGTCATTTGCCTAAATTACCTGCCCCTGGTGAGGAGGCAAGCATAATTCCAAGTCCTGTATATAACACACAAACAAATTACTGGGTCAAGCTGTCCAGCCAATACAATGTTTTAGTTTATATGATGCTTAAACAATTTTCTACTCCTCACCAATATATTATGTGAAGCAATTTTTTCAACTGTCATTCAGTACCAAATGTAATGGTTCTTACACTCATAAATATCACCTTCTGGTTGAAAATAAAGGCAGTAAAGACAGTTTTCAACTGACATTATTTAAGACAATCCATGGGAGTGATCTGGTCCCCAAGATGCGCAAAAAAGATTTCTGTGGCATTGTAATGGAATACAGGTTTAAATGTAACTGCTATTTAGTCTTTTTTATATAGTGAGGTCTGCCTGAATAGAGACAATATTTTGAAGCCCTATTTTATAAAAAATAAAAATCTTGATTTTATGATTTTTGTTTTGATGTGTGTTGTTAAATACTTTTACCAGAACTGTCTGTATGTGTTACATAACATCATAAAAGCGACTTGTTTTTGACTGCATTGATGAACCTTTGTGTATGTACAGTCGGCCCTCGTTCATCGCGGTTAATCAGTTCCAGACTCTACCGCGATAAGTGAATTTCCGCGAAGTAGGATTCTTTATTTATAAATCGAATATTTTCGTAGCTAGAGCGTGGAAAACCTGTCTATGACTTAAGTACGTTTTTTTAATATTATTAGAGCCTAGACATTAAGAAGCTATATGGCTATAGCGAATCGTTCATCAACGTTTAACTTAAAAGAAGACTGTAGATGCTAAAAGCCAATTCTTACGTTACAAATTATTCTCCTCAAATTATTCTATGATTATATAATCCTGCTGGATGCTACGGGGCTGTCAATAGACACGCGACAACTACCCAGGCTTCGAAAGCTCCATTATCTGGTGAAATTTTAGATGTAGGTCTGTGTATTCATTTCTGTAAGTGTTACATTTACACATATAGTGTAACATATAACGCACAACTCCCCGTTTCATTCTGTTTCACAGCTTCACTATATATGGACAAATGTGTCGGGACACACCTCTTAATCACTGAATTCAGGTGATTCATTCAGACCCACTGCCGCAGGTATATAAAATCAAGCACCTAGCCATGCAGTTGGGTTTACAAACATTTGTGAAAGAACTGATCATTCTGAAGAGCTCAGTGAATTCAAGCGTGGTACAGTCACAGGATGCCACCTTTGCAATAAATCAGTTTGCGAAATTTCGTCTGTGTTAGTCATTCCATGGTCAAGTGTGAGTGTTTAGGGACAACAAAAAATGCGTAAAATAAGAGTGGAGTCGCCGAGTGCGGCGGTGCCTTGTGTGTAAAAGTCACCAATGTTCTGTTAACCGGATAACTGCAGAGTTCCGAACTTCCTTTAACATTAACCTCAGCACAAAACTCTGGGAGCTGGGAGCTTCATGGAACAGGCTTCCATGGCCGGGCAGATGCGCGCAAGCCTCACATCACCAAGCAGCGAGTGCAATGCCCAGCGTCAGACGTAGCGGTCTTCTGCGGAGGGACGACTCTCTGTAGAAGTTTGATTTTATATTTAAGGTCGTCTGGGCTAAATCAAAATTATCTTCATTCACTTACATTTAACCATAAAACTAAGAAGTTATCTGGTTAAGCAGTAAGCCCTGTTTCATGAAGCAGGCAACAAAATGGTTCATAAAAATGTTATGTAATATTATTATTTTGGAAGGCTATTATTAAGTGATTATAAAGACTTTTATATATTTTAATAGTGCCCTTGGTTTACAGTCTGGTATCCTGATTTGTGTAACAAGCAGAGGTCCCTCTCACTCGCCAACATGGGCCCTACAGCATCAAACTTTCAGTGCCAGTGGCGTGAAACACTGTTAGGATTAAGGTGAAAAGCTCTCATGTATCAGAACACCTGCTGCCTGGATCATGGAGGGAAATTCCCTCTCTGACAGACTGGCTATATATATTAAACGTTTCCCTTTTTTAATTTGATAGACAGTACACAGTTGTGCATGTACAATAAAAATAAATTATAATAATATTTTATTCTGTTCTATCCTTATTTCTAAGTCAGTTGGAGCTCCGCTTTTGTGCACTTCATGTCTTCATTCCAACCTTCACCTAGAGATTTTCCATTTTTAAAGATGTGCCAAATTCAAATGAGCTACAGTACCTGCACGTGTTTACTTATTCGCCTACATCGCTTACAGCGGTGAACTGAATTGACGGTTTTACGGTACATTTAACGACTGTGTTAAACACTGATGGCGCTGTCCCTGACCTGTAATTATCCGTTATATGAGGACCGTAGACTCATTTCCCATGCAGGCAAAAAGGCTATCACGGACCCCTGGTGGTCATTTATTTAATTGCGAGCTGCACAGACGTGGATATGGTGCCTGTTTACTTCTGGTTTTATATTTTTTCCCCTTCTTCAGATAATAACCAAAATATTGTAATGACTTTTTCGACTTGCTCATGATGCTCTTGCCTGTTGCTCTGCTCCTCTACATTGTCCACCCATTCAGGTTCAGCAGAAAATCAATCATTTAAATGATTATCAAAACGATATATATTGTATCGCTGGAGGTACTCGTCACTTCACGCAGCGCCATGTCTGGTACCCACGCCACAATGTTGTGTATTTTTTTCTTCATTTTCATAATGAATTATTGGGGTTGCACTGCAGTTGCTAGGCTGAATCTTGGAGTTGCTATAGCTAATCGAAAAATTACCCCTGATCTTTCTTTTTATTTGGAAAAAACTTCGATCTTCAATGCTCGAATATAGTGCAAATGTGTTATAGAAATGGCAGGCATAACAAAGTGTGATGGAGGTGTGTTCCTATTCCTGATTACTGCTCATTCTGTACATGCCTCAACTGCTGCACGAAGCGTCTACAATCTGAGTTACAGAGGTTGAACATAATTACCTGAGGTTATTCTGTGATCTACATAAGTCCGCTTGTTAAGCAGTTAATTCAAAGGACCAAATTTCTTTGCTTGTCTGACTGCATGTTTTTTTTTTACATTTGCTGTGAATCATGGGAGTAATTAATAAGATAATGATGCAGGTTTATGCGCATGAGAAAAGGTCGAATCTTATATATGGTTAACCCGAAAATCGCAAGCAGCATTTAATTCTCAAATAGGCCTAAATACGCCCGGGCATATGTTAATGATTTCTTCGATATTTCTCAAGATTAACGTTTTTAATGAAACTGGACTGCACTGAATAATCCACATATTACTCGTTGCCCTATATTTGATCGTCCATTGAATAGACCCAAGGATACCGCACTAAAGCGCAAAAACCCGGTTTAAAATTTTCCTCGGGAGTCACTAGGATTGTAATCCGGAAGTGCCTCACAACATCTCTGCAGGTTTACGATGAATTTCCTAAATGAACGCTACAAAGACTTCTAGGCAGAAATTTAAGCTAAATTCCCAATTAATGTTCCCTGTATATGCAGGAATCTTCAAACTTCTAACACGCAGTATACTATCCATCCATTCATCTTCTGTATATCCGCTTATTCTATCCAAGGTCGCGGGGGGGGGGTCCGGAGCCTATCCCAGAGGCTACGGACGTAAGGTAGGGAAAACCCAGGATGGGGCACAAACCCAACGCAGGGCAAAAACACACCATTCACTCACACAGGCACACCTATGGACAATAAGCATTTTTGGATTCTGGGGTGGGGAAGCGCAGTACCCGAAGGAAACCCCACGACGACACGGGGAGAACATGCAAACATCACACACGGAGACTTGAACCCCGGTCCCAAAGGTGTGAGGCAACATTGCCGCCCCGCGGCAATTAGCTCAGCCCCTCATCCTATGTAACTAAGTTACATAGAATTAAACAGCAATATGCCTGATTTTACTGAAAACGCCTTAAGTCTAAAAACAACTCCCATAGAGAATATCCCAAGTCCACAATGCAACAAGCTAACGGAGCTTGTTCACGGATGCTGCTGTTGAAACAGGTGGAGTGTGCGGTGGGCGTGGCCACGCGTGCGGCGTCCCAGGGGCGGAATCAGGGATGGCCCCGCCTTTGCCACCTCCGCACCCGTCCTCAACTTTGGCTGAATACGAATAGTACATTTGTTAAAGGTATTAAGATTTAATAGGATCTCGCAAGATTGTCCTACAAGTGAACAACTCAAAAAAAAAGTTTTAAAGGCGAGAACGGATTGCAGATTTTACATTTTTAAATTTTACGTCATATTTCCCTTGTCGACAGGTGTTTTGGTCAAACCAAAGATATGTCCAGGAAAGACACGGATACACCTGCGGCAGAAAAGTAAGTTAAATAGCTAATTAACGAATCCGTTACAATATTTATGGACTTGAAGTGTTTTTGATAGTTAACTGACCATAGTGTTAGTTTTTGGTAGTTACATTAAAAACTAGATAATATTTACTTAAGTGATGGGAATCTGTCCAGTTTCACAGTTTCAGTAACTTCCTTTCCAAACCCACTCAACAAACATTAATCGTGCGAACTTGATTGACTGTTTTTCTTTTCACTCCTTTTCGGTATTTTTCGCTTTGTGTGTTAATATTTTTTATATGTTTCATGATGTACCGCCTCTTTAAAACAGGAACTTTTTTATACTTCTGGACTTGTAGAAAATGATTAATATTATGACCATGTAAAGGGCTCTGTTTCTGGGACCATCGTGATTTCCAATATTCTATGTTAAAGAATCAAGAGAATTTTGAAATAGTAGAGAAAGTGCGTAGCTGGCGTATACGGACAGAGCTGACAGTTTATTGACTTTATTGCCTTCCATATGTGTCTGTTTGATTAGTCGCATGTTATCAGAGTCGGAGGCATATTTCGCAAAGCTCATCTGCGCAGCTTCTGAAAGTCTCTCTCCGCTTAGGCGAAAACTTATTAAATGATAGCGATGATAGCAACAGCGATTTACACGCAGGCCTAACTTGGTTGTATCTGTTTTACACTGTAATCTCCAGGAGCATTTTTCACTTAGATTTTTTTCTTCAAAGTTGTCTGGTAGTTTTACATCCAGATACGTGGTGCAAATGATCAGAATCTGCTGTGACGTTTACCTGACATTCATGTGAAGTTTCTGTGTGAAGGCATTGCTTTGTACAAAGAAGTTAGATTATATCTAACTAAATGTATAGCTGAAATAAAATCAAAGTCATGTGACCATTAGTTTCTTTAATATAGTAAACATAGTGTACTTTTATGTGGTGTTTTGCTGTACATTGTTTTGTAAAATTTGCCCATCCTTGTATTACCTGCCCAGGTACTGCTGATGAAATTTAGCTCCCTGACAGACAGACAAACAAACAAACAAATAATAAAGGTCAGACAAGCCTTAAAACATGTTAGCAATGTATATTTTTTATAACTAAACTAATCTTTATACATTTCAAGGTTCAATAATACATACATTAAATAAGCAGATACTGCATGTGTAAAAAGATAGTGTGGCTTATTGAGTAAACATCCATCTGTTAATGTCCCCAGGGGTGTCGGGAGGGGGGGGGCATGGATACCCTAACAGATTCAAGGGGCCCAGCACTTGAATATGTAAAATCATATGTAAATTTTAGTGACGAGGGGGGGGGCAGAGTTACTAGGTATGCCCCTGAATGTGATACGGAGTAGGTGCACAGCAACGATCAAACCTGTTAGTGTCTGTACCAGTGAAGGGTCCACTTATCACAGAGCAGCAGTCAGTGTGTGTTTTTTTAATGTCCGTGCCTGGAAGTACGTAAATGACGCATGCACGCCGGTGAATGCGTGGCGTTGCGGTCGCATGGTTTGTTAACCGGCCTGTCTGTCTTCAGCTCCTCGCCGATGACGCTGCAGGACTGCCTGGCCGAGTGCATGGAGGCTGTGGACCTCTTCCTTAACAACCGCTTCACCGAGAGCCTGGATAAGCTGCGGCCCCAGTGAGTGAGCCGCTGCCTCCTTAGGTTTCACTCGTATCTGTCACTCCTCCTTTCTTTTGCCTCGCCTCCGCCTGACCGGCGCGGGGTGGGGTACCTGTACTACGTGACCGTCCTCTGGGGGATACTGTGATCGCCGGAATGCTCCCCCCATGTCGTGATTTTCCACTACAGTCTATGTTACAGTGTTTCCTTGTAAATAAAACTCCATAGTGGGCTCAGTAATTTTGAAGGGCAGCATTAATGACGAATGAGTTGACCGTCATATTAATTGTTAGCACTAAACCGCCCGAGAATGTAAGCCACCGCAAATGCCAACCTGGGGCAGAGGAGGAGGCCTCTGACACGGACTGCTGTCTTAAATTGCGCTGTTCACACCTCGTTCACAAGTCCCCGCGTGATACACCGTTAGCTCAGCCAGCATGTAAGCGGAGAGCAGGGGCCCCCGCGTCTCTTTCCCTCGTCCAGGATACGGAGTGTTTGCTGAAGGTGACGCCCATGGCCCAGCAAACAAATATTACACAAGAGTGTGAGCCAGTGAGAGCGAGAGGCAGCGTAAACGCTGTCAGCAGGGACTAGGTGTGAGAGAGACGCCTGTTTGGTTTCTGTCATATATCACATGAAATAGGCATTTTTTCCCCCTTACTTCTACCATGATTATGAGTCACATATACAGTACAATGGTATATGACCACATCAGATCTTGTTTGCTGGCTCAAGATGGCTTTCGCCAAGGTTCTCGTGAGAAAAAGGAAATAGTCTGCGGTGATAGGAAATATTCTCTGCCTCCTTTATCCCTCTGTTTACTTTGGTGTGCATTTCCTAAATGTTTTTTTTGTCAGTGTTTTCTATCAAAAAATAAATACATAAAAAGACTTGCAGTATGGGTATGCATGTTATGTCGTAAATACCTTTTATTTTGATTTGTTGAAAAATAATTCTCGTAAAAGAAGTTAGGTTTGTATATTTTGTATATTTGAAAAACTGTTTTGACTTTGTGGGGGGCATTTTTTCAGTCCCCACAAGGGGAAACTCAGTTTTATAAAAACCTGTGAATGCAATCAAAAAACAAAAATGCCAAGGTTAAGGCATTGTCAGTGTTAGGACTATGGTTATGCCCATAGAAATGAAAAGATAGCTTGCATGATGATAGTGATACATGAGCTGTGTGTGTGTGTGTGTGTGTGTGTGTGCACGTGCGTGTGTGCACGCAGTATGCAGGACAGCATGTACCACGCCGTGATGTACGCTACCATGCTGGAGATGCAGGCCATGATGACCTTCCAGCACGATGACATCGCCAGGGCTGGGAACACCATGAAAAGTGCCCAGGAGGTGTGCCAGAGGTGGGGCTTTTATCTGCGGGGAGGGGGCTCAGATTAGCTCAGCCCCTCATCCTAAGGCTCAGGAAGTAAAACCTTTTGGAAGTGTAACTGATTTTTTCTGCTTCACCAATGTTTTTGAATCACTTCAACGAAATGACCAGTTTTAATAATGGACGAACTGTACATTTTGGCTAAAAAGCTTTTTTTTACCCTAAAGCACTGCGCAGCTGCATTGCTCTGACCTCTGACCTCAGCTCTGTATGCGTTTCCTGTGAGCCGCCCAGTGTCCTCCTGCTGACCACACACATTGAGTTTGAATTCCAAAGTGGGCACGACCAAGCTGGACTGACCTCTTTCCTTTTGTGCCTTTGACTGGCCTGGAGCTTTCTAGGCAAATAAATCATTTACGCCCAGATCAGGCCACTGTGATGCCTTTTCTTAATAATACCCCCCCCCCTTCCATGTTTATAAACGATTAACACTAGAGAAGCACTAGAAAGAAGAACAGAATATCTTCTGTCTAAGAGTTATATCTGCTTTACTTAAATAAAGACTTGGCTTGTCAGTGTTCCATGGCTTATTGTGTTGTCCAGGTATATAGTGATTTACAGATGTCATTTAATGGAAGTCATTATCTTTCAGGTTCCGCAAAAAGTCATCCAGCATAGTCAGCAAGTCTGGGGAAGGTTTAACCGAAGGTAGGAATATCATAAGCGATTCAGTAGAAATGAAGAAAAATGGGTCTCCTATGACCAGGGCTGAGATGAGCTGGTGTAAAAGACAGAATTGGTGGGAATGGTTTCCAGGCTGGGGGTTGACGTGTTGGGTACAGCCTGTGGCCTGTTAGCGGTCCGCTCTACCCCTGCTTTGACCTAATCATCCCAAGGATAAATGGCCTGGGAGAATTCCAGAGATGGACTATGATTAGCTGTGACGGCTCTCAGATGCACTGTGTGTGTGTGTGTCTTTCCAGAACAGCTGCATGCTGAGCTGTGCTACGCAGAATGTCTGCTACAGAGAGCCGCTCTCACCTTTTTACAAGTAAGGCGGCTTCCTCTGCCCTGGTTCAGAGAGGGAGATGAAGTTTGCAGTTTACCGTACACTAGTACTCCATATCCGCAGCTTCAGTAACTGTGGTTTCAGTTATCTGCAGTTTACCATGGGCTGGACAAAAATTGTAAAATGTGTAACAGTATGTTTTTCCATTGTCCCTTTGTCTTTTGAGCAGTATAAAAATCCCATATGTAAGTACACCAAAGTTATGTTATATATGGGGTCCACAGATGGTTCACTATTATCAGATAAAAGTTGTGGTGTGTTGCATTTAAAATGCATTGTCAGGAAGAGGTACGTTTGTGTGAGAATGTGTTATATTCTCTGTCGATCGAGATGGAATAGCCATAAATAATATGGTTTACACTGAGTTGAAATGCATACTTTTCTGGGGCTTATCTACACTCAGATGTTTGTTTTCCACCTTCAGGATGAGAACATGGTGAGCTTTATCAAAGGAGGAGTCAAGGTACGCAGCAGTTACCTCATCTACAAGTAAGTGTTTCCGGGACATTGATATAGGAAAGCCTCCCACTATGGCACAATCGCTAATTAATTCTAAACAGAAGACTATCTTAAGCCAAAAACTTTATGGATGCACTGTGGGTTTCCGTATTAATACATAATCTGTATTAATATAAATGTCATTAATACAGTACATGAGTAATATATGTGCTGTATCTGTACTAATATGTTTGATTTTTCCTTTATCACATTTAACTCAGAGACCTGCATACCTTCCTTCAGTCACATCAGTATCACAAAGGACTGAACCACTTCCAGTTAGAAGGAGGGGTGTCATTTGGAATGGGAGCATTTAACTTGGTATGTTGTACAAAGGTCATACTATAGTGCAGCAATTGGGAAACGATGGGATCCAACCAAGTAGATAATAAACCTTCTGCCATTTTTTTTTGTTGTATTGTCAGTGCACTGAGAACCAATGTCCTGCATATACATACTCGCCGAACTGTTGACCACACGGGTAATGTTCCCAATGTCTCCTCCCGCAGACCCTCTCCCTGTTTCCCGCTCGGATCCTACGGCTCTTAGAATTCGCTGGCCTTTCGGGGGATAAGGTATGGTATTGTGGAAGCCCTCGCATCTGGCATTCGCAGCCTCTCCTATGCTGATACACTGATATGGATGTGTTTCAGCTGTCCACATGCAGATACTGGTGCCTTTTTGTCTGCTTCCTACACTGTAACCTGTGTTTTGTTCACAATCCTCTCCACTAGGATGCAAAATCAGTTTCCAATGCAATTAAGATGTTTATGCTCATTGATTTTTTTTTTTTTTAACATTGCCATAAATTTAGTTTATTCATAGGTGCCCATGTGTTCATCTGTATATCGATAAGAGTTTGAATTACACCGGTCCTCACCTTTTAATGCTTTAGATGTCTCTCCATTCAGCTCATCAACCATGTGTTGTCCCTCGGCAAAAGTCCGTGAATGGAGAATTAGTGTCATCACGCAGAACCTGTATCTCCGTCTGTCTGTCAGTCTATCCGTTCCCGACTTCCTGTCCACACACGCGTCTCTGTGCAGGAATACGGTCTCTCCCAGCTGCACAGCGGTGCCACATCACTCAACCTGCGCTCCATGCTGTGCGCCCTGCTGCTGCTCTGCTACTACACCTTCCTCTCCTTCATCTTGGGTAACAGTCTCTCCCGCATATGCTATGGTACAAAGACACCTTGCTGTTTGCTAAGGCCCGCTGAGACCCCAGTAGCAGTACAAGCCAAGGCGTGTTTTCAAACTGTACTCCACATGCCCAAATTGGATGTGAAGCTATAAGCCGCTCATGATCAGGCCGTAAACAGATGGCCCAGACCAATTAGACCTGATGGATATGGCACTGCGCAGTATCTGTCGCCGAAAATGGCACTGATGTTGACTGATGCTGGTGAAGTGGTGGTGTTTTGCTGGTTTCTTTAATCTCTTATATTCAGCCATCATGGGTTCTAATCCGTCTGTTCCCTGTAGGCACTGGGGAAGGCGATGTGGACAATGCTGAGAAGCTATTGAAGCCGTTCCGCGTTCGCTATCCACGGGTGAGTGCAGTGTCTTGGAATATGTGAAACATCACACGTCTAGGCCAAGATGGCAAGGCAATATTTTGGAGACCACCGCAGTATCCTGGCTTAGCCCGGTTCCCTTTTGTACTGACAGGGTGCCATATTCCTCTTCTTTGCTGGACGAACTGAGGAGATCCGAGGGAACATCGATGAGGTTGGTCTGGACTGTATCTCAATCTGTTCTGTTGGAACGTCTGCAGCGCGGGAGGAGTTTCCAGTATAGATGAAAGTAGAGGTCAATTACTGTATCCTTGCCTGTTTGCATAGACATCGCTAAGTCAAATAGATACGGGACCGATGCCAATAATGTGTCGCCAGGCGGTGGCACTGTTTGAAGACGGCTGCAGGGCCCAGCAGGCATGGAAGCAGTTCCACCACATGTGTTACTGGGAGCTGATGTGGTGCTTCACTTACAAGCGTGTCTGGAAGATGGCTTACTTCTACGCAGACCTCCTCAGCCAGGAGAGCCTTTGGTCCAAGGTGTGGGACTCCAGATGCCCTACTGAGCTTCTGAAAACCCTGCCCTGGTTGTTGTCTTCACCACCGTTCTCCACATCCTACTGCACTCTGTCAGTCCTCTATGAACCTCTGTGTCGAAGAAAGATGCAGTTAATTCATCTCCACGTCCTGCTATCCAGTACATGCTCTTATGAGTGGTATCTTTGCGTTAAATTATTTATAGTTTTATAGATGTTCAGCGGAGGCTTATCGTGCTTCTCTGAGTAACTGCCTGAAAGTACAGGATGCCACTGTTTTAGTGAAATATCTTTAAAATGATTTCTCTTTAGCTCGTGTCCATGGTAATACGTGTATCTTCCTCCTTTGGTGTTCCCAGCACTGGTGTTCCGGTTTGTAAGGACTCATGGTCTGCCCTGTGCCCCTCTTGCAGGCCATGTATGTGTACATGAAGGCAGCCTGCCTCAGCATGCTGCCCGAAGACGAGGTCAGGCCTTTTGGGGAGAATGAAGTGGAGCTCTTCAGGTAAAAGGATGCTGGCCTCTGGCTAGCATGCTGATACGAACCGCTACTGAAGTGACTGGTTGCTCTGTTAGCATGTAGGATGTCGGTGGTTCTCTGCATATCGGTCTTACAATCTCTGTTGAAACCTGTTTAAAAGCAGATAGAAAAATGGATTAAATTTTAAAGTAGTTTTAATTATTTTACATAACCTGTTATTGTGATATTGGTCAGTACTGGTGTCTAAGTACTCGGCACCAGTGTTTACCAAGCTTTATGCAGAGGTGGAAAATTCAGGTCCAGAAAGTAAAAATTCAGACCAAGATTTTGTTTCAACCAGCCAGCTCAGCATAAAGAATCAGAGTATTCAACTGGTTGGTTGAAACGAAACCCTGGTCTGGATTTATACTTCCTGGACCTGAACCATCAACCTTTGATGTGATGTTAGTAGTTAGTAGCCATTAACAATGGCATGGTTTGGATACACAGCCCAGAAGTAACTTTCTAAGTGATTTCATTTGAGAATGTTTTTCTTCTCTCTTCCTCAGGCAGGTGCCAACATTTAAGCAGAAAATAGCAGGGAAGTCCCCCCCGACTGAGAAGTTTGCTATCCGCAAAGCCCGGCGCTATAAATCCAGCAGTCCAACGCGGCTTCCAGTGCCTGTGTTGGTACGATTTCAAACCACAGCACGACACGGTACCTGTTGTAAATGGAGGTAGCCGGAAAATACCTGCGTTCTGCGTTTTTTCCATTTCAGGAAATGATGTACATGTGGAATGGCTTTACGATGATTCGTAGTCGGCCAGACCTGACAAGAGGGATGATGGAGACCCTGGTGGATGCAGAACGCACCCTGCAGGACTGCCCCGGTACTGCACTCAACATTTAACCCAGTGCTGTAAATGTAAATTTATTGAACCAGTGTAAAATACAGCTTCTTCTTTTTAATGAAGTTTATTGAAGTTCAATAATGAACACATACCTAACAGTGGAGACTTTAAAAATCACCCCAAGTGACAACTGGCATTGTGGTTAACCCTTTACTGGTTTAGATTTTTCCATACACGTTCACGACTGTGAATATGTGAATTGTTGACTGCCGTCTTCCTTCCTGTCTGTCCTTCCTGCCCTTCTCCTCATAGTGACTGAGTATTCTGTGGATGACTCCTGTGTAATACAACTACTGAAGGGAATGTGCCTTAAGAATGATTGCCAAATCCAAGCAGCTGAGGACTGCTTTCAAAAAGTGATTAACAGGTGAGCCTGATATAATTTGCCTGTCTGATTATATCTCGTATTTCATTTGGTATTTGTCCTAACTGTAGGTTTTCAAATTACTTTGAGTTAGGAGTCTCCAACTCTGGTCCTGGAGAGCTACTGTCCAGTAGGTTTTCTACCCTACCTGGCTTCTGATGAGCCACACCTGTGCTCAGGTAAATATCAGCAACAAATGTGGCCCATCGGAAGCCAGGCAGGAAGAAAACCTACTGGATAGTAGCCCTCTAGGACCAGAGTTGGAGACACCTGTTTTAAGTGTATGTCTGGAAAACAAAACAGGTTATTAATTTTGATTAAGCCAAGACTAGTATTGTAAGCTAGTCTATTTTTCTTCTACAGTGAAAAGAAGATCAAGTTTGATGAGTACCTTGTCCCAAATGCTCTACTGGAGCTTGGTCTACTCTACATAGATTTAGGACGCAAAGATCAGGCTGTCAAGTTACTGCAGAAAGCCAAGTAAGACTCCTCTGTCAGTTCTCCTCTAGTAGCTCTGTCTACAAAGTGCTATGGCACTCCAGCAAAGTGCTCTTCAGGAGGCATTTATACCATTTTCTTCTTGTCTTTATCATCAGCAGCAGGTTGATTTGGTATGTTTGAATCTCTCAACCATTTTACCATTTTAGGAACAACTACAAGGAATATTCCATGGAATCGCGGACCCAGTTCAGGATCCATGCCGCTCTGACCAAACTGAAGGCAGACATCAGTGAAGAGGAAGAAAGCACAGACCTATAGTGGATGACCTTCAGGGCAGCATTCTGCGTGTTCCAAGCCCGACTCTGGCAGTCCGACTCCCTCCTGCCAGGGCAGTGGTTTGCACTCCTGTTATGTGGATGGGACTCTCCATGTGTGCAAACCTCATCCAGATTGGATAGTGTGCTGCAGTACTAAGCACCTGACTTTCAAAAAATATATATCCACATGAGGAGACAGAACTTTCCTGTAAGGACACTGTTGTGCCTTCTTTCACGTTCTTTTGGACGTGTGGTTTTGGTGGTACTTCTACTGTCTAATGGTAGTGGTAATGGCTCACAATCAGAGTGCTAACATGTATTTGGACTTTTATATACTATTATTCTCTTTTAGGGACACAGTTAGGGTAGTAGGTATGAACTTTAATTAATACCTGTAAAATTGCTTTAGTTAAAACCTGCACTGTCAGGACCAGTGGGTGTCTGCAAACGCTGCCATATGGCCAGATGCTCCAGAACAAGTGTCAGCATTAATGTTCCCTAATATGGCATTAGACATTTTAAATGCCAGAGCTCAATAAAAAAAGATACGGCAAGTACAGAGAAAAATAAGCATTAAGTTTCTAATAGTAATTCTATGATTTTTGGAACTCTCTCTTGGTTGATGTCCATAACTTGTTAAATTCCAGTTCTATATGTACTGAGCTGTTTTAAGAAACAATATTTTTTGTTAGGGGATATACTGACAAGTCAGACATGCAACTATTTTAATTAAATATAAATATTTCATTAAATACATTGCTGTACAATTACACACATGTTCAGTCCATATATCTAGCTGGAAAACTGCCCAATTACTGTACTTGGACCACCTAAAAGTGGGATGAACTGTGGTTTTCTGACGGGAAAATTCTTCGGTAAACTTTGGATGAAAAACTGGTTTTAATTATGATAATTATTTACAAGGTCGTTCTTCACTGACATGTAAATCATTAAGTCCTGGGTGCAGCTGGTGCAGCGTCACCCTGTTTCATTCTGCTTTTCATTAGCTTTTTCTTCTTCTTCTCCTCCTTCTCGATCTCCTGCACCATCTCCTGGAACTTGGGGCTGCGGGGGTCCAGCGCGTAGCCGAAGCGCTCGCGGGCCTCGGCCACCAGTCGCTCCTTTCGCGCCTTTTCCTCCCTCTTCTTCATCTTAAGCGCGCGCGTCTCGCGACGCCAGTCCTCGATCATCTTAGGCATCTTCGCCATGTTGGTGGCAATTAATTTCTCTCTGAAGGAAATAGACAAAAAAAGCACATTTCACGACGAAACCGACGTGGCGTCCTCCATACCTCGATAAACCGTAAACCAGGAACAGGCGTTGTTTCTATCTAATACTTAAAAACCGTGGAAGAGCTTTCACTCTGACGTACCATTTCTTTTTTTTCTGGGATTCTTAAAAGCTTCCGTGGTGTTAACAGGAAGTTTCGAAAACCATTTCAGCCCTATTATCTGACCCGATACAGCATGTACATATCAGGTAGGTGTACACAACAGTGCCTGACAGGTGAACCTTCTTTCCATCCATAAGTCGTCGTCGAAAACTGAGGCTGTAACGCTATTACGAGAAAACGATTTGAAGAGCTATTAAGAAAACCGTTAACACCAAGTCGTTGGTTTAATCTTATTAGTCTAGCATTTATTGCGTGTAAGTGGGGTGTGTGTATGTATATATGAGCTTAGGTATATTTTACGAGCCCCCCAGTAAAATTGTGTTCTCACGATGAGCGGAATTCGAATAAACTGTACCCACGATAATTTCCTAAATCAAGTATGTTTTCATTAAATTTTTCCTTCAGCAATGCTGCCTAAGGAGCAAGTGAAAACTACTTCAAGAAGGCCCCCGTAAAATGTACCGCAGAATACATTTGTTTATGCGTCACTGCATGTACGATGGTTTTGCTGAAGTTAGTCATCATCTCCAAAATTCATTTACAGCAGTTCTCAGATAAACCTGACAGTTTCATTAAAAAAAAAAAAAACCATGGAGCTAGAAAGCAAACTGGCCTCCTCATCAGTTTTTCGGCGAAATCTATAACCATACTCTAGATATGTCTATCGCTGAATGTTTTAATTTATGAACGATGTACGATTATCGCGTCACGCGACATTGCGAAGCCTGTACTCGCAGTAGGGTCACTCTTTGCAAATTAGCTGTTTCTAACATGTTAGAAAGCGCACCCCACGTTACCTGGCCTTCACTTTCTTTTCCCTCTCCATTTCCTTTGCCGCAATGTTCTGTAGCATAACTTCCAGAGTCGTTTGCCATTCTTGCTCCTCCGCTATTAACTTCTCCAGCTCTCCAGGGCTTGGCCACAATTTCACTGGATCGACACCAGAAATAGAACCATATCGCCCGAATAGCTTACGGTCAAACTTGTCTGTCTTTTGCCAGTCAGGGGTATCTTCTTTTTCTTTATCAGGAATGTAGGGATCCTTGATATTCAGTCTTAAAGGTTTGGGGTTGTAGGTAGCAATCTGGAACAAACTGCCACATCTGGAAACGATCGGTAAAACTGGTCTTTGAAGAGAAAAGGTTTTTACCATACCAAATAACACAGCTGTCCTTCTCCCAAGACTGGAAGCCGCCATTGTTGCATGTGTCCCAGTGGGCGTCGCCAATCAAAGGACCCTCCTGACTGGCTTAGTCGTCCGACAATCTGCCTGAATGCTTGAAGTCCTTGAAATGGGAAGGTAGGATTAACGAAGCGTTGTATGTGTTGGTGATCACAACAATATAATCGGTACTAATCTCTAAAATAAAACTTTTTTGTTGGTCCTTAATTCATCATTGATTTGCTAAATGCAAGAAAGGAGATTTTGTATACCGTATTAAAAAAATAAAGGCAGTCACTATTTTTGTGGTTTGGAGAATCTGGATTAATTTGCGGGTCTTCCGTGCAGTGAAGTGGCATCACTTTTTTTGTTCACCTTATTCACTTTGCTGTTTTTTAAATTCCAATCAGCTTTAATCATACTGAATGCTGTACTATTAAATGTACACTACGCTGTGCTCATGTTTCCCACCAAAGACTTTTTTGGCATCTTTTTGGGAATTTATGTATTATCGCTGATATTTTTTCCCCCTCACATCGAAAAGTAATAATCACACGTTTTTGGTTGAACTCTTCGTTTAAACATGTTGCCAAATTCACATACTGTTCCTACGACCGCCTTAATACATAATATATCGTTATTTTTCCATACGTATTATATCGTAATAAATTGCATTTCAGAAGCAGATTTCTCACATGTGTTTAATGGCGTTCAAATACAAATAATGCTCTGCACAGCGAATTTTCATGTTCTCCAGCTCATGGAAAACACATGGAATACCCTAATGTGGTACTTAAGAACCAAACATCGTATGCGGTTCCTCTGTGGCGTGCACTTTTTGTTCTTTATGCTAATAACTGTCCACTGAATCTGTCCTGATATGTGCACGTTGGTGCTCCTTTGCACAATGAGCAGTTTTTTGTCCTCTTTAAAAATACCAGAGTGGTAAACATCAACGGACGGGAACCTCATGCAATTGATAGGAGAATTTGTAGCGCCTTTCGGGGAATTAACTACTGGGAAATAACTTATAAAAGGGACTCTTTGTCTCTTCTTTTTAGCAGACAACCCCTAGTCTCTTCTTTCATTTTTCTCCCCTTTTTCAGTAGGGAGTGATTGAACAAATGAGGCATACATTAGTGTGCCACTTAGTGAGACAGATGTCACCAGTTTTGTATGGCGGAGCTAGTGAAGCTACTTGGCGCCATTAAAGATGTAGGGTTCCCATGGCGGGGGAGGGGAAAAGGTGGGGGTAGGGATGGGGGTGGGCATGACAGAGGCTTAATTTGGCTTAGATGCAGTTTGGTGCCAAGTTAAGAGCTTTAGGGATCAAATCAACATCATTCACTGGTAAGGTGGCTTGTTAGCAGTTAAATGATAAGCGATATCAACCAGGAAGATACTCTTAGTACGTATGAGGAACGCAAACACAGTTCAAATAAAACATGTTGGAACAACACAGATATCGGTCAGACCATCGTCAAATATTTCACACTTATCATGTATTTCACACTGGGTCAAAAAAGACTCCTATGCTCAAAAGGTATTTCATCTGGAAAAAGTTTTCTGAACCATTATAATTTTCAGGGGTGTGAAATCATCTCTCCTATTTTCTCTCAGATGAATTAGTTTTGGGATGTTTCCCCGTTGTTCATTAAAAAAAATCCATGATGGTGAGCCCCGTACAAATTCTCTTGTTTTTATGCAACACATTTTTGTGAAAGGAAAATATGGTCTCTGGGATGGGTGCTTCTACATTTTTGGGTGGGCAGTCAGGTTCAGGTAAGGGACCACTAGTGATGTGTATCCATAGTGCCATTTGAGGTCAGAGTGAATTCTGTTAGCTGATGACTGCCAGCTTACAGCAGGTAAATGTATACAGAGTATTCTGTGGTAGGTGAAGCAGGTGGATGTGCTTCCACAGTGGACCGATCATAAAAGCTCCAGACCTGCTGTTTCACAGGCGTCAAGCTCAAACGACAACACCCTGCTTCAGCCATGTGCATTCCACCGGGCAGCTTGCTTGCCTGTACGAGATCAATGAGCATGTTGCTTCTCCAAGATGTCAGTAGAAATCCCCCCTCCCCCAGTCCCAACACGCATATTCACACCTGCTTTCACTATTGTGTCAGCGCCAATCCCTGGAAATTTGCCTTTCCGAGTGACTGAGGAGACTGAACCATGGGTAGATCAGGCGGCTGATCCTTGTGCTTAATTAGAAAATCATCCATTTGTCCTGTAATTAAATACAGTGATATACATTTTTGCCATATTCACACACAAGACTGTGGTTGTCAGATGTAGATGTATTCAGACAATAGCAATTAGAGTGATTCTTAAGACTGAAGTGGCAGAAACATCTTTAGTTCATAATAAAAGCTTAACATTCAGTGGGAAGATTAGTTTCAAATTAAATAAAAATACCAGAGTCCTGTTTGAGGTGCAAGGTAGGCTGGGGGGAGGGCTAACTGATACCTCGGGGCATTCATTCCTATTTGTCAGGGAAGGCCTGTAGGATGAACAGGGAGCTTTTTCCCTCAAGTCAAAATGTGTCAGCTACATAAAATCCACTTCATTCATTCGCCTCTGTGAAGACATATTGCAAAGAAACCTGATCGACAGTGAATGTGAATTCTACTATTCAGAAGTTTTCACAGTTTTTTTTTTTTTTTTTTAAGAAATGAGTGATCTTCATTCTTAGTGAACGTACTGGGGTGTAAAAAGTGGGGTAGGTTTAAAAATAGCAATAAACACAAGTGAGCAACAAACACATTTAGCCCAGTGTACTACATGGGAGGATTCACAGAGGGAAACTAAAGTTGTTGATTGAAAAAATGTTTGCGAGACTATTTGGGGGCTGGAAAGTATTATCTAATGAACGGTGTTTAATATTGGCGACTCCCGTTGACAGCTGAGCGACTTAGGGCTCGGAGCTGTGCCGACCCCCATACGCATCGTGACTGTGAGAAAGCCCAGACGTTGTCCAGACAGCTGCCTGGCATTCCCTGGGCGCCCGCTATGCCAGACGATCCCCACACATAATGCCAAGCTCGGGGGGGTGAGGGGGGGGGGTGTTTAATATTGGCGACTCCCGTTGACAGCTGAGCGACTTAGGGCTCGGAGCTGTGCCGACCCCCATACGCATCG
>JAABNX020000052.1:2973984-2985839 GCA_015163995.2 Mormyrus lacerda | reverse complement strand
GATGGGGTGGGTGGGGGGGGGTGTGTGGGTGCAGGTGGCACAAAGCTGGCACAGTTGCTGTCCCCAAACCACGCCAGCGCCATCTGTCATCAGAGCGAACATCTGCAACCCAAGGTGCCCTTGTCACCCAGCGTTAGAGTAACGAGTCTGGCGTGTCCATTAGCCGGACGCCGGACGCCACGCGGAACCAGAGAGACTAAGAGCGGCTGTGCGTGTTGAAATAATGCTACCGCTTTGGAGAAACGACGGCTCAGCCGGCCTCACGAGGTACACAGCAATTCTTATTCATGACACACAGGCGTTCTACGCAGGCCCGCTGCTGACGTGCTACCCGCTTCCCTCATCTTTTTCTCTCTGCTGTATTCTTGTCCTCTACGCCTCATTGATAGCTTCTCCAGTGCTCCTCCTTGTTTCCAGTCCATGTTTAAGATCGGCATCTCTTTAGCTTTGTTTTGTATTTTTTAATCTAGCAAAAAACAACAGATGGCACCTAATCTCGTACTATTTTTTTTAAATGTATTCTCTGTTTTTCAAATTTTACATGCTAGTTGTTCCTTTTATATCTTATCAAAATTCTGAGAAATCCTTAAAATAAGTTAATTGTATGAATAAGCATATAATAGTTAAAGATGTGCTATGTGTTATGCAGTTTTTTTGCCTGTCTACTGGTAAAGGGGTGTCGGGTTGCAGTTTCAAGAGTGTGCCACAGGGGGCGCTTATGCTGTCATTTTGGAGAGCAGCATCTGTAACGGCCCAGCTTAATGTGATCATGAGATCAGGATCTGGAAATGCTTATGCAGAAGCCCTCGGTCCAGCTGATTGTGAATCACATCTAGATTGTAAGATGACACCTTTCACCTCGTAGACCCTCACCAAGCTGATATGTAGTTTGCTAGTTTTACACGAATTGGATTAGGACCAGAATAATTTGACTGTATCTTAAATAAGGAGCCAAATGTATTACCTGCCAAGTGGGACCTGTAGGCATTTAAAAGTAGGAGTGTGTTTTATACAGTGGTTTGTTGTTATTGGCTTCTATCACAGATCGTTGTCCGTTTCTCTCGTTTTCTTTATGATTTTGCTCTATTTTGATGACAATAACAGAAGAGAAGCTCTTCCTCTGTAATGTATTTCTATACCTGTGGCTCCTTCAGGAGAGGTTCTCTACCTAGATGGGCTTATATGCTCATAACAAGACTGTGTACCTTTTTTCCTCCTTTTTTCTTTACACTTACACTTCTTTTCAGTGTACTTTCCCCTTCTGACTAATCTTTTAAAAATCACACTACGAATAACTAAACAGAAACTGCTGCGTGTAATCAATATATCTACGCAGATTCTACAAGAATTAATATATGCAACACTACCTTGAAAGATCCCACAGACTGATCTGCTTCTTTCACACACCTGCCCGGTAATACTTTTTAAATCCAGTCAATTGTTTCTGGGGAAAAAAACCTGGCAGTCAATTTGCCATTTACCCAAAAAATATAAAGAACAAAACAGTACAGGTAAAAGAGAAAGCTGCTTTGTGCCGGCATGGCGGCATCATCGATCCTCTTGTAATTAGTCACAGAGTTTGTTTATTTTCTCCTCATTTAAAGCTCACCTTTGTCCTAATGAGCTCATTAGTGAAGGACCCCTGCAGTTGCTGGCCAAAGTTGACAGGTTGAGGAATGCAGGTATCGGCAGTGAAACAAAACCATGTGGTAACACCAGAAATTAAACCTGCTTGCACATACACATTCAAGAGAAATGTTACATTAACTCTGTGTGTCATTTTTTTTCCCGAAAATTTGAATATATGATATGCATGACTTGAAATGCATGAGTAAGAACGGGAAACAAAAGAGCAAAAGTTTCCCCTTTCTGTTATGTTTATGGGAAGGTGTGTACATATGGTTTGCATAAATTAAAACAAAAATCTGACTTGTTTGTCTCTAACTTTCGCAGCTGCGGCTTATTTTATACACATGTGCATGTATGTGAGCTGAGGTGTTGCTGGGCGTGTAAGGTGAGAAACATAGCGCTTGTGCGTCTACTAATATGAGCGCCTGATGCTATAAATCCCTCATTAATGTCCACTGGCAGACGCTCCCCCCAGCTTTTTCCCTTCGCCTTCCCCTCTCATGGCCAGGTAGCGTGGCAGTACTGGCCAGGAAGGGAGAGAGGGGCACATGCGTGGTGATTGGGGGAGAGAGAACAGGAGAGTGCTGGCAGAGAAGCGATTGGGGAAAGTAGAAGCGGGGGAGGATGGGGAGGGGGGTCACAACTCAAAACAGATGGCAATGCTGGCGCCCGGCTCGCTTCAAAATCTGTTCAGAGCCGATTTCCACATGTATGAAAAGAAGCCAAACCCCACCTCGTGCCAAAATCTCAGGTTTAACCCCTTTGGAACCCCCCAGAAAGCCCGGTCTTTCTTGCCCTCCACAATAAGGGGATGTCTCAGCACGGGGGGTTACGAAACAACAAAATGTGGCCCAATACCCGCTCCGCTCACACCGCATCCTTGTGTGCGTACAGACACTCGTTTGTCCCACAAAATAGAAGTGGGCCTCTACTGGGGGACTTAATCTACACGCGACGAGTGCAGGACAGGGCGTGCAGACAGGCACACGGGCAGCCAAATCAGCCTGCAGCAACGCACTATTGATCGTCCAATACAGCTGGACAGGTAGACGGAGTTTGACGCGTGCAGAACAATTATCCTTAACTCGTCTAATTGCAATTAAATCTGCAACGTCCATCTGGGCCTGCAAAAACAAAAAAGTACGCGAATGGAAGCTGCATTCATAATGCTCAAAGGCAATGGATGCAGACAAAAGATGCCTAGATCAGCCTAGAGGAAGCTTGGGAATTAAGTCTTGTGAAGAAGCAAACCAGGTGGCTGGTTTCAAGTGTGGAGGTTAGATGGGGCAGCTGGTATTTAAGGAGCCTGGCTTATCTGACACACTAAGCAAGGCTGTATTAATTGTGCATATTTAATATCTAGCTTAGAAATCATACATTGTACTATTCATGGCTGATCTTTATGTAAATCCAAGTCAATATGTTAATTAAATTGCTATTGTAATTGTTTCATTCCAATAATAGATTTTTTTTGTAATATTAAAAAGGAGTGTCCATTTTAAGAAATTAGTATGTTTTCAAAACATTGTTTTGAGAGGAAAAAAAATATTTCCCAGCTCCTTAGTATTTGTTAGTCACAACATGTAATATACAGCAGGCTCCACCAGAGGCCGCTAGACTCCTCATTTCTCTGTGGCTGCTTTGTCCTCTGGTTTGAATTTGAAAAGCTGTCACAGTCACAGTGGTACCTGACCCCAGCCTGCAGCACTGGCCACCTGCGTGGTAGCACATTGGAACTAGGAGCAGACACCTGTCAAAGGTTACTGGCACTGGAGCATTTGAGCCATTAACAAATGTTTGTAAATGGAATTAGCTACCCTCTCTCTCCCTCTCTTTGGAGTTCTGGTGCCACAAATTGTTTCCAGGCTTTCACACATAGTGACACAGTGTTTGGGGGCTGTGCGGATCTGAAATAATCACAAACAAACCCAAATTATATGCCTCTGTCAGTAATGGGGCAGCCTGCTTTAAAAATGGGAAGGTTGAAGGAAACCTTTTTTAGAAACAGGAATGTCTAAGCCTGAGGCAGGTCAGCTGTAAATGGAGTGCTGCTGACTGTGTTACTTAATGTGTTTAAGGCCTGGTTTCTCAGTCTGACAGGTAATATTTAAAAAAATGATGTCTAAGGTTAATATTGTTTGCTGTGAACATGCTCATAAGGATGTGCTGCGATGCATACGTATGTCGTTTTTAGCCTGGATGAAACGGCAGCACATTTCTGTTGCGGACCTCACAGGGATAGCAGGTAGCTGGTAGGTGGATCACTGTGTGAGTTTGAAATCCCAGGGCTTCTGTTTGAAGTCCCAGGTGGAGCTCAGCTTTATTTCCCTTGTGAATTGGTGCAGTCAGATGTGCAGCTGTATAAATGTATAGAAACTGTGTGCTGTTATTGGATAAAATCATTGGGCAAGCAAGTGGATGCAGTTTATAAAAGAAATTGTAGGTGAAACAAAACCTATACAAGTTCAGCAGAGATGCTGGCTTCGTTCTGGACTGACCATTGGAGGTTTTCAGGGTGGCACTGAAGCGAGGGAGACGCAGAGGAGTGGAAAAAGCTGCTGGGTGTAATTGTGTTACAGACTGGCAAAGGCAGCATGCAAGGAGATCTGGGTGCCTTTTGAGTCCGGGCATTTCGGACGAAGCTGGCATGGTGGCTGGTGACACACACCCAAGCTCACACACACACAGCCCAACAATGGTCCGCTTTATGAGGTGCCCACCAATACCATGGCAACCCCCCTGTTCTCGGCAAGACGAGACTGGTGGTGTGCCAAAAAAATGCCATGGTCCCCCCACCCCCGAACCACGTTGCCCAGAAACCTTTGAAACTTAATAAGTGAAACCAATGGGACTGAGAAAATGGGGTTGGCGAGTGTGTGGCAGAATAAGACGGACAAAACTGTGGGGGAAAAAAAAACCCTTGAACCTCTCTGGGGGAGAAGAGTCGGTCCACTGTAGAACCAGCTCGGCCTGATGGACCGCAGTGGTGCTGCACCTCTGCACATATCGGGCTGATTGGTGTAGGTGAGGCTCATGGGTCATTGATGAAGCTGACACGGGATGGGCTGGCCAGAGATGCACAGACCGTTATGTGGACTTCAGACCCCTCAGGTACTGTTGCCCGGCCCCACCCCGATACGGTGGCATCACCTCTGGTAGATGTGCTTTAGAAGGCGGATTGACGCAAACCCTTTTGCGGCGATGTGGGTCCTGTTTGGAACTGCCACAAATTCTGATTCTGCTGTGTGCGTTTGTTGGAGGTCAGCACTGGAGAACAGGGAGGCGGAGCTTTGGGGGTCCTTTCAGAGGTGTGCAGGGAACGAAAAAGGATGATGGTCGCAGAGGCCGGCCGTTTTCGGGACGGACTGGCGTGGGAGTTTTGCATTAGGGCAACTGAAGCATGGGTGGGGGTGGCGGTGGTGGTCTGGGGTTTCCGTGGTGATTTCCATATTGCCTCAGGGTCATCTGGGCATGGTGCCCACTCCTGGCACATATAGAAACCACTCAGGCACGGCCAGATTAAAGGCAGAGCCTGGGGAGGGGGTTGGGGTGTGAGATGTACAAAAGGATCTCATCTAGATGCTCTTTGAAAATGTCCCCCTCCCAAATTAAGAATGTGTGCAGAATGTAACTCCTGAAACGATTGTTCCCGTGTAACTGGCGGGTGGTGATTACCTCTCAGCTCGTGCCCTAGAGCTCTCGCACAACGTATTCTCCCTCCCTAAAACCCCACACGTTTGCCCTCCTCCCCTTACACTGACACATCTGTGCACAAAGGCACCTCTTCACTTTTTCTCGGTGACTCCGCTCGATGCCAGTCAAGCTAAGTGGCCTAGAGCCGGGCTAGCGCTTGGAAGAGGGTCTGACGTTTGAGAGAGGCATGCTTGGACCAGACCGCATGTCACCGCACTCTTCACGAGGCACAAAGAGGTGGTGTGGGCATGGGGCTGGGGACAGTATGTGGCAGGGCGTCCCAGGGGAGACCGGCAGAGCTTAATCCCATGTTGTTGTGGTTTCCCTTGAACACTTTCCCACTTTCCTGTCAGACCCTAGCTCAGATATTCCATCTGATTCCCTGTAACTTTTTTGGCCATTTTGCTGCACCCCCCTCCACAAAACCCCTCATCTTTATATTTTACTGTCAAAAGGCTGATGTATCAGTGTGGATACATGTTTGCCATATGTGTCTTTTCAAGTGCCTGTTTGAGTGTGTTCTGCGTACTGGCCAACACCTTTGGTTTGATAAACTTAAGCTGCCCGTGAGGAAACATACTGGCAGGCTGATTGCAGCCCCGGTACAGCCCTGTATCTAGGTGTCCCTTCGCTCAGGTTCACAGCCTGATGTCACTGATCCAGCAATAATGGTCCTTCATGGATCCTGTACCATGGGACAGCAGCAGATGTCCAAATAGGGCTGAATATTAGTAAAACAAGCTGAGGACGACACATGGCCAGTATGGTTCCCTTTGTATCCATCAATGATACTGTCAAAAACTTCAAAACTTAAAATGGACTTGTTAGATAAAACAAAGAACAGAATCACTATGACTAAAAGAGAGCACATACACACTCACATACACACACAGAGGCACACGGCGTGTCCTGCTTCAGCTGGCAGTGTGGCAGGGGTCCGTCTGTGAGAGCTGAGGGGTACATATGGTGAAGCCTGGGCACAGCTGGTTGAAGAGGGGTTGGCGCCGGCCTTCTTTTCATGTTGCCCCGTTCTCCCCAGCACAGACATACTGGCCCCCTGTGTGGGTGTTTGTCTGTGTATGTATGTATGCATGTATGTATGTATGTATGCATGTATGTATGTATGCATGTATGTATGTATGTATGTATATTCCCTGTGCATGTGTCCACATGCCCTTTGCTTGGGTATATGCAGCCTCACTGTGTTGTGATCACAAGGGGAGCAGGTTTTGGCGTCTGATGGCAGCCCTAGGACTCAGGTGCCAGCTGCACTGGGCCATCTCTGCCAGGTTGCTGTGGATGGCAGAGACAACCCCCACCTCTCTGCTCTTCTCTCTCCATTTAACTCATCCGCCCCCATAGACCCCATGGTGCAGCACTGAAGATCCCATCCGACCACAGTACATTACATGGAAACTGCACCCTGCTCTGAGACCTTTGATGCACCATCAGCCGTTCCATAGCCACTCACTTTTGGCCCTGTGACCGGCAGGGGCCTCCACAAGACCAGAAAGGTTTTGCTGACACCTGGCTCCAGGGCTCTGGGAGGAGCTCGAGTGTGCTTTCGAAGTTAGATGGGAAGACCCTTGAAGACCAATGATCTGAACTTTCCAACTCCATGTCCCCCATTTTTCAGTTTGGGCTGGTCTTATCTTGACACAAACTGCTTAAACTGTACTTAATAGCACCTCCATCCACCTGCTTCAAAGGTCACATCTTGCATCTAGAAAACAGATAAACCCCTGAGCCCCAACAGACTTCCTGAGGGCCAGTTTGTGGTGTTCAGTGCCAAACCACACTGACCTCTTGCTGTTCTTCAGATGAACCCCACAGCACATACACTTCAAAACATACACTTTGTCTGCTGGCCTACCCATAATCCCTCAGTCCAGGAACTGTTGATCCCTCTGGCTCTGTCCAGGCTTTCTTGCGAATGCTTCTGCCCCTACCGCCCCCAGTTAATTTCTGCGTCACTGTGCAGATGTCCAAAGTCGTCTTGCCATGTGGTGCCACTGAAAGTACCTGCAAGGGAGTGTGTGTGCGTGTGTGTGTGTGTGTGTGTGGGTTTGCATAGATCACATTTGAGGACCAAATTGTCCCCAAAGTGTAGTAAAACCTGAAATTTCTTTTCTCTACTTTTGGGGACATCTTTTGAGGTGTGTGTGTGTGTGTGTGTGTGTGTGTGTGTGTGTGTGTGTGTGTCACTTAGTACGTTTACATCCACATTGAGAAATCGAATTATTGTGTTAGTCCGACTAAAACTGGACTTTTAAAGTACATGTAAACATGTTAGTCCTACTGAAATCGAACTAAATCAAAATCCTCAAAGTCGGTCTAAGACACCCAGATAATGCAATTGGGAGTCACTTTACTGCTGCATGTATATGTTCAATTAGACTCAAACTGGCCTAGGCACTCTGCGTTACTGGTACCGGTGCTGAATAACATCACAGTGGGAGGCAGGTTATTTTGGACTGAATTCGAAAAATGGCTGTGATAGGACTAAATGATGTGTGATATTAATACCAACATCATATGTAATGCACAACCAATTCTTACATTGCTAGTCAACTAAATTAAGATCAGGCTCTTTCTTACCTTCAGTTTGGTACAGATATTATAGTGCAGGGAGTCTTGCTAAAACATTTTTACAGTCATATGGAAAAAACCTAGGAAGTTTTGCATTTTGATTGTTATTACTTTTCAAGATTATCTAGTACATGTTAAAAAATCAGTTTAAAGTTTACCTCTGCTGCTTTTGCATGTGTTTGCATGTGCATGTGTTTTTGCAGTGCTGCATGTATTCTCTGAGACAATCATTTTCATCCTTGCTGTTTAAATTACTCCTGGATGGGTTCATGAGAAATTTATGTTCAACTTTTTTTTTTTTTTGTTTAATAAATACCCTAGTATTTATTACAACAAAATTACATTGCAATATCTGAAAAATTTCCAATATCGTGCTGTCAGAGAATATTATACAAAATACTTTATTTCTTGATATGTTATTCTGATCTTGCTGTATCTGTTATTCCGCTTAGATTGCAACTAACATTTGTGTTTCTTCATTTGTCCATGCATCTATTATTATTAACCTTTTTTTTAAAAAAAAAAAACATTTTTTTACGTCTGTGACATAATAGGTCAACTGGAAAAGCCCAATACTAACAGCAATAAGAATTGGGAAATACAAGGGGAGAAATGGGCAAGAGGAAAAACAAGTGATGATGGATGGATGGATGGATGGATGGATGGAGAGGGGGGTGACAGTGGATCAGAGTAAGACAGCCTCCAGTGTGTTTTGTTTGTGCTCTTTTAAGAAGCGCCAGGGAAACAGATTAGAGGTCCTCATCTGTCCCGTGGGAGGACAGTCCTGCTGCCCCCTCCACAGCTGTTCCTATAGACCAGTGTTTCCCAATCCGGTCCTCAGGGACCCACAGACAGTCCACATTTTCACTCCCTCCCAGCACCCGGAGCTGGCAGGGCCCGGATCTGGGAGAGAGCTCGGAGGTAGCAAAAACATGGACCGACTGTGGGTCCCCGAGGACTGGATTGGGAAACACTGTTGTACACTCCAAACTCTGCCCAACTGACTATGGATACAGCCTCACACTTATTTACAAGTCAGAGTTCACACTAGGACTGCATTCTTTCATTTGTCTGTACATATAGTCTGTGTTCTATTAATTTAGGCTTCTATTTTACATGTTGTGCTGTTTGGGTTAAATGACTGAAAGGTGGATTGGTGGTATATTTTATAAAATGTACAGTCATGAGTATTCGTGCATGCTTTTGATGATAAGTGTCAGGAATGAGAGGAGATCTTAGCACCAGGGACAAAATGCACCCTGACTTTACTCACTTTACAACCCCTTGTTCATTTTCTAGCCTGTTGTTTGGCTGGGGGCAGACCATGTTTTGAGCTACTTGCCTTGTTCTGTCTGAGGGAACCAAATGGCTTCGGAGCTGAGAGTGACGAATGCTGGCATTGCAGGAACATGGACATTTTCACCCCCCCCCCCCCCACACACACACAGACAAAACCACAGTCTGTGATCCATTCAGGGCCATCCCCTATGCTCACTGTTACTCTAGCTGATGTGGGGGCATGCAAACCTGCACACACACCGGTCGCTGTTGCTAGTTATCATTGCTGAAAACCCCATCATGGTAGTAGGAGATAAGCTCCTTGCTCATTGCTTGACCTCTAACAAACAGTCCTCCTCCCCTGGCTCCCTAGGCCCTGTGCAGGAACATGATAAAGTGGGGGAAACCTTGGACTGCGATGGCTTTCAAACATGGAGGGACCAGCTCTCCTACTGGATGAATGTCTTGCCACAAGCCAATTGCAGATTTATATTGCAGAACTCTCTTCTACAGTTTGATCTACAGCAGTGGTTCAACTAACTGATGCTGGAGGCATTCAGATGTGATTTCATGTAATTGAATTTATTATTCAGCACCTGTTCTATACATGTGAACACTCCCTCACTGCCATGTCTGCAGCGACAAACCTATCCATGCAACTGCACCAGCTCTGTGTACTTGAGACCAAAAAGGGGATTGAGACTTTTCATCTCAAAGGACCGACCACAGGCTGATTTTGATCTAAAGTCCTTGTAGAATGTGGGAAGGGTCACCTTCCCATCTAGGAACATTTTTTATTTTATAAATGCTTCATTTACTCACTCTCTGCATTAGTTCTGGAATATTATCATTTCACTAGATAGAGCTGACCAATTGTTTTATCATCAGCATCTAAGACAGATACTCTATGCTAGAAATGATGGATGGAGGCTTTTTGAAACTCTGAAAGGGCAGAGTAGTTACCAGGCACCCTTTGTATAGTTGGCTTGGCGTTTGTGTATCTGTTTTACTTTTACAGTGGATCTCTGGATGATTTTTGATTGTTTTCACTGTGTTATTTTTGAACTGTTGACAAAGGTGTGCAGCCAAGGTCCTTACAATATAATTCAGAGAGGCTGCCTGGTCTTTGAAGGTTTTGAATACATAATTTGTTTTCAGATTAAAAAGAAATCTGTAGTGTTAGAAAAATAAATAGGATGAATGCTGAAAGGTATAACAAGATTTTATTTGAGCTTTAAGTTCTTTTGATTTTTTAATGGTACTTTCATGTTTCAAGTTTTCCAGTAATACTACAGAGGATTTGTAGGTACTTCCAGAATAAAGTCACACAATGTACTCTGGATAGGGTGTACCATGCCAAATTGCAACGCTAGTTTGTCCTTGTCATATCTTAGCAACTACACCTTTTCCAACGCCTAGGTTATTCTTCATGCTTGGCCGTCAAAACAGTACTTTTATAATTGTTGGCTTTTGTGTGGGAGTTCCAAGGTCTTAAAAGTATACTAAGTACAACACTATGGTTATTAAAGAAAATATACAGAGACTGGGTCCTTGTAAAAATAATCTTGCTTTTTTACGTTTTTATGTGAATGTGTATGACAGCCTTCTCCTAAACATACTACGTTTGTGTTACCTTCAACTTTCATTGGACCCATGCACACAAAAGAGTTAATCGCTAACGTTGAAAATATTTTAGTAGTAATGGTGTTTTTATACTTATCTTTAGCTTTCGCTTGATGATTTACAAAGAAAATTGGAATGCAAGAAAAGCTGGTATTTTGATCACGGAAGAGTGACCAGGGATGCACAGCAATTTCTCCGTTCGTCTCTGCGACTAATTGAATTTTTGGCTGTGCCCTTTATTCGCGCTGTTATTTTTTCCTTATGAGTTTTGTAGACACAGAAAAACACGAGAATATGAGAAGAAAGGTCTCTGCTCGTAATTAATTATCCGGTAGAGGGAACTTGTCAAGTAGACAGAGGGATAAAGAACCACAGATAGCTGAAAGTAGGCATGATTGCTAAACATCGTTAACACTACGTTTTTAAATATTACATATTATAAGATTTTAACAAACATTCTTCTATTAATATGAATAATATTAAGGTCAAAGGGCAATGTAGCTGAGCCAAATCTGTAAATGCACAAATATTTAGTTGACTGAAACCCTTTGGTGCATTACGATTTTATGGAACTTTCTGCAGGGCAATCAGCAAGAAAAAAGACGTCTCAGAACAAAAACTGCACAGAATTATACTGTTTAAGAAATAAACTAGTACACATAAAACAAAAACCGTTTCCATGCAATGGGTATGATCTAACAGAAGAGACAAAGCTTAATTTTACTTTTAGGTCTTCCAAAAGTATTATTTTGGAATAACTGTAGTTTAAAATTGTGCTAGAATATATGTCCAGCTCTAACGTGAGTCATTTGCATTGTCTTGTACATTCTATTGTGCAAAATGTGTTTCGTTGTCAGTACTTAATTCCGCGTTAACCCACGGAACAGAAATTTGGGGAAAACCTTTGGTGGTCGGTTTGGATCCGGGTTATGTTTTCGCTGTCATTTTTTCTGTCTAGTTGCCTTTTTAGTTAATTAAAAATGAATTAATGCTATATGAAAGCATTCAAAAGACCCGACACGTAGCTCAATCTCTCTCTCTCT
>JAABNX020000052.1:2946598-2973914 GCA_015163995.2 Mormyrus lacerda | reverse complement strand
ATAGGGAAGTAGTCTAAAATAATTACACCACGGACGTGTTTCAGATGTGTTACAGGCCTATATACAGCGTGACACTTGGCGAGGTTCGTACACAGGGGTTTTGGCTAAAACTTATTGTTCCGCGCTGTGGTTTTTATTAAAGACTGGCCCAGCTAAACAGCCCAGACTTAAAGGCCTAATACCCTTTTTCGATTGTGTGAATGAAGCTCTCCAAATGCATCAACATTTTAACATCTCGTTAGCATTACAAGCAAAAGAACTAGAAGATATTTATAGAATTATAACATTTTTATCATCCCAATACAAACACTTTACCACCATGATGGCAGTGATGGAAGATCCTTTAATATAATTAAGTATACTGTCATTGAATGTCACACTGATAATATGTTCTGTTACAAAGTACAATTGAAGTTCCTGCGTCAAGATTTTGTCGCTGATCAACCTATTTTAAGTTTCAGAAGTTCTACAGCAGCCGATCGCGGTCCGAAGTGAGATACATAAATATAATGTGATACACTGAAGCGCATATCAAATAAATAGGCATGGTGGAGCCTTAGGATTTCTTAAAATAATAACAGAAACAGTCACACTTGTATGTATGCTGAACCTCGATCCCGTTCTTTCACTGCGCACAGGTGCTAAGTTCTCTTTTAAATGTGCCATAATTTCTTTATTTTGTTCTTCGTCCTCATTTGCTTCAATAATGGAGCAGAATTGCAGAACCATTTTGTTCCACTTACGAAATCGAATAAAGTGTTGAATCGGCACACATAATTTATCCGTTTAAAAGCTAGAAACAGACCCAAAACAGTTTTGGTTACTCGGTTTTATTTATGCATCCATTTTATTCGGTTTTTAGAAAAAAGAAACTGAAAATGACTTATAAAGAAATTTAGGGCCACATATTTCATCCAAGGCGGCATGTATTAATATCTACAATCCGGTTATTTACAGGTTCATTTATACAACAGTTTGTTAATGTTATGGAGATGTGATTTGATATTCTTAACGTGTAATGCTTCAGATTTTTTTTAAATGTAAATTTAAGTTGAAATATATTCAAACGCTCAAGTTTGACGCTTTAAAAAGACTCGAAATCTGAGTATGGTAATTAAGTGGTTATTTGTATACCTGTAGGAGAGATGAATACACGTCTATAGGAAGCAGGTTGTTGTGTATTTATACATTTGCTTCGTATTTTCTGACCTTAAAAAATAATCTAAAGCAAATGGTCTTGCGCTTATTCACTAAAGTACAAACAGTTGGCCTATGCTTGTGAGATAAAGTGCTTAGCTTTTAAATCCAGTCTTTTTAGTTAGCAGTTTTCAACCACTTTGTGAGAGCATTTTGTTAAATGTTACCAGTGCTATATACTCAATATACGGCATACTTTAGCTAGAATTGAAGAATTTATCGGCTCAGTACTTTGGCAAATCATATAGTTTAAATTTAAAACTTTGTCAGAATTTCGGAACCACGCGTAACGCTTTATCATCGAGTGACTCACTGGAACAGGAAGAAACCTCGATTCCAGGAAGAATTGGACCACAGAGCTTTTAAACAGAAAGAAACTACTAGATTTGCTGTTAATTAAAAGCAGGAAATTTAGCGTAATTGGCTGTTGAGCTCTGACTTTTTATTGGAGCAATTGATTTATTTCGAAATTGAATTCATAATATAAAGTGAAATGTTCTTCATTTATTGGTACGGTGTTGAAGTTTCATTTTGAGTCGATACAGCAGTGTAAAAAGTAAGAAGTTTGTTGTTCATTGTTCAGCGAAGCATACAGTCGTATTGTAGGTTAAAAAAAGCTTTAAACTGGCCTAATCATCTGAGTTATCTGATTAAGTCCAGCACTAGCTGGCGGTACTTCCGGAGAAATATGATTAGAGAAACGAGAGGACACACCACTAACTGAAACTTAGTAATGCATAGTACTCATTTAATTTAATCTTAATAAGCGTCTGATTATGTTGCGAATGTTCTGTAAGATATTGTTATGGGTGATAACGCATATAGGTTATTTTTATGAATCCGTTCAGTATATGAATATTTAAATATTATATTAGTACGTGCCCCGTACATATATGTGCTAATTGGTTTCAGGGCTGGGATAATATTAAACTTAAATCTGTAATGAAAATCGAATACCTGTAGAGCTGTTTTTCCGCCGACACCTTTGGTTAGTTATAGTCTGTATTAAGAATTTAGTTCAGTGACTTGTTATAGTCCCAGCACAATTAAATATACGTCAATATTTTCAGTTAAAAAAGAAACAAAACAATTTTTGATTATATATATATTTTTGCTATGAACCGAATTCATTATAAAACATTAAACACCAAATACATGCAGTTTAATGATGTATTGTCATTTTGATTGACGTGACAGTTAACAAAAGCTTCATAGATACAGCAGTTCATTAACATAACCTTGTGTACATTTTATTCTGAAATGTAAAATGTAATCTTAATAAGGTGAATAATAATAATCAACTTTATTTATTAGTTTTACTACTATTTTTACATAATATATAATAATATAAAATCTTTACATAAATTACTTTGGCTTGCTCCTTCAAAAGTTAAGTTACTTGGTATAATGTACTCTTAACATCTGTTAAGACCCGTTAAAGTTCACTATCATGAGCGGTTTTATGTTTTAATCCATGGAATAATAATGCCTTTGTATTGATATGTTTTATTTTATTGTACTTTTTGCATGTTTCTGCCAAAATTATTTGACTTTCCATCTCCAATAAAGTGTTCAGCAGTTGCCAAACTGATGTCGAACGTGTCATACTACAGGAAATTCTTCGACTGATCAATTGGTTGGTGACTAATAGCGCAGGCGCGTGCTCTTCGGGAACCTTACAGCTAAGCGCGCAGTAACAACCCATCGGAAAGCGTCACGTCTGAGAACGATTATATTTAATGAAAAAAATCGTTGCATTACGTAATATTATAAAATTCCATATGTTACTTTTCACATTCCTAATTAATTTCACTAATAAACCCCCCTATGTGCGCCTTTTAAATACCGCCAAGGTGAACTATACAATTCTTTGGCTTGAGATATGCAAATATAGAAAAACATATTTTGAGATCTGGGCGCGAAAAGTTTTGAATCATTATGTTTTTGACTAATAGATGACACAACCAGCTACACGCACGAAGATTTTAATTAAAAGTACTTTATATATTTCAAATCTTGATATGCTTTTAGAATTTTAATACTATTGTTTGTTTATCTTCAGCTCCCCAACCACCCTTTTCTTTACCCCACCCCCGGCTTCTGCACTGTTGCATCTGAGTATTAATCCCTGCCGTCCATGATTTACCCCGAGCCCGTATTTAATTCCTCTAAAGCCCCAGCTGCCGCCCTGGTCACTCTGAACACGACAGACTGTGAACCGCTCTTCTTATTAATAATTCACCCGCTCACTAGTCGCTTTTCTGAGCGCGATAGACCGCTTCGCCACAGTGCGCTTTAGACGACACTTAAATTCAGACTGGTACCTACACATACACAACTCGTGTATATTTAGCTTATGCATGTGTATTTCCCTCTTTAAAACTTTAGCGATCTTTGCCTCACTTTTTTTCTCTTGGATGTTTGGTTAGCGATGATTTTGGTGCTCGAGATGATGACTGTTATCTCTTTTTTAGTTTGATCTTAGTCCTAAGGAAGAGGAGACGAGAAAGAAATCCCACTTTTTGACAGACGAGAAGAGAAGGGCTCAAAGTGAGGCGATGATCTACTTTGAAACTTAAAAAAGATCTACGTTTATTCTGAAATTATTCGTATTATATAATACCAATTATTTATTACATTTGTTAGGTTCACTCAAAACTTTTATTTTAACAGCTGCTTACGAAATAAGCGTTTTGCTCGGATTCTGTTACTCTCCTTCGCAAGACACCCTGTAGACGAAGAAAACGACGCGTCCAGACACTTCAGAAGGTCTCCTGGAGTTCAGAAATCGCCAGTTTTAGCGATGGAAGCTGTATACGCTTAAATTTGAATAAAATCATCCTGATTGTAGGAGAGACGGAGCGATTTTGGCTAATTTACCTTTTCCCGAGGAAGAGCCAAACCACATTTTTACGAAATGCTAGCTGGTTCACGGTGCGTTTTGTATTAAGTTTTTTTTTCGCTTCCGGTATCACCGAAGAAACCGAGTCCAACTGACTCTCCTCTGAGAAGCTGAACTTTATAAAGGAAAATGGGTCTTTGAGACTGGTGGCAAATGTCCCTGCTTCATAATGGTACGTGCATCGTAAATCAATCATTTGCTGTTTTAAATAAGTTTGAAATGTAGCAAAGAAGCCGTTTCATTTTAAGCAAAAGAAGGTTAGAGAGGGAATGTTGTTTCTGGCAGTTTTAATACATAGTTGCCTCCCAGTGTTCCCCGTTTCTAAGTTTGAGAATCATCATAAAATGAGACTTTAAGATCCAAGTGGCAGCAGCTCATTAGCACGATATATATTTTGAGTTAAATTCTCTTTTTAACTCTTTACCTTAGCGTTTTTATCACTGTATTTGACCGTGAACTTTGTTGTTCCTCTGATACGTCTCCTATTTAGATATCAAAAATGCGTGATATCAAATACTTGGTAAAAACAATTAGCGCCCCTCCCCATCCAGTTCTCTCTGATCAACCATCCTTAACCTTTCTTTACAAAGTAAAAAGCGAAGTCGAGTTTGGTTACGGTTAGTGTCCAGATTTCCACTTCATTACGACTTACTTTTGTAACATTTATTCCTTTTGTGTGCTAATATACCAAATCAGTATTAAAAATTGAAGGAACTGCTAATACCATAGCGGAAAAATAAAACATAAAAAGAAAAAATTTTAATAAGAACATAAAAACCAGGCGGCGTGTTGGCAGCACGCACATATCACACCTTTTTAAACTTTTTTGTTTCTTTTAAATATTCTTATTCCTGACTAAATTCAAAGAGAAGTGATTTAGTAGGGGGGAAATGTGTAAAAAGCTTCTGGTGCTGGTTATACAACCGTCTTTATTTGTTTTAGGAGCGTTGAGCAATACATTGGAAATTAATTGCCCGTTCTCGTACAATTTGCCAGTTAAACACAAATATTTAAGGCTTATTAACAGACTGGGTTGTCAAATTTGTTGAAACAATGACTCAGCCGAACATACGCGTCAAATGACGACATTTCCCCGGGAAAACGTGTGACATTTGCGAAGCTACAGGTTCTTCGCTAAAGATTCACGTGTAATGTATTAGATTAAATAGCCATTTACCTCTCTGTTAAATCACAGTTTATGATCTCTTTCTTGCCATTCAAAATGGGAAATAGGTTTTAATGCAACACAATCTTTTATTCAACGTCATTCAAATTGAAAGAATTTTAACACGTCCTTTCATGCTTTTTGCCTCTAATGGTTATGTGCTTCTTCCAGAGCCGTCTTATGATATCTGCCAGATATCCAAATTAGCTTTGAATGAGATTTCCCAGTCAGACAGGTCACTGAGTACTAATTTGGGAATCTTCTAAAAGGCTGATGCTGTAATCACTGTCCCTTCAGTCTGTAAAGGGTTCAGTTAGTTGAGTCGGAGAGTGGGCAGCCTCCTGCTTTAGGTCAAAGTTAATCTCTGCAAGGAGCATCATTAACTGTGACATTTTTAATGTGTCACTAATGGGCCTCCTGTACTTTATATGATCATCTTTCCTGCAGTGTTTTTCAAAAGCTCTCACATGAATGAGAGCTTTCCTAGCAGTTCCAGAAAAAAGCTACCTTCTACAGTGTGGCTTATAATGTTAGTCAGGTTTGTTTTAAAAGCTGTTTGAATTGCAAAACAGGTGCCGCCCCTAACTGAGCGGTTCAGTGTGCATTCGAGAGTGGACAAATTATCAAGTGGCCGTCGTTTTGTGTTGGTTGTCGTCATCTGCTTGGCCACCGGCAGGCTCTCGCCTTACTTCTGCTGTTGTCATTTATATTAATCCAGGCTGAAGGTCTTGTGGAGGCTTCGTAGGTCACTAAAGCCCAAACTGTATGCTCAGGCTCCCCATGGAAGACTGGCAGGAAAGCTTGAGCAAAAACTATAGTAAATGACAGACATCTATCATCCCTGTATTACTGCTACAGCTGCACCCCTGCACAAGCATTACAATTTTTATTATGCAATGATATATAATTGTATGCAATTTTTTATTTTGTATATAATCTGCACATTTATGGTTTTTCCGCATCCTATGCTTGTTGGCGTCTTGAAAGTCTAGCACTTTATTAACTTTGCTCACTGACTCATTGATGTGAGCGAGGGACTTAAACCTGCCTAGCCTCAGGAAGGCTATTTCATCAAAACACATCTTCTCCTCACCCAGCCGTAATGGCTGTTCCTGTCCCAGAGGTTCCACATTTCACAGCTTTCAAAACATACATTTTTTTTCTCCTTTCCAGCTGTGCTACCGACAGGGTCTGCTGTTTTGTTAATGAAATGTAAAACGTTCTCATTGAAGTACAGAACCTATATGTTCCCTCACAATCATATGCATTTTTAAGCCATGCCAAGCAGCCTGTGTCAATATTTTTAAACGATTCTTTTGACTCGATCTTATTTTTACAGTTTAGTTCATAAAACAGAAAATATAGCATTTGTGAAAATATTTGTATTATTATCATCAAGGAAAAAACAAAAATAGCTAACTAGCTTCAAACAGCATGATTGTGGGCCAGGGAACTACCATCAAAGGGGGAAAGGCTTCTCAGTAATTAGGAGTTATATGTCCTCTCCAGCTAGGATGCCAGTATAAAATATCACATTTTCCCAGAATTTTCCCCAAGGTGGATTTGGCTTAGACAAACAGAACGTAAATTTTGCTTCAAAAAATGTTTTTTTTTCCCCTTAACTTTTTGCAAACAAGATTTGTTTGTCTTTGATGTCATTGCCATCTTGTGCAGGTTGCTTGGCTTGTTGTCTGGCACCAAATTCCCATGCCCCGAATGGGCAAAAAAGCAAACAAACCGAAGACAGCAATGAAAATCACCATCATAAAATGTAGTGATCACAATGACAATGATAATAATCGTAATGGAAATCACCAGGTACCATGTGGATTGTTGTGTAGCCAGATCAACTGGTTTGGAAGAGGGCATGGGAGAAGCAGGTGCTTGTTTGTGTATCTGTATCTGGAAGTGTGTCTGCACTGATTCATCCATTGCCATGAAACGCATGCAAATTTATACCCCAAACCACATACATATTTCAGATGTTTTATTTGTTCAAGAGAAGGAAGAAAGAAGCAAGAAAAACAAGAGAGTTACAACCTCTTTATAGCTGCAAAGGTCCTGTTTTTATTTATGGTTGATGCGGGGATCACAATTACCAGTCAACAACTCACTCTTCGGAAAAAATATCAGTTTTTAATGCCACATAAAATCCTCACTAAAAATTCATAAAATGTGGCACTTATTCACTCAAGACACTATGGTGGCTTTTATATAAAAAAATAAATAAATAAAAAAACAGGTTTGTTCACAGTCTTCATTGTAAAAATATACTTGATGCATCTTTGATGATTCATTTTTTTTACCCATTTAGGTCACCAGTAAATTCCCTTTTCCTTGACTTTTCCCCCACTTGTTTCTTAAATGTTAATTAACTATAGCTTTGAGAATGGCTTTGCTCAAGGCTGACCATATGGGTTAGTTATATATATAATGATGGCATATATTATTAATACTATGTTCCATAAAATCATACAGACTTTAGAATTGGGCCGGGATGTAGGAGAGCCACACGGGATGGTTAGCATCGATATATGCTAATTAAGCCGAAACGATCCAATGAATGAAATGAATCTGAGTCCACCCAGGCTTTTGTGCATCTAACACTCCAGTCTTCATCCATCTCAGTGTGCACCTTTCTGCCAGCTGAGTACTTATTTTCCTGGGAAGTAACCGCTGACTCAGTGATGTTAACACACCTGCGAATGAGATGGTCCAGTAGGTGAACATGGCTTTGGCCTCAGCCATTATAAGTATCACAATAGCACGGTGGTGTTAAGTGCAGATGTTTAATAGTTGGATAATATAAGTATTAACTTCTATATGAATTTAAAGATTGTTAGACATTACCCACATGCTATTCAGCTGGGGCAGATTCCACTTGTGGTGAGGAGAATAGTGCTTTTTACCACCACGGTTCTGTGCAGTGTGGTTATCCATCAGCTGGGACTCATTATGGTTCAAGGTATATGTCTGTGTGAGCTTGTGTGCATGTGCGCACGTGTGTTTGTGTGGTGGGAGAGCGAGGCCCTGATTACGTGCGCACTTGACTGTTTGATGGGAAGGCCCACAGACCAGGAGTTCATGCGTTTCACTGTGTGTGTAACACACTGCATCATGCTGGTTTTTCAGTAAGCACAGCCTGGGTCCAGGATTGCACGTGAACAAGAATGAGTTTCTGTGGCGAAAGTTTGGATATAAGACCTGGATGTCACAGAATCTGATAGTCCCTGGAATTTAGGTTCTGTCCCAGCCAAGCCGTGCGGGTTTGTCCCAGTTCAACTGACAGCACAAGAGAAATGGTCTCTGATTTACTCTGGGAGCTCCCGATAGAGCCTCCCTCAGCATACAAATGAACCACCTTCAATGGAGATGAGCCCAGATACCATTTCCCCCTGCGTCAGAGGCCCGGACTCGCATAGTCGCGTGCAGCTGGAATGCTGACTGCTATATGAAAAGTTCACAGGTGGAAATTATGGACAGCAGAGGCTTTTTTTCATTTTTTTTTTTACAGCACGCTTTGTGGTGTGATCCAAGTTCAACAGAAATGCATGGTCTGGAATCAGTGCGGATACAGAGTAACATGACACGTGCTCACGGTACCCGGTGTTCTAAATTAACAGATACACTCCAAAGTGCACATTTCAGACATCTGCTTAGTCCTATCTCACCTCCTCAGCCTGTGTGTTTTGATTATCTTGGTTTGTAAATGCGTGTACTTGATGCCCCGTACATGCAGCTTGCGGGTATCGGTGATGGAACCAGGCCCAATTTTACCCCGGTGCTGGGTGGAACACAAACTTTACACAGGTGGTTATATCAGGGGCAAGTATCAATGAGAGATGAATGAAGAAAGGAAGGCCTTCTGCCAATGCAAATGACTCTTATGTTGCGTTACAGGCCAGCGAAACTTTTATGGTGAACGAAGATCCCTCCAGAGGCCCCGGACTGCCTGAGTGCTTTGTAGTGTCCGATTCGTACAGGGTATGATCAACCGCTCTATCTCCTACTCCTTCTTATTGTTGCTGTAAAATGTTGTTTTAACCATGTTTGTGACCGATGGCCGTTTTTCATGCTTTCGGTAATTGCACCCGCAATCATGTCATTCTCAGCTCTACCCCTCAGCTGCAAGCCATTACCCTCATTATTTCCGCACGCACTCAAGAAAGCGCGCAGTCGGCCGCCGACCCCCTTTCTCATGGGAAAGAGAATAATAATAGCGGTAATATGCAGCATGGAGGCTGGCGTCGAAAATGAAAACAAATCAGGGCAGCGCAGTGTTTAGGGAACCGTCAACTAAGCACCTTTTGATTTATATAGATGGAAATAGAAGGAATATATGTGGAGAGAAAATATTTTAAAATGCAAACTGAATGATGGGAGCAAAGACTGATTTCTCTGGCTTTGTTTTCAGTTATAGTTTTAAGGACAACTCTATTGTAATGTATTGGTAATGTCCTGAGTACAGAAAAACACATATAATCACAGTAGGAGAACCGGAGGGGGAGGAGTCAAAAAGCATGACATTTGACATTGGGAAGATTCAAGGAACGCATGAACCGGCTGTTTACCTAGTTTCGCTGATGAAATGGCAGGAGAGTGCCTTGCTAGTTCTTTGTTTTCCCTATCTTTCTTGCATCTTGAAGCTGTGTACACTTGATCCACTGACTGGGAGTGACATTGTTGGATGGTGGTAGGGGCAGCGAGACTGTTGATGGTTGTGAGCTAGGAGATGGGATGATGCCTAGTGAGGGTGGCGAGGTAGGCACGCTGCCTTCCTGTCATTTACATGTAGGGCGTTAAAGGTTTGAGGAGAATAACAATGATGACGACGAGGATACTGTGTACATTTTTTTGTTATTTAGAATTCACTGTGATGTCATAGATAGAAGTTTGAATGACCTACGAGGCACAATGTTGCAACTTGACAGGCCTCTATAGTCCGCTTATATGCAATTTTCTATTAGGGCACATGATTAATTAGGTCATTTTTTTGAGTGAAAAGCCTCACGCCTCTAGTAAAATACCTGTGAGCTTAGTGCCCTTGTCCTGCCCATAGCCATTTAACCAAAGCACCTTATTTGTTAGCCAGATGAGGTGGGTATACTGTAGCAACACCATTGTATAATGCTAAACAATAAATATGTATATTTCAGTGTGTGAAAAGGAAACCGCAAAGTCTGACTCTAACAATTACAGAGGGTTCCCCCATCTGTTTTTAAATGAGGGATTTGCTGAATTAAGCCATTGAAATGTGGGACTCATTTGAGGGCGATGGTAGAAGAGCATTTGGGCGTGCAGAAATCTGGATTCTTGAGTAATAAAGCATTCCCCCTACCCACTGCCCCAAACCACGTTCTGTAACCTTGCACACTTGCGGTTGTGCGCGTTTGTTTTAATAAGTTTGGAGAGGAGAAAAAAAACAGAATGATCCAAGCAAGAGCAGACGCCCGGCTTTGCAGAGAACCTCGAGAGAAAGCAGAAACATGAGATGCTGCAGGCCTTCGAGGGTTGGCCCGGTGGGGTGTGGCGGGCGGGCTGTCAGGGGGAGGGAAACGGAACACAGAGAGTGCACCTCCCCCCGCCACTAGCTCCCCCCTGGCTCCAGTGGACCAGGTAAAATAATGGATCCCGCGTCTGCTGAGGCTTCTGCACCCCCTTTACCCCCCAGCTGCAGTGGGCTCCATCTGAGCAGCACAAGTATGGGCCAAAGTCTTATAAATCTGCAGAACGGTTCCAAGGCTTCGTTTTGCTGCCTGAAGCTGACATCAACCCCCCCAGGACACCCTCCAGGAGTGTATTATAAAATCAGCCTGAAAGAAAAAGTGACACTTTTACATTATGGAGACGAACCTTTTTAGACATTAAAAACACATTCTCTGCTTTTTCAAGTACATGTTTCGGATTGTATGATTGTCTGTGTTCAATATGAGGCCCGCATCACCCAAAAAAAAATTGGTGACGATTCTCAAAGTTACCCAAAGATGGTGCATTGCATGACAGAAACTCGGCATTGTGTGTGAATACCTTGTAGTTTGTCTCAAGCTTCGAAATTAGCTTAACTATGCTATGATTTTATTAGTCAGATCTCAGGTGTTTCTAAACACTTACATTAAGGGAAATTTCCACCAAAAATAAACTATAAAAAATAACACGCATGTGGAAATGCTTACTGTGCAGATTGCGCTTGACACGGGATCTGTAATTACTTCTTTGTTCTGTGATTTGTGATCTTTCTCTGGTGAAAAGAGCTGGACCTAACTACATTTGAATTTGTACAGTATTTGTCAATGGTTGCTGATAGCCAGAGCGCACAAAAAAATCACGCGGTGCACCCATAAGCCCTGTTAGATGGGGGAAAAAAAACATCAAGGTGACAGAATAAATCAACACTAAGGCCAAACTGACAGGGTGAAAGTTCACCGATATGTAGCCTGCGCCAAGCAGCCACCGGTACCTTCTGCAGTGTCGCTGGCATTAAAAAGGGCACAGTAGGCAGTTCAGAGTTCACATTTCTTCAAGAATGAAGCCATACATTTACATAAGACTTTTGCGCCACAGCCAGCTGGGGTGACGATGCGTAATGCATTACTTCACTGACCGTAGGCTTAACTATCAAAGCCAGACGTGGAAGAGGACATTTTTATTAAATAAATAATATCTGGAAAAAAATGCTTTTGGAATTATAACAGTAATGCTCTAATTTTTTTACTTGTTCACTGTGTAACCTGTCAACGCGCAACGTCTATTAATAATGGAACAGGCGCTGTATATGCGTGAGGCCGGATTGTTATGCATGCTAAATTTTGGGAAAGCTCATTTGACGTATTTACCTCGTATTAACCTTAGGGGTCAGTCTGTATTATTCCAGTCCTATTGAATTAATGTTTGCATTATCAGTTGTTTGTTTGCAATCGAAACATAATCATGTCCTTTAAGATTTTAAATAATGTGTATTAAACCGAACACGGTATAAGATGCCTCCGTGAAATTGTGTTTAACTGGCACTTCTGCTACTTAGCATACCTAAACCATGTACTTATTTCATCATCTCCACATGAATGATAAATACTCGAACATTATCGCTATTTTGCGTACTGAAACGGTAACTGGTCCCAGTTGTCAATAAACGCAAATGTGTTTTGGTTGTGGGGCACTGAGCTATCATTACAATATATGGCTCTTGTGTGATCGTTTTTTCAGTGCTGTGAAAAAAATGCTCTTTCGGGAGACAGGGAGCGAGAGGGAAGGGATAAGAGGCAGGGTTGAGGCAAACTTTTTTCCAAAGTTTGTGTAAGCTTTCACTTTCAGCCTTCGAGGCGGGGTTACCACTACAGCATGGAGTGAGTGAGAGGGTTCTGCGAGCGATTGCAATGCAGCACCACGGCGAACTTCATCCAAGTTAAACAAGCTCTCCAAATTATAATTCTAAAAATAACCATGTACTCCCCGTACTGCTTGACACAGGTAAAATCAGCCTGATCGTTTCTTATTTATGTCGAGTCTTAGCTGCTGCGCGTTTTGTAGTGTTCGCGGTTCTCTTGCTTCGGTCTTGTTTAATAATCGCTTTCAGGCTTCTTTTAACTGCCTCTCTTTTCTGATACAACTTTGTACTCTCGCTCTCTCCCTGTTTTCTGTTTTTTGGTGGCATTTATCCAGCAGTCTTTCTTTTACGTTTCAATTGCACATGGTTTGAAGAGAAAATGGCGCTTCTCACAAATCTATTTAATATAAAAGGAGGAGTGAAGAAGAAGAAGAGGAGGAGGAGGAAGGAATGCTACTAGATAAACATTGGGGCTCGTTGAGTTATCAATTATACACATACTAACGCTTAGATATAGATTCGTGTATAGATGTTAGGGCGTTGAGAGCGTGATATGCAAGAATATTTTGTCCACAAAAGTCGAATCTGCGAAGTGGAAGTTGAATGTGGCTCCAGGCAGCCGCGTGACGCTCCATACTGTATTTGATACTGGAGCTGTACAGTATGGAAAAACGGCGTGAGTTGCACGTAAATAAGCAGCGAGATCGTTATAGAACGAGAAATTTGTTGTTCGCGGGTCATTTCCACGCTGTCACGAACTTTACGAAGATGATTGAGGGTAAATTATTTTGACATAATGATGGCCCGCGATAGATCAATTGGTGTTTTCATCGGGAGTTAAAGCGCGTATCTGGAGTGTGTATTTGAGAAACACTCGGCTAGAGGAAGATGATAAAAGCTATACACCTGTTCGCTGTTGCTGGTTTAGCTTTTGGAAATTCTGGATAGATTGCCATCACTGCTATTTCTCTCATGTGCCGGACACTTCTGGAATGTCACAACATCGACTAAGTTGTATTGCTTTACACATGCACACATGTATGTTGTATCTCACCAGTTCAGTGCAATGCCGTTTCAGAAACTGTTATTTCGGCCGTTTGTAGATTGCATTCACGGTACAATTAGGATACCTACGCATTTGTAGTATAATACAATGGGTATTTAATCCACGCGTGTATATGCACAATATGTTTCGACTCACACTCTGAGCGCCGAGCGTATTATCCCCTGTAAGTAGGAGGAAAAAGAATAATTCCAAGTTTTTAGTATAAGTTTACTTGTTTTTTTGCCTAGAATGCCATGTTCCCAATGCATTATTTGATGCCATCTTTGTTAATTTCTAAAAAACAATTACATATCTAACTACACCGGCTTTTCTGCACGCGTCTTTTTTACCGGACTTATTATGTGGATAGTCTGCAGTGTCCAGTCAATTCCCGTTTTCACGGTACGGTTAACATGGACATTTAGTATGTTAAACATGTATGTTTCCTAAACTAATAAAACCATGAAGTTAATAGTAAATATGTTGAAATCGCCGTCATTGGCTGGGACAATGTTCGCCTTTCTACGCATGTTCCCAGACTTCGGTCCGCTGTAATTATTGTAGAAGAGAAAACAGAGGACCGATTGTTCTTCGTTGCATCAAGACTTTCAAAATGTGCATTGAGAATCTGTAATGCCATTGCCAGTTATTTACGAACTAATTTTCGCACAGTTGTTGTTTTAATATAAAAACATTGATTTTAACGCAAAGGACTCTCAATGGCGCGTGTAACGCCGAAAAAGACTGAAAGTCTCTTGCGCGGCCTGGATTTGTTTAATTAAGTTTTCACTGATATTTGCCAGTCCCAATTAATAATATAGCATAATATAAGAATGTATTTCTCACACCTCCCCTCTTTTTTCCAATAGCGAGTATTACTCCGAGTAGGCCACAGACAATTGCATATTATTTTGTTTTACTGTAGCCTTTCTTTTGTCTTTGTGAAGTGTTTAAGTGTCTATTTCTAATTTTAAAACTGCTTCTATTTAATCCACTTTATTAAATTGCAGGGTTAGTTATGCGAAGGCTCAGCATTATGAAAAGGCTAAGAGACCTGAATTATGATTTACATCATTTAATTTAAAAACTATCTTCAAGGTATAACATAATATAAATGTGTGTGGCTACATATTTTAATGATTAGTATAAAATGTTAAGACAGTATTAGTTAATGGGGTCCTTTCCTTTATTGTAGCTTCGTAAAAACAATTAATATGAATAGTTTCTGTCCTTCTCATCCATTAACATTACATGATAATACAACTAAACTAGGCTTACAACGTTTTGAACGAACATGATAATATACATGGTCGGAGTACTGAATAGCATTAATGAGAGATTATAACCACTAGTAACTATTGTAACAACTAGTTGTCTTCAGGACCACGCTTGGTGGGGCCTTCACCACGTTCACGGCGGCTATTAGTAATTTGGTGCAAACTCAGCGAAGGAGTCTTAGCGAATGTACAAAGTGGGGAAAGGTCTGAGTTTCATGCACATCTCCAAATATGTTTCAGTTGCATTATTGCACTTTAGCCCTCTTGCTTTCATCATGGGGTTTGTTACCATACCAATTAAAATAAAAATAGGCATATTTTGCACAGTTTTATTGTGCTGAATGCATTTCTGGGGAATGCACAATTGCACAACTTTACCCGTTCATTAAAATAAATTAGCAACAGAAGCCTTCGCGCGCATATAGTGCGTGCCGCACAGTTAGCACTAAGTGTTCATACACACAGATATGTTTTCTCAAGACTGTGTGAATATCAAAAATACTAGGTTATTCCTTTGTTCCTTCATATGCCTAAAGTAATTTTTGATCTTGTGTTACAAATACATACATCTCAAATAGGCTATATCTCTATATTAATGGTTAGCGGCCTTTTGTTGTCATTATTCCGTACAGAAATTTCGTGAACCGTACGTAAATTTCGTACCTGCGGAAATGTGTAGGACAACGTATCAATGATTCTGATACAGTGTGGCGCGAACACGTGGGTTACAGTTTAACATGTTCACGCCACAAGCCGTCAGTCCTCGACGGATTTGCTTTTATAATTCAATGAATTTTTTGAGCATAATTCGTCATTTTCTTAGATTGTATTATATGGCCGGTATAAAGATTTAACACTCTGTTTATGCTAACTTTAACAACTCTTAATTAAAATACAACACATAACTGCGTACTTAAATGTAAACAATGAATTTTTTGCATTAAGAAAAGCTTTGATATTAGTTTTAAGTCATATTTCTTATTTGAAGGGCTGTATGGAAAATATTTTAAAATCCAGCTTAAACATGAATTTAGTTAGCAGTATAATATTTAATCAAAATGGGAATTTAAAGTGTTTGTACAGGCTTTCCCGGTGTAAAGTCATTCTAATTAGATTTTTTAATTATAGTAATTCTAGTTTAATATCAAAAGCCACAACACAAGCCCAGCGCATGATTGCTTTCCAAAACCTTACTTTTCAAACATTTATTTACAAATCTTTAATCATTAACCCTGGATTTTATTTTTATACGTTTATTACTTGTTTATTATTGTAACTTTAATCTGATAGCCAGGAAATATCAGTTGGACTCTGTAGTACATTTCAAAACGACTTAATAGGTTTACAAATTTCACTTACGGCCTGCTATTGTATCCGTTAAAGCTACAATATTTTTAAAGTCGTCTTTTGTCGTACTGAGAAATGAGGATTTAAAGTAATTTGCATATTGCGTTTGGTACGGTATAATGCGCCTTAACAGAGCCGTTGCGTTGAAGGGAGGCTTTCTCTCCATGATGATGTGGGCAGTAGAAAGGGTCCCTTCTCGTGCTGGCGTCGACCGCGCGCCGGGCGCGTCACCACATCCGCACAACAGCTGAACGCCGCCGAGTCGAAGGGACTCAAAGCCTGGCGAATTGGGGTTAGACTGACTTATATCGGTGATGTTTATTGAGATTATTAGCACTGAGGGAAAGATTCTCGGTGACATCTGTGTATAAATTATTGGGCTTGAAATAATGCCCACAACAGTTTACTGCGTCTTACTGACCAAAAGTTATATATAGCATACATTAATAATCACTTTGCTTGAACTTTTTTGTTTCGGTTTGTTCGTAATGTCACATCTCGTTATTCCATCTATTTTTTTTTCCAAACCAAAGGAACATGTTTGAATATGACATCGCAACTGTTTACCTGATACTGTATATGTATGTCTATTTATTCATATAGCTGTTGTGTTATTTATGTGTGTATGTACATAGCGGTATATTCCATGATTTATTATTAATCTATTATCTAAAAGGTAATCTGCAAAGTTGCGAATGTAGAAATTAGAATAATACACGCATAAGTAATCATAAGTAATAGTCATCACCTTCGCGCAGAGCAATGGTGATTTTTGTGCGCTGGGATAGAATCATTATTACTGAAATACTTTTAAGTTACTTGGTCACGTATTGAGCTGTATGACTGATAGTAGATTGAATGGCTGCTTGATGTTCCGGTAGCTCACCATAAAGAATGCTTAGTTACGTCCTTTACGTGTTTTTTCCCCGATTTAGACATATAAAATGTTTACATATGCATGTGTTTGTGCTTAAATTGTAAATATCTGGAATTTGGATGCTATAATACTTTGTTCTACCTATTGGAATATGTATAATTGCAGTATGTATTTCCTAAACTGGCGCAGTGCACTGTTGTTTTAGCCTATTTTCATTGAACTGTTGCTTTAACTGGACATTGGAGCGGTGGTGAAACCAGAGTCGTCCTGTCACCCCTTAGTCTCCCAAAATGGCGTCTCTTTTTACGTGGCTGATATGGTGACACTGGAGAATAACAGACGGCATAGTGTCATTCACACACGGATACTATGTTATCTTTTTCATCTGATTCCTTTTAGCTTTTAATGGCGCATATTTATTAATGATAGGCCTATAGTCCGCTGTTTGCTTATGTAGGCCTAGTTCCTTTATGACAACAGAATTCATTTTTTCCTGTGAGATGTATGCATTCTATGTATTTTCTTAGACTTATTATTTAAAAATATAATTATTTTATTTAATAACAATAATTAGAAGAAGAAAGGGAAATCAAAACATCCCCCAACTATTTTTTGCAAATTACACGTGGCAATTAATGAACGGAACAACTGACAATTGATTTAACTACTAACTATGGATTTAAGATGAGCACTGCTGTAATTCAAGTTTGAGGTCAGCAGCTGTGCTGCAAGTATCCGCATAAAGTTTTTCAGTGAGTCGTAATGGGAGTTTGCAGCCAGAGAGAATAGCAGGATGTCCTCTGTGTGGACTGCATTTGGTCTAGTAGAACCCCCACCCCCCTCCCATGAGTTTTTGGCCAAAGTCTTGGCAGTGACTGGGACCCCAGTGCAGGGCTTCATCACCCCCATATATTCTACTGTAGCTGTTGCCACAGCTACTGGACACATTTAGTATAGTAAACATAACTGCACATGTCTGAATCATACACAGATATGCCCTCAGAAATGTAGACGGCGACATTAGTCAAAGGGAAGCCTGGAGATGGGTAGTCTCCTGGTTATTCCAGGCATGGCCTATGTTGCATTTCAGGCCATGGCAACTCATATAATCTTAGATGTGTGGTTCCATTTTGATGCTGTTTGCACAGAGGGCAGGGCGCTTGGTTGCGGTGAGCGACGTGATATGGCAAGATTTCTTTTTGATTGGCCAGCTGTCTAAATGTAGGGTCGCTTTTGGTTTATTATTATGGGGGATTGACAAAGCCACTTCTTTGGTAGGCTGATTTTGAGGCATGTGGAAAGTCTCTTGTTTGAGACCTGGTGATGGGCACGCCCCTCTGGTTAGGATTCTCCTCCTTCACTGGGGCCACGTTGCACATTTCCTTTGCACCTTCCTACAGCCCCTCCCAACCCTGCAACACGTTTGTCAGTGTGGCCAGACACAGTGGAGCTCATTTATGGACCCCAGCAGGATCCACAGGTGATGCATGATGAAGGGCACGTCCGATGACCTCTTCGCGTTCAGGAGAGGTGGACATTTCAGGTCCAGAAAGTAAAAATCCAGATCAGGATTTCGTTTCAACCAACCTGCTGACTATAAAGATTCACTGCCATATAGTACTCAACTGGTTGGTTGAAACAAAATTCTGGTTTGGATTTTTACTTTGTGGATCTGAAATATCCATCTCTGGCGTTCAGTGTATGGGGTAGGCGAAAGTGGCCATGGAAGCTTGTGGACCATAGTGTTGGTGTGTGTGTGGGTGTATGTTTTGCACACTTCCTGATCTGTGCGGTGGTGGAGCAGCGCGGGAAGCACCGGGCAGGGCTCTTCTCAGGCAGAGGGGACTGCGGGTCAAACACTTTAATGAGTTTAAGTCATTTAACATACTGCTGTTTTGGAGAACTGGTGTTAGTTAGGACTTTAAAACACCTTTAAGAGAAACACATCATGGCGTTATAAATGCTAGTGGTGATGCTTGGCAGAGCAGATTTGCCAGTTGCATTGCCTTGTGTTAACGTACCATAGTATCATCAGTATACAGCGCGTCAGGCCCTTGCAAGCTGCACCCAAACTTGATAAGGTGATGGACTGCGCAGGTCCCGCATGCTGTAATGGCTGAGGTCTTCTTTCACCGGGTTAACTGCACCACATCGATTTCCTCCTGAAGGTCACCTATTTTTACCCAGACAGTGTGAGTGTGGATGCATTGTTTGTGGTGGAGACACTGACAACAACCTCAGATAGCTATTTCAGACAGATAAATACCAAGATACCAATATAGTCTTACCATTACTCAGGGGTTTGATCCATCTTAGGTGTTAATATTAGTGCTGTATCATAAATCTGTCAGCAAGCGCCGGCCTCTCTTTTGCTCCCGTTCCCTCCCGTTCTCCCACGCGCTGACCTGGGGACTCATGCGTCGTCTGTTTACAAATGCGTATACACACTGAGGCATTTTCTCTCCCACACCTGCACGATCGGGCGCATTTGGCCCAGGTGTGCATTCTTAACACTTCAGCACAGATCTGCTGGGGGGGGGGGGGTGGGGCCAGTCAGGATAGGCGTGCCAGTTGTAGTGCTGCCCGTATCTTGCCACATGTGCCAGGCCCACGGCTGACCCTGGATGGGATCCCCCCCCCTCAGTGAGCACCACTGCGGGTTGAGGCTCGAATCCCAAGGAGGCGGAACACAGAAAATGAAAAGGCTTCTGATTATAATCTGAGAAAGGAAGAAAAGAAAGCCTGTATCTAAAAAAGGCTAAGGTCTCAGATTGCAAATCAGAAAAAATAATTAACAGCTTAAATTAGTTTAATTAGAGTAATTAATTGTGTCATAAAGGTTGATCCAAAATATCTGTTAGGTCACTTGTGGTCAAGCTCAAAGTTCTGCTGTCGATTATTACAGGGTGCCTAGTAACACCAGAAAGTGTCTCTGACCTGATTATGAGAGTGAGAGAAAAGAAGGAGGGATGAAAATCTAGAGAAAGAGACAAAAAAGCAGTGTCAGTGTCTGGGTTATTTGGCTGCTGTGTCCAGTTACGAGGAACAAAGCTCTGCAGCCGGCTTTTTTGGGGGGGGGGGTTGGGACTGGCTTCCTGCCAGCAGTGGAAAATCTATACGCTGTTGCGCAACATACCATATCTTTGCCTTAGGTGAACTCTGAGGAATGCCTGCAGCTGCAACACACGCACAGACGCACGCAGATGCGCAGACACACACACACACACACGTTCATAAACAGCAGAGGATGAGAGGCCTGGTGCCTAGGCACTGCAGTGCTGTGGACAGTGCCTCCACTCGGCCGCGCCACAAGCCGCTGTGTCCGTTGCTGTGGCTCCCCGTGTGGCCCGGTGTGGCAGAGCAGCAGCCTCAACAGCTGGATAAAACCATGGTAATTCAACACGGCTGTGTAGTGACGCACTCTGACACTCAGCCAGTCTCTCATATTTGAAGGTTAGTTACTTTTTAACTGCGTTTTTACAGTTGGGTAAAACTTTTGTGTATAGCCTTTTTAATTTAGGAAGGTTGCAAGAGAATAAATGTTTATTTAATTGTATAGTATTTATTTGAATGTCAAACAGCTGTTTCCCCTGTCATTGCTGCAATTTGTCCTATATTAAATGCTCCTTTGAATTTGATTGGATGTGAGTTCACTTTCTTACACAATTTGATATTTACTGATTTTTGCTTGGATTTTGAACCAGCAACCTTTTGTTCCGAAGCCTGTTACCACATACCTCTGCATCACTGCTGGTAGACAGGGAGATCATCACTCTGACCCTTCCACCCTTTTCTCTCAGCTTTTGGCCACATATCGGTGGGAAAGCCCACCCCACATCGATGTTTAGCATGCTGATATTAAAAACAAGGGAGCTACAGCACTGGAGCCAGGCCAGCATCACATCTAAGCATAACTGACAGGTGGGGCTGCAGGGGTGGGGCTGGGGGTGCTGGAATGGGTTGACCGGAGTTTAAGGTTGCTGCCCTGCCTCGACCTCCAGCCGGTCCATCATTTATCGCCTTCAGTGAGGCCGCTGCCGGTACTTGTGGATTTATCGTTTCTACAACACGTTCTCATGTGGCAGTTCTGGTGTCTGACAGAGGAATAAGTATTTATTGGTGGAGAGTGGGGGAGGGGGGTAAGAGAAGCCATAGGCCCTCATCCAAATTTAATCAGACTGGAAGTTCCCAGCCCAGCGAAGACTGGTTCACAGCAGTGTAATCAAAGCAGAGATGTTTTGACTCTTGTCTAAATGTTCCTTGCGAGGAGCACGAGAGCAGACCTTTTCAGGTTACCCCATATTTCAGCATGACATATTCAGTGCTGCTTTCGCCTTGGATGATTATGCCAGTAGAACTCTAAGCATATACGCAACACATTAATCCCACCAACCACCCCCCCTCACTGCCCCCCACCATAGACCAGCTCCTCACCTGCTACTGAAAAGGGGCCTTTTACCACCATGAACGTGACTAAGTGGAGAGGGTGGGGGTTGACGAGGCAGACTGTGATGTCTTCTGTGTTTATTGTATTCCACAGCCAGGTGATAAAGAAGAATAGACTGTGAGGCTGCAGGAAATGTGTTCATAAACATTGTGCTCACACTGATTCATGCAGTCTCATACAACGTTTCCCTCTGTCAGTTATACACGGCCCTGCTCGGCTGCCCATTAAACGTATGGTAGCGTGAAAGCAACTACTGAAATTTAAAATCCTAGAATTTTCTCCCTTCTTTGTCTTCCGTTGATTCTCCAAGGTCCATAGTATAACAGGACCAAATTTCCGGCTGTTGGGGTATCTCGTATATCATGTTATTTTTTCCAGTTACTGAACCCAGGGAGCCTGCCATTGTACCAGACTGATTACGCACCATATTGCCACCCGTACGTCCCAGTGTTTGACGTCACCGACCCTATGGTATAGACGCAGGCGTGTCCCAGCTTTTGTTACTGGCACTCCCCGGAGAGGGCACCTCTGCTTTGGGTAACGCACCTCAGTGTCTGTACAGTTCCCCTCAAGTATGACCGGATTAGTTTGGGTGCTGAAAGGGAGGTCTGGAATATCAACACTTGAGTCGACTTCCTTTGTTACCTCACGCCCCAAGAACGATACCAAGGAGACGTCAGTCTGTCTCCAGACGCCAGGAGGAGCGATCAGACTTTTTAAAGACCATTTAAAGGCAAATGGGCGTGTTTGTGTATTTGTGAGTGTGTGCTCTGAAGTATTTGTATTGCCTGGTGTTTGTCTTGTGTGTGTCTATGTGTAGATGTATCTTAGCGTTGCAGTATATTGACCCCTGACCCTGCCCTCCCAGAATAATGGTTTACATGTTGCTCAGCTCCCTTTATTGTCTGTGCTTTGGAGAAAAAGAGACCTCCTGCTCTGAAAGATGAATGCAGTCGTCCACGTGTCACATGTCTACTGCTAAGGAATAGTATGTTGTATCTTAAATATCATTAAGAAGTTAACAGTTCTCATTGTCTTTAGGCTTTATTCAGTAAAGTAACTTGAGCAAAGAGGCAGTGAGATCCCTCTGTACTGGCGAACACGAACACACATCCCTGGAATCGCCCAGTCTGAAATGACAGAGATTCCCACTGGAGCTTTCTGGCCTCAAAATAGGGTATTTGTCTTATATTGTGGGTGAAAGTTTAGTGTCTGGTATTTTGGGAGCAATTTCGGAAATTTGATTTATGGCCCAGTGAAGGAAATGTGGGAAAACAAAAAACAGAGGCTGACTTCATATTATGATATTTGTTAAGCTGCAGCTTGCAAAACGCAAAGTTTTTTTTTGATCAAAACAGTTAATTCCTCAGGCATTATTAGCTCAGTAAACAGCAGAACTGACGTTTATTGTTGAAATTTGTTGCCGTAAATTCTAAGCTCACCGACTAGAACTTTAGACATCATCTGCATCATGCAAAATTATTTCTAGAACTGAAATGTAAAATGTTGTTTTTAATAACAAGACTTTTAATTCTACATTGCTGGTGGTTAGAAATTGTTATGCCCCATATCAATATTTTTCCACCCTATTGTCAAATGACTTGAAATCACTGCACAATGAAGTGAGGATTTTTGTGGGAAGGTAGACTGCTGTGTAAAATCACATTTGTCATTTTTGTTGTGATGGGAACTAGTCACTGGTGGGATCTTGGTTTGTACAACTTCTGCCCCGGTAAAACAATGACGTGGCTGTCTTGGCCAGCTCAGTTCTTCTGTTCTGAGGGAGAAAAAACAACCACATAAAATACCATAGATAAGCGCATACCAGACTTTATGTAAGGTTGATGGGATATTTTGAATTGTTGACATAATCATTCATTTTCTAAACTTTATCTTTGTACTCCGTCTTGTAAACCACAGGCTATCTGCCCGAATGTTGTCAGGAACCCATCTTGGTTAGATGTACAGGAGAACTGAGGATATGCTTTACTCTGTTTAAGTCAAAGTCCTTTATCAATGTGTCAGCCCACAATAAATGTAGAGTGCGCTCTTTGATGGCGTAAGCTTTTGACTCATGACCTGAGGTTTCGGCTCCTAGTAGAGGCCCCTCCATAGAGGACTTGTAAAACACCCAGCTGTATAAATGTGACAGCATGAGCTAAGCGTCAAAATAATAATAATAATAATAACAATGAGCATATGTGTGTAGCATGTTGCGTGGCAGGGGAGTGAGGTGAGGTGCCATGTTCCAATGGCCCTGTATTAGTGGTGGGCGGGTCGATCCAAGTATTGATAATATTGAAAGTAATGTTGGTATTGATATTGATCAATACCAGTTTAATAAGATTGATACTTTAGTTTCGATTTCTCTCCTGAATGCACTGCAGCTGTCTGTGTAAACATGCTGCTCTGTCAGTGTGGAGCAGGCTTTGCTCCTCATCCTCCTTCTTGTGTTTTGATGTTGTGCTGTCACGTGACTGCAAGCAAACAGGCGCACTTGTGCGCACACACACACACACACACACACACACACACACACACACACACACACACACACACAATACAGAACGTAAGAAATTATGGCAGAGGGAAAGAGGAGTGCTGTGTGGTTTTATTTTCAAGCTGAAGATCAATCATCGGCAAGCTGTATTGTTTGTAAAAAGGCTGTCAAATCACGGTAATACAACTAATTTATACAAGCATATGAGAAAACATTCAAAAGAAAATGCAGAGCTACAGAAACGGAGAGAGGAGGTGATTTTCTACTTTATTGTATTTTATTGTACTTTGTTTATTGTATTTTCATGAATTATTTTTATTTTTTTTTCCAAAGCTGGTTGTCTAATTTTGTGCACTTTATTTAAGAAAAAGACATTTTGTGTTACTTGTGTTTTTTAATAATGTATTTATTTACTTAAAAACTTTGCCCAAATTTTGTCCTCGGTTTTAACTAATTCATAATAAAATCACAAAAATCACAAAAACATGAAATTAATTCAGCTTTAGCAATTTGATTATGCATCCACCTTAATTATTAAAAAGTATCGATATCGATATTGCTATCGGCGATACTCGCCCTGTATTTACTCGGTATCGGATCGATAACAAGTCTTGTAGTATCGCAAACCATTACCCTGTATGTCATTCAGTGGGCCGTAAACCTGATTAAGCTGCCAGAACATTTGTGAAGTTCAGCACAGGCTATATGTACCTCCATTGTACCTCAGTCCTCATTCATGTGTTCCAAAGTAGAACTTTTAACCCCATCTCCCTTTACCTCCCCCCCTCCAATATTCATCTGCTGTTTAGTTTTCAGCATCTCAGCATGATAACTCTATCTTTATTAAGTCAGGAACACAGGAAGTTTGCACAGGAACAGGGGAAAGAGGTGTGGAGAGTATTATTTAGCAGAAGGAAAAGGGTGTTAATGTCTCTCACCCTTGTTTTTCCTGCTCGTTTTCTTTCCTTGCACAGCAGGACGTAGCAGACTTACTTGCAGGCTTAGGAATAAACGCCTTTGTGAGCTTAGAATCCTCGGAACATTCGCTGCCTGCTCTGTGTGTGCTGACTAAGAACCATGTATCACTTGAAGGACAGCTGACAAGCATTTTTTTTTCTTTGCAAAAATACATTGGAAACGCTCTGTGGGCTATTGCTGCACGTCAGCATCTCTCCCAGAACATCAATAAGGAGGCTACTCCAAGTGTTCGTCCATAACAACTCTGGTGAGAATGTTTCCTCACTCCGCTGGGAACGAAAGGGAATTTGTAAAGATTTCCAGTCCTGACAGACCTTTTTTTTTCCATAAAACTACAACTGCCCTATTGTGAAGTGCAGCGTGAAGTGCATCGTGGGAGCAAAATGGTCATTCAGAGATGGCAACACTAGCTTAGGGTAGTTTTCTTAATTCAGTGATACACATGGTTGAATGCTTCTGGACTCAATTTCAGTAGAATTAGGCCTGTTATTTAATGTTTAAACTTAAACTCTAATTAAATACTATTACTTTAGCAACTGTTAGTGACTGTAACATGCAAGTGATGTGTTATATGACTGCTGTCCAGCACAGCGTAGTCCTATATGTATTTATGACCTTGTGTGTTTCTGTCTGTGGGGCGGCGATGTCCAGCAAGTGCCGCTGTCAGTATGTGGCGTGCATCCTGGAATCCCTTGGGGCAGGCGTTCGGCATGCGTGGACCTCTCACCCTCATTGTGAGCACTCTTCCGGCCAACATCGGACGGCCTGTGCAGGAAGCTGCAGTGGGCTGCTTTGAAAGCAGCTCTTCCTCTGTGCTCTGGGCTATACTGTTAACCCTCTCCGGTGTCCAACAGCATCTCAGAGCGGGAGGCAGTCTGAGACGTCATGATAGCTGGTCATGCGCTCAGCCCTTTCGTTGTTCCCTCTCTTGAGCTCACTACCTCATCAGAATCACTTGTCTGGTCAGGGAATCTAGCTTGATTGCACAACATTCCAGAAAAGTACCTGGACTGGAGTGAGACTTTGTCATGTTGTTTTTAGATTAGGCTTGTTTCCTTCCCGTCAGAGATAATGGGTTAAAAACAACAGTGTTACAGGGAGTGCTGTGAGATTTGGGGGTCAGCATGTGATATTTATGCGTGTGTGTGTTGTGTGCGTGTGACTGGGCCTCTCCTATAGCTACAGCTGTACTTCCTTCTGCCCTGAATTGCCTACGCTGCTTTCCTTCAGGTGTCTCGAGTGACTCAGACGAGTGGTATTTGTACAGTATATGTGGAGCTTGTCAGGCATTTGTTTATTCTAACAGGAGACTGCGTGTTCCACCAGTACCTTCTGTGAAGCCTCATTCACCCTGCCCTGCTTAGCTCCGCTCAATTAGCTACCCTTTACAGAAGGAGTGTTCTTCTAGAAAGGCATCAATACTTTTTATTTTTACACTGGTTTTTTTTTGCAGTTATACCATAAGATTGATTCTATGTCTGGCAAATTGCTGGGTGTGTGGTGGGGGTAGGGAATGCATTTTTTCCACTTAAAATGGATTGTTTTGTGTAGATTAGAGGCTGGAAGTTGTATTTCAGTAGTATATATTTTTAAGTTCTTGTGCCCATGAATGTATTCAAAGTGAGGCGATGGCAATATCGTAATTGTGTCTCGCCTTTTCGGGCTTTTTGGCGGATCTTGCAGCCAAGCGGCCTTTTGTCCAAGGCAGAGAACGGGGAAGGTGTTTGTGCTTCTGCATCTCGGTAACATCTTGTGTGAAAGAGTGGGAAAGCGGAGGGGCAAGAGACCGAGGGAGAAAAGAGCAGGCATGGCGAAAGATGGGGTGTGGGGGACGGGCGATGGGAGACTGTGGCAAGCCATTTGCATAAAGGGCACACAACGCATCCGGCTGTAGGGAGCGCTGGCATCTTGCCCTGCCGACTGGCAGTGGGCAGACTATGGGCAAAAGAAAGGAAAGGGCGAGGGGGGAGGAGGGGGGTTGGGATTTAGTCTATAGAGCATCCCTTGTTCAGGGAGAGGAGGGTCCTGCATTCTGGCAGAAATGCAAGGCGGATAGTTGGTTTGACTGAGCTACATTATTTCTGTAGCGTTTGTGTGCACTACTGTGTGACACGCATACACTTATGTCTGCTGCATGGCCATTGCGGTGTGTAGCCTTGCAGACGTGTTTGTGTGTGTGTGTGTGATTCGGCTGCACCTGACCGACACAGCCGACTTGACCTTTCCTGTAATCCCTGCCCCCCCATCCCCTTGCCCC
>JAABNX020000052.1:2929168-2946498 GCA_015163995.2 Mormyrus lacerda | reverse complement strand
GTGTGTGTGTGTTTCGGCTGCACCTGACCGAAACACCCGACTTGACTTTTCCTGTAATCCCTGCCCCCCCCCCCCCCACATCCACTCAGTGGAGAATTCTGGGCATTTGCATTCACCGCATCAGACAAAAATATCCCAGCAACAACTGGGAGACGAATGGACAAGGGAGCGAGGGATTCGTCGGCAGCTTCTGCCAGACTACCAGACTAATACGCTCCCAGCCAATGTCCAATCCCCCACTCACTCTCTCTACAGACTCCCAAAGGCCTGCATGAAGGAGAGTGTTGCAGAGTCACCATAGTGTTGTCCTTTCTTTGCTCTGTAGCAACATCAGGGTTTCACCCAGAGGGGTTCATTCTTGAGCTTTACATTCACCCAGCTCAGGCTTGTGTGTGGCTTTGTCGTGGCTCCGAGTGCTGTGTGAATTCGCTTGAGGCGGGGTCAAGTAACATGAGTGACAGCATCAACAAATGGGAGCTAAGGTTGGATGTTTCTTAGGACACTCCGCTGTCTCCAAGATTTCCTTGTCAATATTGTACTACCTGTGTTCGGTTGATGCCGCATACTGGGTTGTCTTGTGCCCGTAGCCTCTGGCGTCGGCTATGGACCCCCCGCAGTACTGTGTAGGACAAGCATTTAAGGAAGATGGATGGATGGATGGATGAATATTGAACTATTTGGCAAATTCAGCTTTAACATAAAGAATGTAGTTCTCTTGTTATTACTATTTCCAATTAAGGTTCTTTCAAGGAATGAAGTGAATGAAACTTACAGCATTTAAATTTGGTTTAGTGAAGCTGTTAGCAGACTGACAGACTTTTGACATCCTCCAAAATCAAGGGTGTTGATCTATTTCTGGTGTAATTTAGCCCCATATATTCTTTCGTGATCAATGAGTGGAGACTAATTGCTGATTTACCAGTGCAGTAAGGGGGCTGTCGGGGGGCAAAAAGTACTGAATTATCCAGTAATATCAAGTTGCTTACCTGACACATTTTCAGCCAAATGTTTTGCTCGTTTGTATAGCTGGATATTTTATTAAAAGCAATTAAGATTGGCCCATTGGACACAATCTGGGAATTCATAATAATAGCCTTCCTTTCACAAGTCTATACCTTAAACCAGTCTGCTACATAATTTCCACATTGGCTCCTTTTTGTTACAGTTTACCACAATAGTTGAACATAATGGTTTGACATAATAATCAGACTTAAGTCAATATACCAGTTCACACTTTAACATAACAGATGAATATTACATTTGGACATCATCATAGTCTATTATTATTATTATTATTATTATTATTATTATTTTATTACTAAGTAATAGTGGTCGTAGTAGTACTAATATTGGTAATGTCACATATTATTGGTATTTAAGGCTACTTTAAAATGATTGCATATGTTCTCTGCAGTAAGTTGCTGATTTGGTGAGTGGCATAACGGCAGCACAAAAGACCCTCCACAAGTCTTGCACATGTGGCAAAATTTTGAAAGTTTGTGTTGTGGTTTGATTTTTCTTTCCTTGGAGTCCGGTGATTAATAGTTAATTGTAGCGATTAGAGTAGAGGTTTATAGCAGTTGCACTACACCCGCTGCACTCAGCAAGAACGGCCACACGAGCAGCTGCTGGAGCTGGTTCAGTCTCTCAGAAGAGACAGAGCTGTGAAACCGCTGAGCAGAGGCTTCCTCTCCGCGTGGAAACTCTCAGTTAAATTGCTCTGTGGTGCAATCAGACACGGGCTGCAGCTGACAGGCTGGACGCAGTACAGCTCTTCTGGGTTTGGGAAAGGCTGGATTTGTGTAGAAAGGTGCTTCTTGGGTTATGTTTATGAGGCTTTACGAATGGTCTTTTGATATAGGAAGAAAGAATACTATAGCGAAACATGTACGTTACGTAAACCTGTCAGTTGCCATGAGCATCCAGTTATTGCAGTTTGGGTGGAGTCGGGGGTGTCTCACAATTTATGGAATAAAGAAGCAATTACAAGATGCATATCTAGCTGGGATGCTGGAGTGGAGCTTGGCTCACTTGTTGAGGGCTGTTGTTAAGTCTTATGCGCAAAACAACATTCACTTACCTTGTATCTGAATGGCACTCTTTTTATTTAAATGAAAATTATAAAAATTGAACAGTAAAACTACACAGAAGGTTTGAATGCTTGTTTATTAAAATATCAAACATACGTAAACAAATGTTGGTATACTGGTTTAATTTCTCTTATGCCTCACTTATGTTTGTACTCATGTCACTTCAAAGGGAAAAGAAATATGATCCCCAGAGAGAGCAGCTAGTGAGACAGTGTGTCTACCTGGGTCAGGAGAGGCTCGGGGTGAAAAGTTTATTAGTCTACGTCAGTGTGCGTCAAAAGGTATGGCATCCCAGACGCAAATATACAAACCGGACAAAGGCTGCGTTAATGAAGTGGGACGTAAGTTAACACAGGCGTTCTCATAACCGTGCATTACGGGAAAATAGTTCGTCTGACCTATGGATCTGTAAGCAGCTAGATTTGGGTGTAAAGACAATTGCAAACGGTGGAACTACGGGACCCCGCCGTACAGGATGGCGCTACACTCAGGTTAGCGTTCATAGCAACAAGATGGACAGCGTACCTGGTTACCAGGTTTGTGATAACGGGGGGATTAACAAAAAAAGGACAATTTAGGACACACTTGTTATTCACCTATACTGACAGTAGGACGCAGTTGTTTTTCATCTACTTAAAATTTAAAACAGATTTTTTGGCATAGTTACAAAAAATATTTAAACGGTTTATTGTTTTAATTTCCGAATCCACAAGACAAGTGTAAATGCTGACCGTAGAGTGCTCCTGTACAAAGGTGCGAGACTCCGTGACATGTTTCATTCGCCTATAAACAAGATTTAATCACTCATAAGATTCTTAGAAATATATTTGTAATGCTTCATATTACACTTTATGTAAAGAAATAATGAAATAGGTGCCTGGTCGTTATCTGCTGAAACATTGTTCGCGCTCAGTAAACGATGTCTGGGGATTTGAGGCGGCTCTTGCTCAATTATAGTTACCCCATTCATTTATTTGAAAGCAGGGACACCCAGATTCAGTCCTCGCAGGCAGCGGCGTTTTCGCCGCACTTAATTGCTTTACTGAAGCAATTGTTTGGGTTGTAAGTCACATCCCCTGTGTGCTTCAGGTGTAAATAAGGCGCTAATTAAAACGCGTTCAGTAATGTATTGACTTTCCATCATCATTACAGAAGCGCGAAGTGTTTGAAACTTTAAATGTTGCATTTTTGATGGGAGAATGTCTGCAAGTTTTCCCCCCCCCCCCGATGTTCAGTACCTTTGCTATGAACGACAGGTGGCAGTAATCAATAGTTCGCTGTGTCTCAGACTTCCTCGAGACCCACTATAGAGAATCCGCTATGTACACTGCTTTTGTCACTGGGAGCCCTTTAATTACAGTAATTAAGCTTAACTTCGTTTTCAGTTGATTTTGGACCTGGTTTTGACTTGACGCTTCTGTCAATCTCTGGCGTTTTTTTTCGTGTTCGTACTGAAATAACATGAAATTGCGCGCTGTTTGTTGTGTGCGTGTTCCCTAACAGTTGTTATTAATTTAAAGTACTAAGTAAATGTAATGTTAAATCGAACAAATATCGAAGTGAGTAACTACAATCATTCTTCATAAGACTAATATATTTTTTGAGACGCACAAATTAATCAAGGAGAAAGAAAACGCGTTTCAACAATCCTGTAACTAATGAGAAACTTCTAACAGCTAATAGATATAACATGTAGATTAGTATTCCGTAAGTGTCCAGCCAAGCCTAATTAATGAATGGGGAGGCTGGAACAAAAATCAGCATCCACAGTGGGTTCACAGGACAAGGACTGGGTAAACCCTTACTTTACTGCACTGAAGTTTAAACTGCTTTGTAAGTAAAATCCCCATTACTCATGTTTCCCATGTTAATATTCAGTTTGTTAATGTCATCATGATATTGTACCAGTAAGGTGTCGAGCAGTATGTGACTATAGAAGTGAAATGGGTTCCATTATGAACACACTCCTGAAACATAATAATAATGTTAATATTATTATTATTAATAATAACAAGAACACTTATAATTATGATAATTATTTATGCAATAATAGTAATAATAATAATAATAATAATTATTATTATTATTATATTGTTTAGCACATAATTTTTGCACCAGATTGGATCTCAAAGTGCTGTATACAGAACATAACATAATATTAAAACCCATGTGTTTGATGACGACCAAACACAATAAAATATGCAATAAAATAGTTAAGGCCGTGAGACAGAATTCTGACTGTTTTGGAAAAACAGAGGAGTGCTTGCTCCTCTATTTCTTTATTTAATTTATTCCAAAGCTTAAGTGCATAAAAGACCACCTGGCCAGTTTAATAATGGACTTTTTGGTCTATGAAGGATGCCAGAAGTAGAGAAGTGGTTTTGGTGTGTATTCCGACAAGCAATCTGTAACATACCCAGGTGCCAAACTATTAAGTACTTCTAAAAAAATGATAAGTATAGTACAATACTATTCTAAACCTACTACTCTATTTTAAAAATTTATGGTGGTTAGTGCAAAATCTGCTTTGTTGCATAAGCTACCTTTGCTTGGAAATTTAGTTCAAAATTATGCATCATCCCTGTGTTTGTAATAAACTATGTGGCACACAAATTTTGCATATCTTCATACTTTTGAGCCAATACAGTATCATAAAAACCTAACTTTTTCATATATATGTATATAAAGTTTCAGACACCAAGCTTTCATGTCAGTTAAATCCTTTAAATGTGTAATGTCGTTATAGTCAGCGTCTGGTTAAACATATATGCTATTGTCTGCACAACTTTAAAAGTGTTTTACATAATTGTGTCAAATGGATGTATATATAATGGAAATCAAGATCTCAATAGAAAAATCCGTCTGGAACATCACGGGAAACACATATTTTTCAGTTATGGTCAATTCAACTCAAATAGGAGTGAAACCAGTTTAGAAATTTTGATGCAATCATTGAGACAATTCATTCATACTTAATTTTACAATATTAAATACAGTGCTTAAATCGAAATGAACTGGGACACATATGATGTAGGAAAACTACTGTAAGGTCAATTCCTATGTTAATGGAAGCAGTCTAATCATTACATTTAATTCTAACACAAAACTGGAAGTTCAAGCCTTTTTGCCCATAGTGTATATCTGTTTCAAAACCAAACTTTACATTCTTTTTTGTGCTAAGGGAGATTTGATATAGGTGCAAAATTGCCAAGCACAGCAGGATCTATTGTACTTTCCTTAATGAGAGGTTTCACAATAGCAGTTTTCAACACATTTGGAGAATTGCCAATTGAAGGAGACCCGTTTACAATAGTTACATTATCTGACACACAGTCGACACCTCTTTGAAAAATCTAGGAATAGGGTCTACAAATGCAGGTAAATGACTTAATGTTAGAAATTTTGATTCTTCCCAGCTATGTTACTTGCTACTGAAGAATCTAAAACGGCACTGGATAATATGCTTGAATATTCAGACACTGAGTTTTGCGTCTGTCTTTCCTACGTGTCATCTTATGTGGCGGAATTTTTAACGAGTTTTGTCACATATTCACACTTAATTTATGAAGGAGGCCTATTATAATAGTCTATCATTGGAGCAGAATTTATTTAGTGCTCAATGCAAAAGAAAAGCACTTTTGACCTGTACTTACTGTTCGTGCCCCCAGTTTTTCTTCTTACTTAACTTTCCAGGTAATTTCAATTGCGTTCTTTTTTTGGTGTTAAAAAACCCCGTTAGCTTTTTCCATTTACTGGCTCTTCTAAATAGATATATTGCTATAACCAACCATGGACTTTTGTTATTTGAAGTCTATGTTTTTTTGCCCAAGTAGTTGCATTGTCAGTGGTAGTTTTTTACTGTGCATTCAGGTTTCCACGTTTATAAAATCGCGACAGAAGCGTATTAAGAATAACGCAGATGTTACAATTGGGTGTCGTGCATTAATGTAGTCAGCTCTTCCGCAATTTAAGACTTTCGCTTCAGTGGTGCTTCTTCCTTTGATGCGATAGGCTCTCAAAGAACACGCTATAATGACCGAAGATCAACACCAAGAACCGAGGATGGTCAACAACTTATAAATCGTACGAAATTCTCAGGCACATTAACTTAACATAAGAAATTGTCTCCCTCTTTCTATTTTATTGTATTAAGATTAAGTTAATTTAATGTGGGTATATTAAAAACGGTCATGTCGAAACAAAAAACAAATAGACAGGCTACTATATACGTAAATACATACACGCACAGGTTATACAATATAAATTGTATTCGATCTCGGTTTAAATGTATTAATCCTTTTTTTGGACATTCTTAAACTGACATCTTCTGTGATATTTTAAATAATATAATATCAACACTTTGTTTATTTTTTATTCATTCATTCATCCATTTGTTTAATTATTAATTCATTAATAATTAATGAATTTTATGTACAATATAATGGCAGGCTGCTAAAATAGCTATATCATTTATTGGACACTTTGCATTTAAAATAATCATGTGCATGAATTTTCCTTTTAAAGACTTTTAATAGACAAAATATAAAAACCCATACATGAACTTTTGCTTTGACCTTCGTTTCTCTGCCCACGTAACTCGGCTGGGTGAATGGAATACAACACAGGAATAGAGTTTATGTATTTAAGCTGTATTCCTGTGTTGTATTATGTTCTCTAAAAATATAAAATATTTTTTTGAGTGCCTTCACAACTTTTATACGTGGCACATATAAAAGTTGGAGAACGTTCTTTATTATTCGGCCCAGCGGCGTATCAGTATTTAACTGCTTGGCGCAGATACTTGGCTTATTTTTAAGCTTGAAATAAGATGAAAATGTTCTAACAAAAATGAAACTCAACATCGAATTTTAATTCAAGTTGTTTTTTTAGTTGAGCGTATAAAGGGGTGAAATTTACCTTTCCCGAGTCCTTTTGAAGGCATTTTCTTCATGTACCTTTTTGTGTTACTGTTGCATGCATAACTTTTGGTTACATTGTTTTTGGTTCCCAAATAATTAACTTCAATTAACAGTCGCAGAATATTCTATTCTTGATGTTCCGTAAATAGCAAATAGATTCTGTCTTTGGTAGTCCGAATTAAAGACTAAATACATATGGTGTAAACGCCGTTTCAGTGCCGGTTAATCATAAGACAAAGAAAACCCTTAGGCTTCGTGTAAAGATGTGCCTCTCGCTAATAATGTTACGAATGTGTTGCATTTTTTGTTAGTCACAGAAGACTTCAACTAGGCAGTTACCGGAATAATATAAAGTATCAGTGTTACAGAAAAACTACTTTTTTACAATTTGCCGTTATTTGAATGATTCTGTGGTGTAGCTAATTTTCTTAATTACTCTGTAACAGAGTATGTAATATATAGTTGTAAATAGATATAGTTGTAAATGTCTTGTAACTGTTTTTATTATTTAGGAATTTGAAAAATCCAAACAATCTAAATAAATAATTATTCAATAATTCTTACAATTCGTTTAACCTTTTTCTTCTACATGTATTAAATCTTAGTATAACTGCGTGATTTTTTTTAAGATTTGAGAGTTTTTCTAAAGCATGATTGTCGTCGTATTATACATACACCGACTATACACGCATTTATAACGAAATAATACAAGGCAATAAACGGGGTTCTAGAAAACAAATTTACAACAAAGTTCCTCAGTGATGTGACACGGTTGGAGTTTTATTGATTTTGGTATCACGTGATAAAGAGGTCATTAAATGAAAAAGTACATGTGGTTGTCGGGTGTTCACCCTATCAGTGTAATCCAGGGCGCACCTTTTATTTAATCCTTGAGAGCAAGTGTGGGGTTCCGCACTTACCCAGTTTAACTTGGTGGTTTTACACGTAACCAGTCTTAACAAATGCGTTAATTTCCTTAAAATAGTACCGTTATTTACTATCAAGCCTAATTTTAACGCTGCCTTCTGTCCTAATTCATTCAGAAAAAGAATATGTTAGGCTTTCTTTAGTAAAGAGTAAATCAATAATGTTCCTGATCTGTTATTGCCGAATGTTTTATGGTTTGAAGTTTATCTGAATTCAGGTATAGAGTTACTCTCTGGTAAAAAATTCTGTGTATAATTATTTTAGGTCTCTGCTTTCAGTATTTCAGTTCACTTCTTGGAAGGTTTGTATTCGGTAGGATTGTTTTGTTTCCTGGCCGCGTGTTAAATCAAGTGCTTTCGGCTGGCAGCGGAGTCTCTTTCGACCTAGTCTATATTTTGACTTGCAACACCATTTTGACATTAACAACAACGTTGAATAGTTGAGTAAAATGAGCTTTAGCCTACGTCTCAGTCGTCCTTTTAGTATTTGTTAATTTGTCTTTTTTTTTTGTCGGAGAGCAATCCACAGAATAATTCAGTATTTAATTGACTTGGATGCAGTAAGATATTGTCAATTATAAAAGTCTGGAGTTAAAATATAATTGTTTTTTCTAAATATGGTCGAAGTTGGAGACTGTTAATTTGTGATGCCTCGGGATTTTATATCCCTATTCCTGTAATCTATATATGTCTATTTGCAGCATATTAAATCTCTGAATACCAAACCTGCATCCCCGATGAAGCAACTACTTTTTAAAGAAAGGTATTAAAGTACTCAGTTTTCCATTGGAAAAAAACTCATTGTATGCCCAGTTAAGGGCCCAAACACACACAGACTACATGTTTCTAACGAGGCTTGGCTTGTCCTGCATTGCTCTGAGTCGGATCTGGCTGCTTAGTACAACGACCACGTATGCCCTTCACTATAGCGGCAGAAGGACACACACAAGCCCTCTGACCCCGCTCTCCAGGCCCGTCTGAGATCCGGTTGCCATGGGTTTAGAAATTGTGCCAGACATTCTTTCGCATATAAACTTACTCACTAAATTGTCTTTGCTATGGCATTTTGCGGCTCCGTATCAATGAGTTCTTTTGCAGGAGACTGTGGGCTAAAATGCCGATAGTCAGATCTTGGAAAAAAAAAAGATTTTTAAATAGTTCTTGCCATATTTTATTTGTAGCGCTCCTGCAGGTGGGTGGATCTGCGACTGGCGGTGTAAATATGAATGTTCCTCATTTCGGTAGAGAAGCACGAAGTAGTATTGCATTTCTTTTTTTCTTCTGGAAGTTATATGCAGGGACTTTTTTGGGGCTTTTAGTAACATTAATATGAGTCAGTGGTGTAGAAGAAAATCCTCAGTAGCCACAATTTATAACTGAAATGGCAGAAGTCATACGTCGTGCTGCCACAGCGGCTGCCTTTATATCACTGTCTTCTGAATGAATCGTTATTGCTGTTTATATATATATTTAAATTCACACTGAATAATTGTAATTATAGATCACCGAGACTATAAAGAAATGGTAAATCATTTCTCTAGGAACTGGCCATCGCCGACTCTTATTGAAGACAATGATTATTTGCATTGATTATTTAAAAAAAAAAACTTATTTCAGTAGGGATTGCTGCTTTAGAAGACTTCTGTCGTCAGTGGTCTGTGAAAGTCAATGGATTTTTCTTTAAGTGTTTTATGTTGTCATTAAAGGGGGTAACTGATGTATTTAAACACTGGATTCACTTAATTCAGGACTTTCTGACTTCCATCCTGGGAGTCGTCGGTTGGTTTCACGGTGCAAAGAGGGGGGAGCGGCGGGGTTACAAGGAATCGGCGTGAGGCCGACGGCCGCTCGGCATCTCCTCGCAGCTTATTTTTATTTTTGCTCTCCGGGTTCCGGCGTATTTTATTTTCTTGCTGCTGAAACCTTTGGCGAGGCTCGGTGCTGCTTTCGTCTCGCTGCGTCTCGCGTCACAAACATCGCGCTCCCTTGGCAGAGACCTCCGCACAAAACGGGAGCGCCCGGAATGAATGAATCCCTGCTCTGATTAAAAAAATGTTAACGAACAGGTAGCCGTTCCGCTCAGGTTGCTTTTTCATTAGCCAGTTGCTCACAGAACGTCTGTCGACTAATGTCTGGGCGTTTGTGTTTCATGGAGACCCGTAAGTTAAAGGTGCTTTTCCCCGTACGAGAGTCTCTACGCTGCAAAAATGCCTGTAATACCTTATCAGAGTTGTTATATGTGGCCAGTTCTAGACTCTGTTGTATAAAGAATGGTTTCTTGCGGGAATCAATCGTGCGTTCTGTGCAACTTTAGTATTAAAATAGTTATTAAAATGTGAAATTACTGGACTCTACTAAAATGTTTGTTCGCAAAAAAAAGAGGATGCGCATGGGGAACTATTGGACTTTTTTATTTGCCCAAGAAATCGTTAGAGGGCCGAATGGCAGGTCAGATTTGCCTTTGGACAAGAGCTTCTTCACTACCTAAGTCTCGCCATGGCCTTCTGTATGTCCCTCACAAAATGGGAGCATGTGGCAAGAAGGAGCAGGAGCTTACCCCATGCCTAGACAAAGCTCCAAGCTCAGGATCTGGCCTGTTGGGATAAGATGGCTCTTTTGAATAAAACCTGGGGTATTGTTTGCAGTAATGCTGAATAGCACTGGACAGATAATGGCAAGCAAAGCCGGCTCCTTGGTCACCTGCTTAACTAATAGATTCAAATTAAAGCTAGATCTTAATTTTTTATATATATTCACATATATTACATACCTTTGCATGTCTGCGATATGCAAATTTTCTTCTAGATTACCATTTAAAACCATTTAGGAAAGTAGTAAAAAAAAAAAAAACGTTTTTTTAACGTCTACAGTTAATTTGATGTGTAAAGCGCAAGTGGACCTGAATGAATGGAGCAGTAGATGAAACCAGATTCAGTGGACATAAAGGAGGCGTTGGCAAATATTTTAAATGCTTTTAATACAATAAAATGTAAAATTAAATTATGATTATAGCGCATATACAAGGTTAGCATAATGAAAAACTACTAGCAGGTGGAGTCAGACTAGCAGGCGTGAAGTATAAGGGATGTTTTTTTGAATTGACATTTGTATCACATAGCGGGTGCATGACAGTGCTTTCATTTCCTGTCCCATCTTGAGGACCCTCTTGCCTTTGTGCTGCTGTCTCCAGTGACTGGAACCATGGCAGTGCCTTGCCGGCAGACGCCGCCAAATGTCCCGCCGCGGTGGCCGCCGTTTTCCCCCCGCGTGCCGCTTGCTGTACTATACCTTCTCACTTTTCCATTTTAGGGTATATGTCCAGCTTCTTCTTCTCAGCTTCCTAGTGCCCCTTTTTTCTCTGGTTGCATATGTTGGTGGTGTAGTATGTGTGTTTTGCGCACAGTAATATTACAAAATCTGTTTGGGGGCGGAAACACCTGATTTATGGGTGACGCTCAGGCACACCACAGAAGAACAAAGGAAAGATGACAGCTGTAGGATTTCGGTGCTGGTTCGAGGAGGAGTATAGTTCCACGAATGCACTGTGATAATTAATGGGCCATAGCGTAGTAAAGCTTTGGAACTCTTTTAGTATGCTGAAGCGGAGCAGGACACCAGGGCATGTGCAAGAGTGGCACTAGATACAGTCCTATATGTGACATGTTGTCTATCCAAGCCTTGAAATGACTCTGCCAGTTGAGTTTGATCTTATTTGTTTGTACAGAAGTCACAACACTGAACTGGGATGTTGAATTAAAAGTCTTGGTGTGAAGGAAGTTTCCTAGGCTCATGCTTTGTGTGTTTTGTATGGCTTAGCTTGTAGTAGTCTTGGCCTGGGATGAAGTGGATGTGGTTGGCCTCCTGCTTTGTGTGGTCCTGCAGTATTGTGCCTCCTAACTCCACCTGACTTTACTGCAAAGGCCTGGTTTTTACAATAAAATCCACTTACAAGTGAAAGGACCATAGGTCAGGTGCAAAAGAGACCTGTTCGCGCTTCTGATCTGCAGAGAAAATCCACAGAAAGGAATGTGCTTCCTGTAGGTCTGAGAGCACAAATAAACAGAATGCAGGAGAACTGGACGAATCAGGGCTGTGAGGTAATTCATTTTCTGTTTGTTTATTTATTTTTTGCTGTGCAGGTGAAAAGAACAGCAGGTATGCTGTCGATGAAGGATACGTTTGTTTATTTGATGGATTATTATTTTTTATTATGGATATGCTCCTACAGGCTGCATTCGTTGTCTGTGAAATGCATTTAACATCTCTGGCACTCATTCTCATGCCAACTTTGTATATGTGTTTCAAAATGGCTATATACCATATACTGATGTATTTATTGGGGGGTATTTGTTTCCTCCTCTTTGTTCGTGCGGTAAATCCGGGAGCAGCTGCTGGTTGGAGGGTCTAGTGGGATTTTGGGGCCGTGTTTTCTCAAGCCGTTCTGTGCCAAGGCAGTGTAGCGCCAGCGCCATGCGATGGGGGGGGGGGGGGGTGGAGAGAAGCAGTGCCGCGCGTGTGGTTTGCGGCGACGGTGGCCATGTTGGATATGGCGGTGAGAGAGGTGTGTCAGATCTGCGTGTGAAAGTGCTCCCAAACTTTGCCAATACCATCAATAAGAAGTTGCTAGGCTTTGACGGAGCATCCGCTGCTGTACCAAATGGCGTCCCTTGCGCGGACGCAAACGCACACGGGCAGACAAGCGCGCTCTCTCTCCCTCGCCACACACACTCTCACTCTCTCCGCCACCGACCTCCCCCCCTCCCCCTCTCTCTTCCCTCCCTTTCAGCTCTTGAAGCTAACGCATTGGCTGGGCTGCAGGCGCCTTGTTGCCAAATAGGTGGGGCCCTCCTCGCGTTGGCAAAGGCTCAGGCAATGGTTAGGGAAAGATCGTGAAGAGGACGAGAGAGAGAGAGTTGGAGAGGAAAGGGGGAAAAAGAAGCAGCACTCTCGTTTGCCAGCGGCCGTACGCGCTCTTCCAACATTGATTCGGTTCTCTCCTTTTTTTTTCCATATTCTCCTCACCCCCCATCCGTCTTTCTCTCCCTCTCTCCCTTTCTTCGAGTCTTATGCAGGGCCCACAGTTCCGAGCAAACACCAATACCACTTATTGCTTTGCCAAGGATTTTTTTTCTGTCTTTATTTAGCTTTTATTTTTTTTTATTTGGAAACCGCAAAAGAAGCGGGTTTATTTTTGGTGATTGTTTTTGTCTTTTTTTCTCTTTTTCCAAGTTGTTTCTTCACTGGCACTTGACATCAGCTTTTTTTTCTTTTTTTCCTCTCTCTTAAAAAAAAAAAAAAAAAAAAAAAAAAAAAAAAAAATCTCCACCCGTGCCACCACCAGTGATCTTTCCTGGGTGGTGTGCTGTACCCCCTCCCGTGTTTTTTTTTTTTTTTTTTTTCTTTTTCTTTAATTCTCATTTCCATGGACAATTGAATTGAGTGCTTCCTTGCTTTTTTGCCACTTATAAATCTTTTTAAACGTTTGGCTTTTCAATGCTGACTTTCCTCCCTGGTTGCTCGTGAGCTGGGGATACAGCTAGTATCTGGTGCAGGATACTTTTCTCACAATCGTCGGGCCGAATTTATGATGAGAGTGCAAAATGGTAACTACCAGGCTGCCTGATATTTTTTTGTGCTGCTGTTGCTGTTGTTTTTCTTTGTGCATTTAAAAATTAATGCAGATGGATTAAGCTGCTGAAAATGATGGAGGAGATGTCCAAAGGGCAAAAGATGTTTTATTTGCAGTTAACACTCACTGTGGGGTTATCAGCGGCGAAGTTGGCGAACGTGGGCCGTGGTGTGGCAGTGTGATGGTGCCTCGGAGTTTGGCCGTGGAGAAGTCGGTGTACTGTGGGATAGTTCAGTGGATCCTACAGCGGGCATCACATAGGGCCACCGTGCGCAATTTGAAACGCGTTACTATCTGTTATCTTTATTTGCTCAAACATTTTGTAATCCTAAAATTTTGAAGTAACCTTTAATTTTCTTTTTCAACTACAAAAAGTAGCATTTGAGAAAGTCTTAAATTTCAATAATTGTTTTTATGCTGATATATATTTGTTCATTTATTTCTTTCAAGTAAAATGTTTTGTTTTGAGACACTTTACAGTCTATAGTAATTGTTATTGATATAAATTCCATATATAAAATTTATAAATACATATACATATAATATATATACAGCCTTTAAGCTTAATTAGCGAATGTTTTGTATTTTTTATATTTTGGATTAATTTTCTTTTTTCTGTGGGTCTTTAAAATGTCTTAATTCTTTCTGGGTATAGGGGATCTTTTTCTATGTTGCATTATTGTGGCATTATTTGCACCTTATTTCCTTTGTTTGTTTGTTTGTTTTTTTGCTGTTCTTTCCTACTCTAATTTAACATGAGGTCATACTTTCTCAGTACTTGCTTTGGGGACTCTCCATAAGTTTGGTTTTTCCCTCTCCATACCGCAGGATGAGTTCCACCCCTTCATCGAGGCCCTCCTGCCGCATGTGCGTGCCTTCGCCTACACCTGGTTCAACCTGCAGGCGCGCAAGCGCAAGTACTTCAAGAAGCATGAGAAACGGATGACCAAGGACGAGGAGCGCGCGGTCAAGGACGAGCTGCTGAGTGAGAAGGCCGAGGTCAAGCAGAAGTGGGCATCCCGGCTGCTGGCCAAACTGCGCAAGGACATCCGGCCCGAGTTCCGCGAGGATTTCGTGCTGACCGTCACGGGCAAAAAGCCGCCGTGCTGTGTGCTGTCCAACCCTGACCAGAAGGGCAAGATCCGGCGCATCGACTGCCTGCGGCAGGCCGACAAGGTGTGGCGGCTGGACCTGGTGATGGTGATCCTCTTCAAGGGCAGTCCTCTGGAGAGCACGGACGGCGAGCGGCTCATCAAGTCGCCCCAGTGCTCCAACCATGGCCTATGCGTGCAGCCACACCACATCGGTGTCTCCGTCAAGGAGTTGGACCTCTACCTGGCCTACTTCGTCCACACGCCAGGTGAGCGGCAGGGCCCCAGTGCCTCCCTACACCAGTCTCTATCCTAATTCCCTCTGCCAGCACAGTATGTACCAGCACAAAACACAAAGCAGAAACAGAGAAACACCAATGCAAAAATCTGAGAGTGCTGCTAAATGAATTAAAGCATGGCGGTGTGTCCGGGTTTTGCTTTTCTTTCCCCGTGTGCCTCACTTCGTACCTCGCTGTGCGCTGACAGCTGGCCTGAACCCAGGCCCGTGCGAGAGGCGAGCGGGAACTGCATTTCTCCGCCCGAGGCCAAACTTCAGCTTCCCGCCAAGCTGAGCCGAGCTGAACCGAGCTGCCAGACGTGACAGCGTGCTGTTGTCCGTGCTGTTGTCCGTGGTGATGTCCGTGTTGATGTCCATGGTGTTTTCTGGTTGCACATCAACTCTCTTAGCCAGTTTGGTCCGTTTCCATTTACCCACTTTGGGTGAAGGGTAAATTTTACATGCCACGAAAATGTAGTCTGTGTTCAGGTTAGGTGTTCCAATTTTGCCTGTAATAAATTACTAGTAAAAAATATAGAATTCATTTTACCGTAGGCTGTAAATAAATATTATTAAATGATAATTTACTACTTTAAAAATTGCTATTATTATTAATAAATTAAAGGTCAACCAAATAATTGACAACAAAGAAGCAATTCATAATATTTTAGTGTTACTATTTTAGTATTAAATTAATTTTGACTTTTTAATTATTTTGAGTTAATATTTCAGATTTTGTATTTAAGAAAGAAGTTTAAGCATTCTAAATTAAGTTTTTCTTTGTTTGATAAAGAAAGAAATCGATATTTTTATGCAAATGTATACTGAAACCTTTATATCTAGGAAAATTATAATTAATTTATTTGTAAATAAGCTAATGTAAAATTTTCTGTTATCCCAGCTAGTGCCAGAAGGTAAAAAATATTATTGTTATTGTGTTTATTATATTTTATTATTGGGAGAATAGATTGTCATAAATTAATACATTTAATTAAAATTAATGTGCATTAAAAACAACAGTGTTACATTGCTCATGCAATTAGCTATATGTAATAAATAATGTTGCGTAATAATGTGTTTTAAACATGCATCATTTTGAAGTTTTTAAAATAATTTGTAATACCAGCAGTCACAGTAATCGCCGTAAGAACAGCGAACCCTGCAGATTGTTAGTGTGTTACTGACTTTGGGCACTCTGCCTCTTAGGCCAGCAAAGTGAGGAAGGGCAGCCCGCATCGCCGCTCTACAACGGCTCTGTTACTGCATGTGGAGAGCATCACAGCTACGCGTTATACCGGCTAATGCAGGGGGGCCTCGGTCTTGTATTCACCCGCGGTAACTGCAGCTCAGGTCGGCTCCTGAGGAGATCAGCCCTAGGCGGCAGGGACATTACTGTTGCCTGGTGCCAGCCTGCCCCCCCCCCCAACAGCCCCAGCACCCTGTTCCCCTTTCTTTATGTTTCCCGTTGCCCTCCAGCTCCTCCCGTAGTGTTTTGTGTGTATCTGTTTGTGTGTGCCTGTGTGTATGTTTATTATGGGTCCAGTCCAAGCAGACAGATTTTGCTGGGAAAAAAACCCATTTTCTTTTATCTCGTTTTGTCCCTTTTTGTTTTTAGAAAGATCCCGTTTTCATTCTAAACATCCTCTTCATTATCACCAGTGTACGAGTCGGCTCCCTTGGTCCTTTTGTTTAAACTGTGGAGGAGAGGCAGAAAGTGCTGGGCTGCGTTGGGCTTGTCATCTGCTCTAGGGGAGTGTCTGTTTCGGTATGTAACGCAGCAGTGAGGAGAAGTCCTCCGTTGGCCTGTTTGTAATCTATTCTTTTTCTTTTTTTTTTTGGTGCAAACAAGCTTTTTACTGTCCAAGTTTAGACAAAAACAACGCATATCTCCTTCTCGGGTGATCAGAACCAAAGGAACAGCTTTGGTGTTTTTAACCTGCATGGTTAACTTACAGAGAATTTACTTGCATGCAGGTGGATGTTGGGATGGAATAGTGAGCAGGGGGGGGGGCTGTTTCATGGAAGCCCCCACAGTTGCAACTTTGCAGTTTTATTCTTAGCTCGAAGTGCAGCTGTCTGTCTTTCGGAAGCTATCGATTGCCTGTCCTGTAATTGCATTACAGCTGTCATAGTGAGGCTTGCTCTGGTGAGGGCCTGGGAGGGGGGCAGTGTTGGGGGGGGGGTCACATATCACTGTTACCGCCTAGTGGCTGTTTTGACACAGTAGGGTGACGAGAAGGCCAGTTCCCATCGCCTTAGTACTGTTCAAATAGTAAAGTGCTAGACTGCTTTTAATCTGCGGCTGTAAGTCCAGGCAAAGCAAGTAGCATTTTTGTCAGTCTGACCATCCTGTGTTATCCCAATGTTCCACTATTGCTGGCTTATTGTTTTTTTTGTT
>JAABNX020000052.1:2908909-2929068 GCA_015163995.2 Mormyrus lacerda | reverse complement strand
CCCCCCCCCCCCCCCCCCCCCCCCCCCCCCCACTTTGAAAAGAGATGTCATCACATGCATTCCTAGACAGTCCACCGATGCTAGGAATCGCGCTTTAAGAAGAGGGCTCATTCGAGGTTGCATGAGCTCCAGTTTAGCTCTGTTGCTTGGAGCCAGAGAAATAAAGAGGGAAATCCAGTCGCTCATCAAGGCCCAAGGCGAGAGTATTGCCACTTTAGGGACAGTTCTGGGTGTGAGAGTTCTTCTCTTGTTTGACACATAGCATCACTGAAAACCCACGCGCCATCAAACACCCTGTTTGGCGTGTCAACTTCATTTATATCAAACCTAAACACCTTTGTTTCTTGTACGTCGAGCACAATCGTTTGGATGTTTGTGCAGTAATGCTCTGCTGTGGGATAAATGGCTGAATGGGCTCTAAGGTTCTTTGTTCTTATTTGTGAGACAAGTGTTTTTGTTCGAGCAAATACGCCAAACAACGATGATTGAGTGCAGCAAATAGTGCCCCGGGGTGCTTTTTGTTATTGTTTTCCATTGAGATATTTCTTTTATAATTAATAATTTCAAAGGGGAAGCACCTTTTATGCCAAATATCAATTCGAGAGAAATATTCCGCTGTCGGCCGACTAAAAGCGTTTCTGAGTTTGGATTAGCCCTGTCTGTCGTGTTGTGGGAATACGTCCATGGTTGGTGGTGCTCAGCCTGGTCTTGTTACAGATCCAGACATTCGAGTATTAAACCCGAGCTCCCCTCTGCTGACAGGAGTGACCCGCCAGTTCCCAGGCGAGGGGACGGGGTCCAAGCCAAGCTCCAGACGATGTAAATACTAACATCGCTAGAGGCAATGAAGCAATTATAGGAGTGAATGAAGAGATGCAGATAAGAGAACAGAGAGGAGGAGGCCTCTCCTTCGCAAAAACCGCACATGAGTCATGGACATTATGGAAGAAAACGAAGGGACTCCAGGGCACGTTCAGAACCTTGGAAGCCAAAGGACTGACCTTTGACACAGAGTAACAGGGAAAGGAGAATGGCATGCTGGGATTCTGCTTTCTAAAATTAAGTCAACGGTAAACCAAAAATTATACTGATGTCATGTAGAAAGCGAGAGGTTGCGGCTGCGTCAAAGCTGCCGTTTGTGACTGCGGTTCATTGACCGCTGTCGCCCGGTCTGTATTCGGCCGTGTCATTGACATGTCTTCTCTGGCAGAGTGACCTCAAAGGCCACATTTCCCTCAGCAATATAAAACGCTCTTCCTGCTTGTTCCCTTTACATTCGCATACCGAGACTACAGGTCTGCTGAACACATTACCACACCGCCCTGTTCTGCCTTTCATTTCTGCCGCTGCACCCTCTTCAAAATGCACTTTTTCCTACAAAGAACGTTTCCAGGTGCGTTAAGTGGCTAATTTCTCAGGACTCCATTAATGCGGCGTTAATAATGAGTGGCGTTAATAATGACAACAAAATATTGCCTGTATTGTCTTAATTTTTTTTTATATTTATATATGTAATATAATAATAATAATAATAATAATATTCTACCCATCCTTCATAATAAATGACTCATTGAATTTCCTTCAACTAAATCACTTCTGTGAATCCCAGCATATCGAATATGCAGATGCAAGTACAAACATTATATTCTACTAATGATCAAAAAAGTGGTCTTTATCTTTAGGAATGCCATATTAAGCTCTGTAAAACAAAACCTCCATGTGTACTGGTCAAAGTAACTCAGAAGGGGGTAAAGAGAGACTGAGGAAAAAGCATGGGGGGGGGGGTATTGTCTTTTCTAGTAAAGTGTCCTCTCAGTGCCTGGCTTCTTTTAGCCTTTTGTGCAGACACCAGGCGTGAAATCCGTCTGTCCCCAAAAGCATATACCCACACAGGAGGGGTGAATTGGCTTCCGAATGAGAGAAAGAGAGGGAAAGATACAGATGAGAGAGAGAGAGAGGGGGAAACGGGAAATCCTGGGCTAGGATTGGGTGCACCGTGCACTGCTCAAACACAGTTGACATGGGGGCTACTGTTTTGATCTTAGCAACCACAGAACACCAGAGTGGATTCTGTTATTACATCATAATCAGTGTCCCTCTACGTGTGACAGAAAGGCAGATTTATGAGGACAGAATGCCAAAAAACAGAGGTATACTGCAGTCGTAGTGGAAAGCTCAAGAAACCATCTAAATAAAATATTGAATTCTGAAATGTCGACTTAAACAAAGGGGAGAAGGCAAGGGGGAATAATGGCAGTGTGGCTGGTTTGCTGTTCTTGGCACTCATCTGCGTAGCTGTGCTGAGAAGGTGCCAGCGTTTGAAATCACCACGCTGTCTCTGCCAACTCCCCCTCCTCCTCATCCTCTCTTTCTGTCTTTTTTTTATCCTTCTTTTATTATTCTTCATTTTGATGAACACCCCCCACCCCACCCTCTTTTTTAGGACCCCTGTTGTGTCCGTGTTTTAAAAATAAGGAGATAAAAACAAGCTTCTCTCACATTTCTTTATTAATTAATTTCTAGAAATAATATGAATAAAAATTTTATTATTATTTCTTATTATTGCTTTTGTTCAGTGTTTAGTTTACTCTTCTAAAATTTTAAACACTAAATATAGCATAACGTAGTTAATCATAAATATTCTTTCTCCATGTGAGAAAAGCAATTTTTTTTTAATTATTTTGTTATTAAATGAAGTTTTTTGTTTTTGTACAGATCTAGAACATCGTTCAGTGGTGCTGCTGAAAGTCTCTTGAACTTGACGTTTCTGAATAAAGTAACTAACTTGTCCGAGGAGTGAGAACTAACTAGTACAGTTCCATTGAAGTTGTCGGGTGTAACGGCCGTGTGCTGCTGCTGGAGGAGTGTGTTCGAATGGCGTGCGCGTGAGAAGCAGCACTGGCGTATTCCTGGGGTGTCGCGGGCTATGCCACTTTGCTACGCGTGACGACGAGACTTTCAAATTTTGTTCATCTGCTTCGTGTAGGCAGAATTTGCATTTGAATGTGTGGGGGGGGGGGGCAGCGCCAATACCACGTCAGCTTCCACATGTCTCAGGTGTCCCCGTACTGTGTGGGGCCATGCCCCCCCTCCCCCCATCCCCTAACTGGCACGCACTCAAGGCTCGATCCTGCCTGCCCCGCTCCCCTCAGCCGTCCGAGCCACCAGCCAGGGGTCGTTGGGCGCCAACTAGGTGCTAATGCGTCCCTTTGCGCATCGCGTCCGTGCAAACGTTGCTAATTAGCTGCAATTGAATAACTAAATAAGTGAACCCACCAGGGCTCCAAGCAGCTAACCGCACAGTGTCCCAGAGTTACCAAGAACCAAAACAGAAGCCATCTTGAATGTCCTTTCATACAAATATGACTGGTACAGTTTGGCCACCTGTCGAAGTATGTGTGTGAAATACGAGGGAGCCGTTTTTCTTTACCTATCCCTGCATCCCTGTCAGGCTTCGGGTGTCCTTGACACCGTTTTTACGTGCGCTCCCTGCGCGTACTGAGCCTGGTCGGACTCGGCCCATGGTGCCGCGGCTCCGCCAAGTGGGTACCGCTGTGCTGTCTGACACCTTCCAGTCCGGGCCAATGCCATCAGCCAGGCCTGTCAGGGGCGGCTGCTTTCCCAGAAATGCCACGTAGATTTGTTTACATTTTGTTGTACTAGAATACTAATCTGGATATTAATACTTCTAATTATTATTACTGTAAAAATAAATATAATTAAAAAAACAAATAGAAATAAATGTCAAAATTTTACTTTCTGCTTTGTTATGGTTTTTAATGAATAATATACTCTGTAATATACTCTTATAATGTACTCTATGGCAGTAATACATTGTTCCTTTTATTATTTTGAGACAGTGCGTCAGCAGCACAGCATACCATACTACAGTCTACCAGATATAATGAAAACATCATGGCTGGGCATTGGGTATCAGCCTGTCTGTTTTACTCTGAAGTGGTTACCTTCTGGTGGTGGTCTGGTCCTGGACTCACCTTTGATCACCCCACTCAAGTTGTTGTCTGTACTGTGGGGGTCTGGCTTGGGCAATCTTCTGTCACCTACACCGGAAAAAGCATCTAAAATACCACATTTGGTCACCATGAGCCTGTGTGTGTGTGTGTGTGTGTGTGTGTGTGTGTGTGTGTGTGTGTGTGTGTGTGTGTGTGTGTGAGAAAGTGAAAGGTGAAAGCCTTCACAGTAATGAGCAGTACATAGCCGTCATTCTTTACTTGGAGTAGGGGACAGTTCGTATTACTTGTGCAAAATAGCTAACAGTTAATTAAAATAAAAGAGATCTGTATCACAGGGACCTGCCACAACCTGCCTCGGTTTTTCCTCCCACTTTAACCCCTGACATGGTGGCAATTAAAACATTGTGTAAGCTTTTAAATGTCCTGAAATTGCCTTGCTTTTGAGACCCAGCACTTCCTGATTCTTTCTTCTCATTAGCTGTAGTTTAACCCTAATTTGAGCAGACTAAAATGGGTTATTATGCAGTACGGCAGCTAGGTATTTCATCAGTGTGGTACAGGTTAAGTGCCACATGTTAGGCTATGACGCCAGGGCTGCTCTTGAAGCAACGGTGACCTTTCACATCCCGCGTTGTGTCCTTCACCGCCCTGCTACCTATGGACCTAAAACTTTGAGACAAAATGAAGGAAATATTGCCAAGTCACTGGTGCAGGATGCATGCCAGGACACCCGACACCTGCTTCACACAGCTGTCAGCAAGTTTAGCTTACCTTTAGTCTGTGGGATCAGTGTTGGTGAGGAAATTAATATCTAAGCAAAAAAAAAACTTAGGAAAATGTTCCAAAACCTAAGGCAAAACTTATTTTACAGGCATCTATCTACATTTGAGCAGAGTGTACCTTTGTTGGGTGTGTACCTTTTGCCTAGTTTGTAGCTGACCATCAAATCAACTGCTAGGGTTGCCATGGCACCGCCACCCTGACACCACTCCCCCAAAAACTCCTCATTCATTGGCTGTGGACTACACTGACTCCATGGCAACGGAGCCTCCTGGCGTAACTTGCCTGGGCGGTATCCAAGGTGCTTCCAGGGCAGCCCTAGTTGGCACGCCATTGGTGTTTCACTGCTGTCGTGACAGTCTGGCCTGGACTGGAGTTCAGCATCGCAGAATGTGTTTGTCCTCCAACCTCCCAGCATCCTTAGTCGTGTCTGTCCCATAGAAGTGCTTACTGTGAAACACGGGGACAAGATGGCGGTGAAGGCATTGCCAAAGCTAGGCTGTAGGCTGTACCATTTTACCCCTTCTTTGTCTTTATCTTTCTTTTGATTTCATTGTAACTGACTCGTTATTGCTAAGCCCAGAATGAAGGATGGGTAGTTCAAGTCAAGTCAAGTGGGCTTTATTATCATACTGTCCATGTATAAGCATGCAGTGGTACGAAATAACGTTCCCCAGGACCACAGTGCGACATACAAACAGCAGGTGACTAGTGGAGGATTCTCACAGTACTTAAAGTGCTAAACACAGGACACTGTGATTTGATGGGGTTGACACATGGGTTTATATAGATATACACAGTGCCTCTGGCATTCAGTCTCAATGAAAAGATGGACATACCTGAGAGGTCCACGTCAAAGCTCTGGGGGCTGCGAGGCCTTGCAGGCAGCTCGATGTGAACATTCTGTGCAGATGATGCACTGAGAGTAACAAACATCCACGCCCCCACCCCACCTACGTCACTCCCATCACGAGCTTACCTCCTGGACCCCAGCCCGCACCTGGTGCATGATCGCATGTGCACATCGCAGAAGAATGCAAGACTTCACACTCGCAAATGTGGCTTCAGTCAGCAGCCCCCGCTTCGAGGAGAGGTGCTGTTGGTGATTAAAAGTGGGGCAGAAGTAAGGGATTTTCCCTTTCCATGCTGATGAAATGGAGTTTGCCTTTTTAACCTTAAATGTCTAAGATGGGGGAATGAAATCTAGAAATCTGCCTGACTGCTGAGGATTATTTTATTTAGGTAAATTTTCGCAGTTTGGTCAGCACAGGAATGCCTGTTTCAGACAGAGTAAAGAGGTACAGCGGGAGGGGGGCATAGTGCTGGTAGGAGTCTCTCCCTGTACCTATGCTCAGTACCAAGTAGAAAAGCCTGTTTCCAGGATAAACTATGAAGAGGCCAAATCAGGGGGAGAATATGAAGATAAAAGGGGGAATGAGTAACAGTATGAAGAGCAGAGTGAAATTTGGGGGTGGCATGTTGCTTGGGGTAGGTTTTTAGTTTTTAAGAATGCAGTTTTAATAACCGTACTCTGGCTTGAACAACCGACAACGAATTAAAGAAATCTGGGCCTAATTTGTGGGCAGATCTTTATCTGCAGTTACGGACCACAAAGTACAAAGTGTAAAAGCTTGGAGCCTTTGGTTTCATTTTGTGATATTAAGGGTTCTTTTTATTCTTTTGTCCTGCACCTTGGCCTCGGTGGTAGTGTTCGCATGTGAGGCCAATCCCACGCATAGCTCTGGTAACAGCCCCTAATTGGCCTGTGTGCCCTCGAGTCACGTGTCATGATGGCGCCAAGGGCACCATCAGCAGAAACCAAACACCTCTGGATGCAGCATAAATCTTTAGTCATATTTCCAGCCCAGCCTTTAACCCTTTGATCTGTAAAATGTATAGTCATACATCTTTGATTATGAGAGAAAATTGGCATAAACACTGATGTTATGTTTGAAGGGAGCCTTCCTCGTCGTTGCTCATGGAGCAATCCAGTAACAATGGGGCAGTAATCCCAATGCGGTTCTTTCACAGAGCTCTGACTGGTGTCACACATATAATTAGAACTGCTAGAACTGATGAGAAATTAGCAAGAACTTCCATAGCTCTGCCTGAACATGTCAGTCTCATCTGGCACATGTTTTATTGTCTGCGATTCTTCCCGGTTCTCTAGGACTTTGTACCCATAACATTTTCTTTAGTCTAATGCAAAACAAACAGTTCCCAATTACAGTGTTTTCCTGAATGTCTCCTCTTTTCTCTTTCACTAATGCTCTCTCTCCCTCTCTCTCTCTCTCTCTCTCTCTCTCTCGCATTCTCTGGCTGAGGAGTGAAAACTTGCGCAAAGAGTTTTTTTTCCTCTCTGTTTATTGGTTTGATTTCTTTTCCTGATGGTTAAAGAATTGTGCTCTACAGCATTAGTCAATTCTCCTGTGCTGTTTGAATCTTTCGGCTTACCTAGAAATATGTTGTGAGGGGGACACTTATTGCTACCTAAGTTCATCAACTCCAGTTATTTAGGCCTAGATTAATTTATGTAAGTGTCAGCCTGCTGGATTTTACAGAATATTAGACAGTCTTTCATGAGGTTGTTGCTGGATGGGGCAGGTGGAGGGTACTGGCACGTAACCTCCATCCCAGGGGAAATGTTTGTGAGGCTGACAGGTCAAACAAACATGACAACGGACCCATTCATCCCCCTCCACGCTACCGAGGAGAAGCCTTCACCCGCCACACCACAAATGAATCGAGCACAGGAGCAAATTGGGTGTCTTAGATAAACACAGGGTAGAGGAGTTTTGGGGAGGGGGCTGAGTTGGCTGGGAAGGAGTGAGTTGAAAATCGCTTAGGAGCAACGCCGATTGGGGCGTTCAGCCTGTGATTAGTGGCCGTTCGTTATTCCACTCAAGAGCTCGTGTTCCGCAAGCTGAGTGTGGGGTCTGATCATTGGAAGGGAACAGGACTGCTACATGTATTAATCTACTCTTCTGTTATTTTTATTAAATGGGCTAAACAGGCTAGCTGCAGTCATCCAAATGTGGGGGGGGGGGCACACACGCACACTTATGCACACTCCCACACACACACACACACTCTCACTCACTCACGGCGCCGTCCGCACACAGGCCTGCCTGCCGAAAGCCCTGTCATTACTGTGGCCTTGATGTGGTCAGTGGGTGGTATGGAGGCTTCTCATTACTCTGCCATTATAGTGAAACTTTCACTCTCCCTCTCTCCCGCCCCTTTCCTCTCTTGCCAGATCCCTCTCCCTTTTTTTTCTGCGCTCACCAAACCCCCATTTACTTTTAGCCGGCTGTGCCGTACTGAGCGGGTGTTCAGCTGAGTGTGAAAACCGCACCTCGCTCTCCATTACGTCATTTCCCAAGGTGCCTCATGTCTCAAGTGCTCCTGCCAACAGACCACTGTTCCCAGCCTTGATTGTAAAAGTAATCCAGAGCCTGTTTTAGCTCAGGCCTGACAGTGACTGAGAGTTATTTTAAATGGAACTTTTTACAGCTAAATGGAATCTGAAACAGGCTTGTGTGCCACTAATCATCTGTTTATCCTAACCATTAAAAATCTCCTTTATTCTGTGTGGTTACTCTAAATGATAATATTAATCACTTCAAGAAGGTAAAGAAACTACTATTTGGGTGTGAAATGTTGGTTATCTGCAGGTGCAAAACTTTCAGGCTTTTTTTGTGTAAGAATTTACTTTTCTAGTCATTTATGATGAGTACTGTGGGAATCCTTTTGAATTACGGGAAGCCTCGCTAGTGACGGGAAGCTTTAGAAGTTACCGGAGGCTTTGTGAACTGCACAGATGAGGAAATCCCAGCAGAAGGATTTCCTCATGCCACTGCGGATGGATCTCCCCTCCTCCAGTCGATCCTTCGCAGTCTGCCCTTGAATTTGCCTGCCCTGTGTCGCGGACCAAAGCAGGGACACTTGGCTGAATGCGGGGCAACTGGTCAGCCTTCCGTTAAAGACAGGTCGACAGCCAATCACATCGCATCATTTGATATGTGTCATATCACCTTAAGGTGGTTACAGTCCCTGAATAGAAACAAGCTGTTAAACTGGGCAGCAGGTCACCTGGATCCTTAATAAATACAGGCTGAATAAGGCACTGAATGAGGATTGCCTTCTTGATGCCAGTGTTTGTTTTTTTTGCCTTTGTTATTCAGTCTAAGGTTGCTACTACCAGATTTATTTTTCACCTCAGCAAAGTACCCCGAAATACAGGAGAAACAAATTATAAGGAAAAAGTGCTTTATACTTCTTTAGGCTTTTATTAAGTTTTTATTGTAATTTACTTGAAGACTTAATGTCACTCAGTGTAGATGTGCAAAAATAGAATATGAATTGGATATCATACACGGAAGGACTTGCACTGCTAAAAATAGGAGGTTGTTTGTGCAGTAACTCTTAGCCTCTTTTCCTAGTTGTGGAAAGACACTGGGCACTTTTTCTATGGTGGGGAGGGTTTAACTCCATATGCCAGAGTTGAGTCTGTCTTATTCTGTTAGCGCGAGGCTGCAATTAGCATGCTTAAATTTGTTAGTCCTTAATTGAGTTTCACTGAAAACCTGTGACTGGCCTGTGAAGTCCTTGTTGGGCAAGAAATGGCGTGTTGAGCAACTGGACCAGGATGGGACAAGAGTGTGTAGGACGACAGGGTCTGCCTGCATAAGAGGACAATCTCTGTATTGGAGTCTGTGTGCATATGACATCTGATTTATTGAGGGCCGTGTGGGAAAGAGCCTTTCAGGGGCAGAGAGACTGGCTGCCAGGTGGGCAGTGGGCCCTCGATGCGGTGGGTTTCGAACATCACAGCCACACGTGGAATGCTGAACCTCTGCCAAGGCAAGCATGCTATCATGGAAGCTGTGAGGCCTGCGTTCCCATGACCAGCCTACCCAGCAGGGCTAGAGCAGCATACATCTCCACGTCCATTAGCACCCATATCTTACAGAATTAACCCTCTTAAACAGCTCTTAAACACACCCTCTCAAACAGGCCTTGACCAGAAAGCACATCCATCTCATCTTTGTCCACATTTTTTCCCCCTCCTCTCTGGTGAGGAGAGTGGAAGGGTTTTTTTACGAGGCGTCTTCGCTGTTGACGTGGCGAGCACAGTATAAATCGGGAAACGGAGGTGTAGTAGCAGTGAGGAGGGGGACACAGTTCCTAACGAATGTAAGAGAATGTTGGCAGAACTGGAGTCAGCTTTGAGATGATTGATTGAATGTGCATGAAATTCGGGGGCAGGCAATTTGAGGCTAACCAGGTCTTTATGGTGCTGTATTGAGTTGCGTGGAAAATCCACCATTCTGAGGGTTATGACTCAAATGAGTGCTGTAGAAGAGATCTGGGCTGGTCATTGGATTTTTTTTTTAAAAACTCTACAAAACTACATGGAGTATAATATAAAAGGGAACACCTTGAAAAAACACGAAGTTAATTACTGCCAAGAAAATGTTCAATGAGTTCTCAGTTTTAATGCCAAGATGAAAAAAGAATCAATCCACACATTTGCTATCAATTTAGGGTCCCTAAAATAAGCTGTGAAACACCAGGTGTTTGGACAGGTATTGGAAATTAGGAATGTTTTTTACCAAAGAATACCCAAGAGGCAGTGAGAGTCAGGGAAAAGGGTTATGATTGGCTGGAGTGGGGTAGGTGAGGATGAGAGACAAGGTCTGGAAGAATTGTTGGATTTAGTTCTGTGTTCAGGGAGACCTTTGTTTGGATCTGAGTCAAAAATGGCTGAACTGCCTGTCACAAATTACGCATCGTCCATCTGTGTGTATGTGTGTTTGTGTGCGCTTGCATGTGTGTGTGTGTGTGTGTGTGTGTGTGTGTGTGTGTGTGTGTGTGTCCGTCCGTCCTTTAGCTTGTCCAGGTCACTCCTGGATGCGTCTTCTGGATGAATAATACTCTTGTGAGAATGTGAGTCTAGGAGCATGAGGTCATGACGGGGTCCTAGTGAAGAACAATAACCGTCTTTCAACAACCATCAGCTCTGATGCTAAATGGCAACAGATTTCAAGCACTTTTCTCTGTCCTAACAGAAGTTGCTTGGTCCAGGTTCAGATGAAACGCAACGATGTGGCAGGTTTAAAATTTTGCTCTCTCAGTGTAAGGGGACTTCTTAGACAGGCAACTGGATTTGAATACAGCTCTGTAACTCTTGTAACAAAAGTTACAATTGAGGATAAGAGACTGTAAGCTGAAAGACGAAGAACGGTAGAAACTGGGATGAGTCTTTGTGGCCGTCATGGTAAGGCAGAGAGACACCAGATGTGCCTTTTTGTTTAGATTGCAACTGAGGCAGAGGAAAGGTGTAGAGGCCAGAGAGGAATTCCTGTAACCAAGCCAGGCTGGTGGGGGCGTCTGTGTGATGGGCTGCTAACGAAAACCCATGATAAAGGTCTGTGTCTAGATCATGACCATTGCGTTGGCCACCCAGGTGGAGTAATGAAACGCCAATGAGCGCTTCAGCACTGGAGCTTCACTTCCTCTGATCTAGGCTCTCCTGAGGGGGAGCCTTTTGCTGGAAACTTGGCAGTAACCATGCAAGAGCCAGGGCATTGAGTAAATTCACCCAGGGTCTCTTGTTTCTGCTGTGTCCAGACCTTTCTATGCATTTCAATGTCTGCGTAAAACCACAGCAGGTGGATTATGTCATGAAACCACAGCAGGTGGATTATGTCACATATTTCACATGTATACATACAGGAGTGGTCGAGGGTGCCAGGCATTAATGTTAGCGTAGGCTGTGCTTTGTTCATTTGGGCTCAAGATAAAACAGCCCACCCCAGTCCCAGACTAGCTATGTAGCCTAGGACCTGGCAAATGCAGCAAGATTCACCTGTGTTTTGTGTGGGTGTTTCTGTGTGTTGGTGTTTTCGGTGCTATGAATATAGCAGGACAGATGGGCATGTGAATGCATCTTTGTTTTGTTTTCTAGGGAACAGTACAGCACATGTCCTTGGGTGATTTTCGTACTTTGGAGGTAGAGCTGAGGATGAAGTTTTTAGACAAAGGCTCATTCCCAACGTGTACAGTCGGTTTTCATCTCTCTCATTGTCCTGGAGCTGTATGTAAATTGCATGTGCATCAGTGTGTGTCTTTATGTCTATATGTATGCCTATGTGTATGTGAATGTTCCTGTTGCCGTGACAGTGACTTGCATGTGGCTCAGTTTGTGTTCCTGTGTGTGTGGTTCTTTTTATTTTTATTGATGTTGAACATCAGTTAAACATTTCCATAGAATATATTCAAGATACTGTATATATCATATATTCAGATTTGCTACAAATATCAAAATAGTTTGTATCCAAGGCATATAGAGGAAAGAAACAGCAGACAAGAAAGAAACTATGTACAAGCAGGGAGTGATCTTTTTTCTACAACATAATCAATGATTTGTAGACGTAAGTGCGTGTGGTTCTGTGTTGAAATTCTCTCCTAATGTTTTGAGGGAAAAAAAACAAACTGACGACTTCTTTTTTTAATCTGCATATAAAAAATTGAGAACTTTCAGAGTTTCGGTTTTAGGGGATTAGCGATTAAAATTTCATAAAATTAAGTAATTATTAATGTGACTGTCTCTGTAAATACATGTGTATGTCTTTTCTGGTCTGTCTTACCCACTTAGTGCCCGGAGCTGTTTCCTCCTGGTGGGTGGGGACGTGCTGTGAGGTGGTTGTTCTGGGAGTCGCTGGAGCACGTCGGGGGTCAGGGGTTAGAACAACTGTGCCTCCCAGTCCCTCGTTTGATGTCGAAGCCGCAGATCATTCCCGCATTCCTCTGACACGTTACAATAAGCGTTTAGATTCTGACACATATTTCATCTCTTCAGGAGAGCTGGTGTGTGAAAGCCAAGCTGGAGTTGGGAACTTTCAGTCTGCCCCAGGCGCCTGTTGAGAGTCAAATTATACACTGTCTCTTTCTCGGTTGTCTTAATTACGTTCTTCACTGCGCACATACACAGTGAATAAATCACAGTCCCTCCAGCTGTGGGGAATTTGGTGTATGTGTTAACAGCGAGCTCTTTCATGCCTGCCTGGCCTCAGTATACCTCTGATTGTAGTAAACGTTATAGGAGTAGTGAATACCTTTCCCTGCGGTCCGCTTTCTCTCCTCTACATCAACTGGCTTTGCCACCACACACTGTACATCTGATTCGAAACGCTCTACTCTTTTTTTTTTTTTTTCTTTATTTTCGGGGAATTGACTGCATATTCATGGGATGTTTCTGATTGGTTGGACGGATTTCCCTACCCATGCTCATTGGATGCTTCTGGTTAATCAGATAACATTCTTGGCCACAATACCTTGTCACTTCTCTTTTATGGTGAATCGCTGAGGGCTGAATTACAAATCTTGTGTCCTGGTATTCTTTTGCTGTTGCTGCCGACAAGTAATGTGCTGTTTCAGTAATAAAACTTGTAAATGAAAAGTTCATGAATTAGGCACTAAACAAAATGATGACGATTAAGATGATTTTACTGATGAAGGTGGCAATGTGTGTGCTTTAGATGTCACGATGTCACTTGCTGTTTGGTGCCAAACTGAATGCCATGGCTCTGAACAGGACCCTGTTTTTATGAATTCAGGAAGTGTTCCTGTGGTTGTTTATGATAATACTGCTGTTTATTATCATACTGGTGTGGATCGTGTGATTTTCAGGTACAAACAGCGCCACTGTATTCACAGGTATCCTGTTATAGACCTTCACGTATGGAATATAAATATGTCAGGCAGCATGTGTCCCTGAAATTAACGAGAGCTTTTTTGCTTTTCCTTCCCTGGTGCCGCTCCTGTGTGTCGAATGGGCCCTCACATCTACCCAGGTAAGAGAAATCCCCCCCGCCTGATGACCAGCCTGGCACTTCTCACCTCACATTCTGACACTGAATGTATATGTGCGTTAACTGCACGTAGCATGTAATCCTCCCTGTTTCTCCAGGCCAACAATCAAACTAGTCTCCCTGCTCCCGGTTGCCATCGTTATCATGCTCTGCCTCGCCCCCCCCAGCATTAGTTTGGCCAGATTTTTATACACTACCAGATGTTTTTGCTCAGGAATCGTTGCCTGATTGTTTTTTTTTTCCCTTGAGCTGCCGAGGTCGCTGAGAGAAAGTGATGGTGTCGCACGTGGGGGGGAGGAAATTCAGTAATAGGCAAAGACGGAAAGAAAGTAGTGCTTTAAAAGTAATTACTCAATCGGCGAAAAATAGAACTCAGTGGAACTTTCATTTTGTTTCTCCTTTTTTAATATAAATCACATCTGTTGGAGTGATTTCACCCCCCTCCCCCCGCCAAGACACGGCCCTCTACTGGCCAAGGATAATTGCTTGTTTTCCGTTATTTGCTTAAACTCAGTCAGATAGGGTCTGACATGCTGGCTGGGCCTGTCGAGGTCTCAGCAGAATTCAGTCATTACCCTCCGATAATTCTCCCGGGTGCCTATGGACGGACGCTTTTCCGGCATTCAGCTCCGCCAGTGGGTGCCGGCTCTCCTGATGGTTACCGGGTCAGACAGCGTGGCACGTCAGCAGGTAGCGAAGCAGTCTACTCTAAGGCTGCCTGGTGCGCACGCTGTCTCTGTGTCTCCCCTGTGCTCTGACCGGCCAGAAAACAAAAAAAGAGGATTAGTGCTCAGATGACCGTGCCTTGGGTAGACTGTGCAGACTGTGCAGTATAAGAGCAGGATTATTATGTGTTGTTATCGTGTTTGTGCCTTTTTACAGTGTCTCCTCCTTCTCTCTAAGATACATACAAACCATTGCTTACTTTTCACCTACCCTCTGCAATCTAGGTAAACTCCTGGGCTCTTGGCTCGGCCTGCAAATATCTATTCTACTCCCTTTCTCCATTCCCCTCCCTTCTGTGTCACTCATATATTCACTGCTATGCCATATGAGCCTCCTGGTGTCTTCCAGAAGGTTCAAATACCTCTGCCTTGGAAGTTAATCCGATCTGTTCTATTTATGTAGCTCTACATCGATCTGTATTATCGGATGTCTTAAATATCACCTCGATTCACCTGTTTGTAAATGAAGGGAGTACCTTATTAAACATAAATGAAGGGATGATGATGTCTGAACACTGCACCTGAGGAGATGTAACTTTAGAGTGACCCTGAGTGGTTAGGGCTTCTGCGGCTGGCTTGGGACACGCCCCTGGGCTCGACTGCATGGGGAATTACAACAGTGGCGGGTCGCCGTCAAGAATGTATCCAGACTGCAGCGAAAAAAAGTGAAACCAGAGAGCAGTGAGGCAGCCATGCTGTCGCTTCGTTTTCTTATTACCACCTGTGAGCAACAAAATAGCCTGCATAAAAAAAACTACGGTGGCTGTTAATGCCTGTCAGGATTTGTTCTGTGCTCTTTGTTCTGCATCAGCTTGGTGCTCAGCTGAGTGAGGGCGTCAGGTGCCTCCAGCCATCCCATCATTCCTTCTTTCCGTCCTGATCCTCCCATCCTTTCCTTTCCATCTTTGTCTCCTCCTTCCCTTTACTCCTTTCGTTCTCCTCCTTGCATCCCTCTGTCTTTGTCTCTCTTTGTCCCCTCATCCCCATTTCTGGATTGTCTTTCCTCGTCCCCCCTCACCTCCTCACCACCTTCTCTCTCTCTCACATCTTCTTCCTACCTTCATCTCACTCTCACCCCTTCCAACTCTTCCCCTCTGCACCATGTCACCTCAACTATCAGATTAATGTCTTGAGAGCATGAAACCGAGGGACAACTGGAAGAAGACCTGCTGTCTTCGGTAGTGTTGGCCATTACTAATCTCTTGCTCAGAATGAAATAGCCCATAACTCCTTGGGCCTCAAACGCCTTGTGGCATCATAATGCTTCATCTGGAGCTCTATAGTGAAGGCATCATAACCCTGGGCAGAAATGACAAAAATGGCTAACAGATGTTAGCGTAATCATTCCTAATAAGATTTCTCATTCTGCCTTTCTGAAGCGGAGTTCCGGGCGCTTGCAGCGACTTCCCAACCCTCTAATCAAAGACGGGGGCTTCCCCTTGGGAGGCATAGCCACATTTGGGTCAACAGTTGGGCGATTTGTCCCCTTTGTTGAACCCCGTGTCCGCCGTCTTCCCGGTCCCTCTTTGGTTCACCATAGATGCTGCCCTGTTTCATTTTTCATATGAGACCAGACGCTCTCCAAAGCCGCCTGTAACTAGAGACCTCAAAGGCCTCTGTAGGTCTCATTACCACAGTGCTGCTGTTAGACAAAGTGGTCCTGCTGCAGGTCCAGAACATACAGAATTTTACTGCCGCTATTAATATTTATTACATTCACCTTTCCTGCACTGTTCCTTGTGATCACACAAATATCCCTTCAGGACAGCTGCACAGGCTGGGCTCGGAACAAGCAGCTCACTGTACATTTGCACTTTCTTGGGAGATTATTTTTTGTGTTTGTGCGAGTGTGTTCAGGCATGCCTGTGTGTGCATGTCTTTATAGTTCCCAAGCACAATGACAGGAAATCCGAGATATGTATGTGTATTTGTACTTGTGGGATCGCTCATGTCAGTGATCTGTGTGAATCTGATACACCGGGATGTCACATGTTGAATGCTGGTGTCCTGACTGCGTGCANNNCCACCCCCCACCCTTAAATAAGTCTCTCAGCTCATCTGGCTCCCCCCCCGTCTGTTTCTCTCTCACACTCCCTTGGCTTTCCTACCTCACATGCCCTTTCAAACGGAGAAACATCTAGTACTGGCTACGAGCTGCTACGTCTTGCCTCAGGTTTATTTTATTAACAGGAAACATTTGTGATTGAAAAAATAAACGGGTCTCGGGACGTAAAGCGGCTGCTTTCCCGGCACAAGAGGCAGCCCAGGGCACCCAGTAGTTGCTCTGTGGTTTGTACAAACCTCGGGGCCTGCTGCTCTCAGGCAAATTTTCCCATTTAAATGGCCCCCAGGTAAACATAGAAACATAGCCAGCGTCCAGCACGGCTCACATTTTTCTGCAACTTTTTCCCATGAACTCACAGGAACTCATTCTTTGGCAGAAATATGTGTGGCAGAGTGACATATTTGTGTAGCCTGACTCCTAATTCCAGAGATCAAATTAAATTGTTACCTTGTGCCCAATTTTAAAGACTAGTGTTAATTCCATGTTTTTTTCAGCAGGTGAGGTTTGCTCTCTGGTATTGCACGGTTCGCCTTTCATTGGATTCGAGCTTTAAATGTGGCTCTCTGCACCCGTCCCGCTTGATCTGAGGATGAGATGTGTAGAGGAATGGCTCAGCTTAACAGAGGAATAGGCCGAGCCCGTGCTGCCATCCGTCGCTCCTGCTCATATCATGTATCTCGCGCTCCATGCTCTGCACCATCTCAGTTCCCGCCCATTATGAGACACCCCACCACCCAGCCTTGTTTCCTTTGAGTTAAACCAGTTCATAAGTAGATTCTTAGGTAATTAAGGAGGGTGTTTGTGCAAATTATAAATAAGCCAAATGACAGAAAAACCCTTTTCTTTAAAAAAAGAAAAAAGCACATTGCTTGGTTTATAGCAAACGAAAGAGTGTGAACACTCTGCCTTTTGCCAATTTAAGTGACTGAATAGATTCCAGTGGCTGCGGTCGATGTAAGTACCACATCCTCCCCTTTTTTAGGGGTGCATTGAGATTTGTGGTTTAGTTCCGCGTCTGTGTAAAACTTTCTCTCCCACATGTTAGGGTGATTCACCCGGCGTTCTGAGCACCGGGGGATGTCGAGCGCGACCTCGGCCTCGTCTGCGCACGTGTGCGGTCTGTGATTCACGTGCACCCACGTGTGTCTGCCTGAGTATTTGTAGGAGTATGGTCACCGTCAGCAGGTCAGGGTCCAGGCGCTGAGGCGTCGATCCAGGCTGCCTTGCTGGGTCCCGTGCGACCCACAGAGCATCGGAAAGTTGGAGGTGGTGGCACCTTCCATGCCGTGGCAGGGCTGCCTGCTTGTTTGTTTATTTGAGCGCACAGAAGCGAGTGCCCAAGGCTGCCAGCTCACTCTGCCACATCCAAACGAGCGGAGCGCGCCCCGGCAAGCGCGCCAATGGCCGCCGGCCCGTCCTCTGTCGCAAGCTCACGCTGCGTAGGGCTGCCTCTACGAACCGGGGAGGGATTCGCACACGTCACGCATCAAAATAGCAAACTGCATTTCACATGTTAATGATGAGGGACGGAGGCTTAGCGCTCATGTAATTATGACCATATTTTTAAAACACTGTGGGCTCATACAGGCTTCAGTCTTTTCATATAATATATGTGCCTTTATATATGTATAAAATCAGTACTTGTATGTTTCTCTTAAGGTCCCCCTGCACACGCATACACACACGCACACGCACGCACACACATACTGAAGCACTCCCCACCTCTCGCTGCCACATCCCGTGTTGGGGAGACTGACGGCAGGCCAGGGACCTACGGTGTGAACGGGACAGGAAATGTGTGAGCCCTAAAGGCATGTGTTTATGCTGGGTGCAGCTGGCCTGCTCCCCCACACTTGAGGGGAACACAGAGCCGGCTATGCGCAGGGCCAGGGGAATGGCTGTCATCTCGCAGCTCCGTTCTGCGCCTCGCAGCTTGCTAGGCTGTTGTGTCCCTAGAAATATATCCATTCTCTTTTATACACAAGTTGATTGTAGCTGTAATGAATAACATATGTCTTTCATGTAATTTTAGTACAATTTTAATAGTATTTTTGGTAAAATGTCTTATAAGAAATAGCTTAAAAACAGCACAGGTCAGCCTAAAAGATTATTTCTGTGATTTATAGAACTGCATCTCCTGAATTCTTGGTTTTTAATTCTTTTTGAGAGCTTAGAACTCCACTGCCACCCAACTCGTGGCATCCAATGGCGAAGTGGGTCTAGGCCAAGGCAGTTCCTGATTGGTTAACTGCAGGCTGCATTCTTAGTGATTAGTGAATAAGGACTCCACATCGCCCCCCAGAGCCTGGGGCTCAGTGCTCTGTTCCAGTCAGGCATCCAATAGCTGTATGACTTCCTTTAGGAACACACACGCACACATACACACGGTTCTGTGGTCTCAGTTGATCCCCCGAGCACAGGAACCGCTCTGACGGATTGGGCAGCATTGGAGGGGGGTGTGGGGGTGTGTGTGTGGGGCGGGGGGTGTCCCTGGCCGCGTTTCTTCCCTTATGCTGGGAAAGATCACAGGACTGATCCTTGTGGACATATCCATCAAAAAGGTTTTGGCCTAGAGTCAGTTCTGTCTTTGTGATGGACTCCTGGTAGACAAAACTCACTGAGGGATAACTAATAGCAGATATGTATCTATTGTTTTCCCCTGACCTGTTTGTCAGATGCGTTGTCATGGAACAATGACTAAACAGCTAAAACACTAAAGTTTACGTCAACAGAAAAGTCCACTGTGTCACACAAATTAGAAGTTGGGACTTGTTTGGGTTGCTGAGAATATTTCCAGGCTTTTATTCAACACTGTGTCTTATGAGCGCAGTGGGGTAGCTATCAGGGAGGTATTTCCTGTAATAAGTTATCCTATACTGCGCTCTCTCCACACCCAGGGACCTATAAAGCAGCCTTGGACAAGGAGTCATAGCCAAACACATGCCTTGACTCAGGTCATATCTTAGGACAAACTTAGACTTTAAGAGGTGGCCTGAGGCATCACATCTAGGTGGTTCAAATAGGTTTATGTCTTCAGTTCATTTCAGTTGAGGCGAGTTCTGCGGGCTCTGTGTTTCTCAAAATGTGGTGTCTTCCGCAGCGATTGTTACAAAATCGTCTTCCAAAATGGCATCGATTCACAGCGTAGTGTTTCACTGTAGTGTTTCATCCCGAGCTCAGACTGAGGATTTTGTGTCATTATGAGAGACCCACACCAATGTTCCTCTGCTCTTGCTGGCCCCTGTTGTATATGCTGGGACAGCTGGAATGTTCTGGAACAGTAGCAGGTGAGCTGTTTTCGTTGCTAGGGGTAACAGTGGCATGCTGCTGGGGTCCTATCATCTCGGGAAGGCAAACCCCCCCTGCCGTTTACAGTGTCATGGTCCTGGCCCGCGGATTAACACTGCTCTCTTTTCCTTCAGGGTTTATTTAACCAGAACACCCAGAGCTGTAACATGGAAAAGGCTCTTCCTGTTTTCAGCCAGGGGTTAAGCAAAAAAGCCTCTGGCCACAGAATATCCTGTGTTTATATAAGCCGAGTTTCCCCTTTTTTTCACGGTGTGGTTTGACGGGCCCGAAAGGTGCGGCGCCCGCCCGGCATCTGCAGTTTTACAAGTACATGTGGTTTCAAAAGCATCACATTGACTAAATTAAGCTGTGTGTCTTTCCATCAAGTGTGTGCTCCAGTCCAAAGAGAAAAAATGGAGGGGGGGGGGGGGGGGGTGACGCACAAGTGGTT
>JAABNX020000052.1:2883003-2894367 GCA_015163995.2 Mormyrus lacerda | reverse complement strand
ACAGGAGGCTCTTCAACCAATCAGGGGACCACTGACACTCCAGCAAAAAAGCTGCTGTCCAGTGTGGCGTGGGGGTCCATCAATAGTTTTTAGGTTGAGCAGCTCATTCCCAATACATCCATACTGGGGGGAACAGCTCTGGCCCTGTCAGCTTTAGGGCGTTCTTCAATCACTTGACTTACATGTCTAATGGCAGATGAGGGGTCTTCCTACTGCCTGCTGCATTACACCCTGCAGCTGTGAAGGGCAGCAATGAGGTGACACAATTTGCACTGTGACGGGTTCCTCAGATGGAATAATCAGCACTGCACCAAGCGAGAAAACACAGCAGAGCATCTGTATGCAAGATCAGCTGGCGAATGATACTAGCATAATTTGTCATGCTGCAAATTGCATATTTTTGCATTAGTATCACAAAAGATAATAGTTACAACTCATAAACAGTGATTTTAGTAGTGTCATTTTGTAGTGTCAGTTATGGAAATTAAATAAAACTTATACAACTCATGTCCTGAAGTTGATCATTGTCAGTTGATCACTGACTTAATTGTAGCACTAAACATTCAGGTAGAAAGAATTGGACATATCGTCACTGTTAATTTGGTTACTTGAGATCCAGGAGCTTTAATGCACAGGGAGGCATGACTCGTTACAGACTTGTTACTATTACTTGTTACTGTGATTATGGACCTGACAGAAAGTCCTTTCTAAGGTGCAGATTGTAGGTCATTGTGAAATTCAGTGTTTATGTAAGGAGTTCTGCACCTAAGAGTCCAGCCCATATCAGCTCAAAACCAAACCTGGACTGTAGAGGACGGTAGAGCTGAGGCACAGATCATGTTCTGAGCATGAATCTATGTGGCTGTGGTATAGCTTTGTGGGGCTCTGTGTAGTTCTTGCATGGTATTTGGTTCTGTCTCTGGTTCTTTATAGCCCGTTGTACCTTCCTGTAAATGTCTGTCTCTAGCTCTCTCTCTGTGATTCTGCATGGTTTCTTTGCACCTCAGTATAGCTATGTCTCTGTTTCTGTGTGATTCTACATGATTTTTATACCTTCTTGTAGCTCTCTATGACTCTGCCTGGTTCTGTGTGGTTCTTTACACCTTCCTGTAGCTCTCTGTCTTTCTCTCTGTGTCTCCCTTTCTCCCTACGTAGTTCTGCATGTTTCTTTATACCTTCCTATAGTTCTGTGTCTCTGTGTGGCTCTGCATGTTTCTTTGTACCTTTCTGCAACACTGTGTGTGTCTGTTTGCCTCTGTGGTTCTACATGGTTCTTTGCACTTCCATGTAGCCCTGTCTCTGTGGCTCTGGGACACTCTACATGGCCGCATGCATAGTTCTGTGTGAAACAGGAGTGTGTTCAGGGTCCAGATCAAGTAGAATTTTTGTATATATTAGATTGAGTTTTGCTGCTCCCTTGAATATGTTTGATATTATAGGTGTTGGAATTTTAGCGTCCTTCGATTGATACAGCTTGGAGTCATCTTGACTATATTTGCTTGCTTGATATTCTTGGCTAATTGTCATTAGAATGACTTCTTATTGGAACAACATTTGTGGATAACGATTATATCAGGACAGGATATTGTAGGTCAGGGGTGGACAATCTTATCCTGAAAGGGCCGTTGTGTGTGCAGGTTCTCGCTGCAACTCCCAATTATATTACTAATTAGGGGACTGATTGGCAGAAGAGTTCTTGCACCTGGTTTTGAGGTTATCCCAGAAACCTGCATACACTCTGGCGCGTCGTGGGTAAGATTTCCCAGCCCAGCATCTTTATCACATTGTAAAGAAGTAATTATAAATTACAGATTAAATGTGAAATTATTGCATTAAAACCTAGTAATTTCCTCAAATCAACACCACATACCTTCTATTTAAAAAAAATAATAAATAAATTCTAAAATTAGAACTAAGCTCACAGCAGTTGCTGTTTTTCTGAAGGTGAATGACTGGAGTGGGTTATTTTCTGTAAGTGTGGTTAATCTTATGCAAATGTGTTATAACTTTCTTTAGGGTGTTACGTTCACAGTTTATGTTTTTACATGTTGTAGACTTTCTAGTATATATTTAACAATTAAGAAACTTGGTGAAACATCAGTCAAAATAAAAAATACATATTACGATCTCCAAGGTAACTTTATTTCTGGGTCTCAAAATTATGTAGCCAAATTATGTAGCCTTTTTGATCAATTAAAATCATAGCTGGACAGGTGGACTAAAATGTCACCTTTCAGTCATTGTAATGTCATATGAAGGATTCTAATGACAGTGGCCAAGAGCAGATTGTTACTATGGCTACCAAATGTTTAGCGTTGCTAAATTAGGGAAACATTTAGGCCAACTCCCTGTGTTCCTTCTGCATTATTCAGAGCTGCCTTACATTTTCACCCGTGACATTTTGCCTTTAAATTTGCCTTTTGATCTGCCTTTTAATTGTGGTTACACATATACCTCTGAGAGGATTTTTAGCTTGGATGGATATTGGTTTTGAACAGTAGAAATGGTCTTCATTACGCTGGGTAAAAACCAAGTCAACGGCAAAAATCTAGCACCAACCAAGTCCAAACGAACAATCAGCGCCTGTCGGCTCTGATTGTGAAACTTTGCGCTGGAACACTCCAGTACAACTGAAGGTGATGGCTGACAAACAGTCTAATAAGAGAGCTTGGCTTCATCATCTAGATTTGACAGGCAGTCACTAATTTTCACTGACTCTCACAAACAGCCTGAAGGGCTGATGGTCCCAGGCTTTAGTCATCAGGATTGCTTATGCTATACTTGTAGATCTACTGTAGAATAAGGTGGAGCAGTCCATCTGTCCAAATAACCATTTAAAAGCAATTGATATAATATTTGCAGCATAAATTCCAGTCTCAGCTAGTTTCAGCTGGTGCAGGGCAGTGAGGGCCTTGTGAACTCAGACTCGCTCTGACCTTCTTAATCATGCGTATACATCATTGTCACTGCCATCCTCATTGTGAGCTTTGGAGAAAAGGGCACACGTCCCCCCAGTCAGCCCCTCCTCAGTCTATACCCCTCTCTGTGTGTTTCTCTCAAACCCCCCCCCCCCCTGTTTTTTAACAATGCCCTTTTCCCTTTTGGACTTTCAGTGCAGCACCATTTGGCCAGTGTGCAGGAGAGGAAGATTAAACATGAATCCGATGGCGTGCAGTTTCCTTACCATGGTTAGAACACATTACACTAATATATTCATGTCTGCTTATTTCTCCATTAACCACAACCTATTCATCTGAAATCGATCTCCATGTCTCATTAGTTCCACTTGCTTTCTGTTGTTGCTGTCAAGCTTGGTTTTCATTTGATTTCTGATTACTATCTGTTCTGAGTTACTGGTCCTTAGGAGTGGTCTGCCAGCAGAGTAGTTTGCCTTGACTTAACCAATAGTAGCAGTGCGACCCTGTGTAGAGACTGTGTGAAACTGTAACAGTGTGATCCTCTGTAGATACTGTGTGAGACTGGCCCTGTGTAGAGACTACGTGAGACTGTAACTCTGTGATCCTGTGTAGAGACTGTCAGACCGTAACAGTGAGACCCTGTGTAGAAATTGTGTGAGACTGTAATAGTATCATCCTGTGTAGAGACTGTGAAATGGTAACAGTGTGGTCTTGTGTAGCGACACTGTGAGACTGTAATATTGTGATTCTATGTAGACTGTGTGAGACTGTAACACTGTGATCCTGTGTAGAGACTGTGTGAGACTGTAACGGTGTACTCCTGTGTGAGACTGTAATGGTGTACTCTGTATAGACACTGTGTGAGATTTTAACACTATGACCCTGTGTAGAGACTGTGTGGGACTGTAACAGTGTGATCCTGTGTAGAGACTGTGAGACTGTAACAGTGTGATCCTGTGTAGAGATTGCGGGATGGTAGCAGCGTGGCCCTGCACTGTTGATCCTTACAGTCAGCTCTTTAGCTCATGGATCAGAGCACTTCTTGCCACAAAACAAGCAGAAACAAACAAGGTGAAAAAGACTCTGGTGTGTTTGGACGCACACGCACACACATGGAGACACAAACATATTTACAAACAGCCAATGTAAACACGTACACACGCACACGTTACCCATGAAAACAATCACACACACCAGTGCTCACACACAATCTGGAGGGACTCGAGCTCCAGTTCCAGATGGTGTCTCCGTGTGCCTGGAGTACTGGGAGCTCCTGGGTTACAGGAGACATCTGTTCCATGGGGGGGGTCCCCAGAATCAAAGGACGACATTTCTCTCCAGATGGAAGGGGGCCGGTTCTAGGATGAGGTGGTCCGATACCTGCGTAAAGAACACGCTTCTTCTGATGTTTACCTGATCCTTCTCTTCACCTGACTGCACTGTCATCCGCCCCCAAGGGTGTTCAGTTTCTTTATTGAAAACTTGGTGGAGCTCAGCTGGAGACTATACAATGAGGAAGCCTATATGGATATGAGGCCAGGATAACGTGGAAGTGCATTTCAATGGGGCTGTGTGGCTCTATGCTACGGCTGGGATTTAGTGTGTGTTTGTGTGTGACAGGTGTCATGGCAGAGGGCCATTATAATGGGCTGCATTTATATGCCAATAATGGTGGCATTGGGGGAGTCAGCAGTTTGATGTCTGGTGCTTGCGGGTAAGTTGGTTTCAAAGTTTTTGCTGGAGGTGTGTGTGTGTGCGGGCGTGTGTGTGGGTGGGTGAGGGGAACAGCTTTTTGACTACTTATTGGCCCACTAGCTGTGTCCGATGCACGCATGCTCTCACACACACACACACACACATACACACACGTGTGCGTAGACCTTCCACCAGACTTCTCATATCCCACACTTATAGTTGCGGGAGAATTTCACACTTTTTGTCAGTACAGAATGTTTGAAGCCACCCACACATTTCAATACTGCTCTACAGAGAATGGCAGCCTTGCAGATGGCTATCCTGTGGGCTGCATTTTATACTGTGTATTGGCAGTAGGGTCATCTGGATGACAGATACTTCAATGTAGAAACACTTTTACATGTTTTGGTACTATTTTCAGCCTCATATCAGGTATCGTTGTCTTGGTGTGTGTGGTACATTTCATTTATCTGTGCATGTTGCTGTGGTTGGGTTAATTTTGACTCTAGCTGAGTTACCAGGCTTCCTGTGTAGTATGGCCAACATCCTGTCTTTTTGTTTAGCCCAGTGCTGTCCTCAGACATGGAGGCGGTGTGTGTGTGATGCTGTCCTCAGACATGGAGGCGGTGTGTGTGTGATGCTGTCCTCAGACATGGAGGCGCGGTGTGCGTGATGTTGTCCTCAGATGTGAAGGCATGGTGTGCGTGATGCTGTCCTCAGGCATGTCTGCCATGCCTCTGACACCTCCATCATAAATCACGGTGTCCAGCTTCAGTCAATGATCCACAACAATCGACAAGTTCCGGGACACAGCTTGTTGTGTAACAGCAACAATCCCTGTGTTTATTTATACTTTTCTATAATTACTGTATATTGCACTTCTGTTCAAAAGTGAGGGAGCCGCTCTGGGCTCGTGTAGCAGCCAGGCCTGTGCTGTCGTCACTCTCTCTCGTTCTCTCACTACCAACCCCCCCCCCCCCCCACACACACACACACACACACACATCATCCGCGTTCCTTTCTTCCTCGTTCCCGGGGCTGGCACTAGACCATCTGCTCGGCGCCGGGTCTGAACAGCTTGCGGGCGCATACTGTGTCTGCTGCTGCTGAATGGGAGCCTCATTACGACCCAGGCGCCGGCGAATGCTCGCAGGATAAAGGCGGCCGCAACCTCAAAGCCACCCGCATCCCGCGCCGAAGCACGGAGAGAGGGATGGGCGTATGGAGGGGCGAGCAGAGGATAAAGAGAGCCGTGGCGACATACAGGCAGATTAACAGATACGCAGGGAGCGTCATTTTAATAAAGGAAGCCATCTGATACCGACTTAGAAGTGACTCGCTAAATTGCTTGAGTTTTTAAAATGGATGGTCACCCATGGGATGGGATTTGGGGCTTAGTGTGTGGGAAAGAACGAAGTGGATTCTGTTTGCTTTCTGTCCTTAAAAGAAAAAAAATTCACACGGTCATCCAAAAACCCCAGGCTGCTCTCTCCAACTGCGTGCTCTGTATGAGCAAGAGAAATCCTGCACCCCTTGCATTTATAATGGGGAAAACATTGCCCAAGGTGATGCGTGCTGTCCCTGTCTGCAGCTGTGATCACGTGACAGGACGTCAGAAGTCATGGGACCAATGTTCTATTAAATTAGCCATCAATTTGGGGGGCGTAGAAGGACCTTGAAGTGGGTGGAGGAGAGCAGACGAAGTGATGACTGACCCTGAGACTGAGAATTCAAGATATCAAAATTAGCTCTACGACCTTTTGGAAACCCACATATGACTTGATGGGTGCTGGAGATGGAGAAGCCGGAAATTCCTGTTCTGCTTTTTTGTTGCTGGGCGTGATAAGGTTGAGAAAAGAGAATGAGCAAGCCGCACGTTAGAACGGTGAATCGTGTCAAGGCCTTTTAGGCCTTTGCCCCAAGCTGTCCTTCCCATCATGCACTACGTACTAAATGCCAGGTCCCACAAGCAGATTTCATCATTCAGTATGAGGTAATGGGCCCCCTGGTCCCCAGAACAGCTGAGGCATTACACAGACATCAGAAAATCGTGAGGTGAGATGTGAGAGCTCAAGATAAACAGAGACAAAGACTTCTTGAGCACACGAGGGACAATGAGTAAAGAGATCACTCAGTTATACCTAATATATCTAGAACTTTAAAAAACATCAAGAGTCAAACCAAAGCTTGTGAATTAAACCCACGTCTTTGTTCTGCCATTTTTTGATCCCATTTTTGCCAGGACTCTCCTCGCCTGGTTCTCTTAAGAAGCCGGGAAAGTTCGATTTCAGCGCCCTGTCGCCCCAGACGAGGTCGCCCCGCATGGCGTTCACCCACCACCCGCTGCCAATGCTGGCGGGAGTAAGACCAGGTGAGACACAAGGCGCCCCGCCCATCTTTGTCCCTGTCCCCACCCCTGTCCCTCCAAGGAGTGAGGGTAGGAGAGAGAAGGGAGCATTCCCTGTCTGGGGACGAAAGCCTGAAGCTGATCTCTGCCTGAAACCTTTCAAAGTCCCTGCCCCAATCACAACAGTAGAGCTGAGCATTGATTTTTTTTTTCCCGCCCCTCTTATAAATTAACCAATCAGATTTGTTAAAAATTTGAGTGATTGTTCTCCTCCACCTGCCCCTCCCTGCTTCCTCCCACTTGTGCTGGTGTTGTGTTAAACTTTACCTGAGTGGACAGAGCAGGTCACGGCAGCCCCATCTTCTTATCCCTTCCAGACCTCTCACCTTGGGCATTTGGCATAGATCAGCGATTTGATCATGAAGGGCTGGTCAGTCTGTGATTCAGTTTACCTCTCCATAGGAGTCAGTGCGGTTTGTTGGATTTGAAGGTGGCTTGGGTGAGATCAGAAGACAGACCTGTCTGACTATTTTGTCTTCAGTTGAGGAAACACAGAGGGTCTCTCATTAACTACACCCTCTTCAGATGGTCCACTTGACAGCTCAGTCAGTGCAGACAGATCTCATTCTCCATCGTCTCCTTGTTGTGTCTGCGTAGTCCGGCTTCTCCACCCTCCGTCCTTCCCACACCCCCCGCCCATCCCTTGCCGTCTTCTCCCTGCTTTGGTGTGGGGGTTTCTCTTGCGCTTCCCCATGGGTGACTTGGTGTTTTCTGCCGTCCCTCATCCCTACGTCTCTTCTCCGTCGATAGATCTGTGTGGCCCCATCGGAGAAGGCTTCCACCATCCCCTGGGTACTGACAGCGTGTTACAAAGTCTACTTCACATTGGAAAAGGAACGAGAATGAAATGCAAAGCTTTGCTGCCATTGAATGAAATGGCATATTTTTAAAGAGATTATCATTGGCGTCGGCACACTGTCAGTAGTCCATCTAGCGATGGTTGAGTTGGCCAAATTTGGGTCTGAGACACAGCATATGGAGTTTGGGTAACAATCCATCTGCTGTGCAGAATATCCTAACTTTTAAGCAAGGGGACTGATTTTGACCAGTCCATTCCAGGGCCTGTATTTCTATTCCTGTTTTTATTTTTCACCTCTGCGGTAGAATAGACCCAGAACAGAATGAGATGGGATTCTTTCTGACTGATACAGGCACTCTGTACCTCTATGTCACTGACCAGCACTGCAAAGTAACTTAAATGGATGTGGGTTTCACAGTACTGTCTTATTGGATAAACTTGACGCTTCTCTTCTGTGACATGCATGAATGTGTGTGCGTGTGTGTGTGTTAGTGTGTATGTGATTCAACGCCTACATGATTGCATATCTGTTTGGTGGTGCAGTCCATGTATTTGTAGGAAAATAAATGGGTTGTGTTGATCTGTGTGTAGGTGGGTTGAGATATAGTGTTTATTGGATTGATTTAGGATGAGTGGGGGGCGGGGGGGGGGGCACATTAGCTGGATGATGTCTCGATGTATAATAAGAGAAAGCAGAAATAATAAGAGTGGCAGCGATGGGTTAAGGAGACGCTGAGGGCCAAAAATGCCCCGAAGCTAAAGATCAAGGCACATCCTGGTTATTGAGGTGACAGAAAGTGTGTGGCCTTTGTAAACCACTGATTAACGTTGTGTGGATACGGCTGGTAACATAATACTCGGACACTCTCCTCTTCTTTCAGGTGCTCAAATACATTCCTATTGATATAGCGATTTAAGTTTACACTCCATCCCATGACAGTAATCGCACTCCTTGAAACTGCTTCATGCTGTTTTGATAAGCCCATATTAAGAACTGACTGGCCCCCGACACTAGGTGGCAGTATTTGTGAATGATATGGTTGTCCTGTGCCTTCCTTTTATAAAATGGTTTGAGGTAGAAGGCCCTTGATATGGGGAGTGAGGGAGAATTAAGGAATGTTTTAAAACACATTGTATTAGGATGTGGTGATCAGGGGGGGTGTTCTACAAAGCAGGATTTCTACTTAAGCCAAATGTTAGGAATAGGAATACCACTTACCTGTTCTTCGGTAGCACAGTTTTTATGCTCGTCTTAAATTATCCGGCCAATTGGGAAATTCTGCTTTGTGGAAGAGCCCTCGGCCTGGCTTGTGGAATGCCAGTCACTCCGGAAAGGTTTTCATTATTTTTCACCCCTTTAATTTTGCTGACTCACTTCCATTCTCATGTCACTTTGGCCCGTTAGTGCCAGTATTACATGTTATGTCACCACCTCACCTCAGGAGGGCGGTGTGATTCTCCAAGGGGTCGTGTCATCCTGCTGACCCACAATGGCCCTGTCTTTGCCCTCCCAGGGAGCCCCCGTGCCTCGGCCTCCGCCCTGCATTTCCCCTCTTCCTCCATTATACAGCAGTCCAGTCCCTACTTCGCCCACCCCACCATCCGTTACCACCACCACCCGGGACAAGACCCCCTCAAGGAGTTTGTGCAGTTTGTCTGCTCTGACGGTCCCGGACAAGCCGGCGCACAGGTAGCTCCTGTACACACCTCTCTTAGGTGCACTCGTGCATGAATGAACAAGCAAGCTCATATGCTAATATCTTTCTAAGAGTAAATGTTAGCTAGTAAACATTAGCTAGCATTGAAGTCCAATGTTAGCCTTAGAAAGCATTACCGTTTTCAAGAGAGTTTCTGAAAATGTCTGAAAGCGTGTAATGAAAATATCTGTCTACTATAAAACTGTGCTTCATTAAGTAGCCAGTGGGCAGCTTATAAAAAACAACCACATATGTGAAGAGATTTTGGAAGTGAGACGAGTCGGCCAGACTTTCTCAGATGAGGTTGTCAAGTTAAATATGTTTCGAATGAGCAATTGCTGATTGCTGGTCTTAGGTCTTTGGCAGGGAGACTGTGCCCTATTAAGCTCTGAAGCACACATGCTAGTGTTTGCTGATAGTTGTATAAACCTCAGCTATGCCATTGCTGTATAAAAGACTGTGTTGCATGCGGGTGAGTGTGATGGTGAATTTTACGCTAAAACTTTTGGTCATGTTTTGAACATCCAGATTATGATTATTGCTTTCAAAACATCCATTTATTTTGTATTTTCCACCATTTCAGACAGGGTTTCCAAATGCTGCATTTAAGCTGTCATAGATTAACTCACTGCTGATTTCCCTCCAGCTACCCTGCACACCTTAGTCCAGCAGATGTAATTGTAGCCATTCATCATAATCACTGATTTGGGGACAGTCTACAGTGAGGGCGGTATATATTAAATACGGAAAAATTAAAGATGCTAGTGTTTCTCGTAACTGGAGACAGACATGTCTCATAGATGCGCTTTAGTTGCTATGAAACATGTCACTGTACAGCTGTCATTTTCACACTCAGAAGCTGCAGGGTCCTTCATCAGATTCGAACCCATAACCTTTTGGTCAAAATCTCTTTAGCCCCTTTGTTCCCTGTCCTCCTACATTCCCCCCATAATTCCACTGGCGCGAGGAAATCACTGACAGAGCACCGTTGTGAAACAGAGCCCCTTTGAGATAATGCGTGGACAGGTTAGATGTCAAAGCGCCCGCATCCTGTCTGTATCGCTGTTGTCTGTTTCCTTGAGGACTACTGAAGAAGAACAAAGCACACCTTTAAACGACCTTTTAATGTCACTGTCTGTGTCTTGTCAGACTTATCTACTCTTTCGGAGGAACTTTTTTTCTTTTTTTCTTTTTTTTTGCTCCGCCCATCCCCTCAGTCCGTAATCCCTAAAATGGTAGATGGAGGGTACACGCGTCGAACATGGAGTCATGTTTTTCCCCCTTTTTTTGGTTTGGCATGCAGATATGTCACGGCCTTCCCACCGCTTGGATCTGGCTGCCTTTTCCCTGAGGATCACTCTGACCAATCCCATCGAGGCTTTAGCTTCGGCCCGCCCCCAGATCCCTCATTGACATATCTTGGGACATTTTTTTTTCCATTTCCTACATATCCGCACATGACTTTTGCATCATCTTTCTGTTGTGGCTTTGAGTTTGCATCCTCTGCCGGTGTCTGACCACGCGTCCGGAGCCACCCGCCCGTTGGCCGTTTGCAAGCCGCCCCCGCCGCTCTGACCCTGTGTGTGTCGTCCGCAGCCCAGCGCGAGCGGCCAGACCAAAATGGCGGGCTCCTTCTTGCTGCCGCCTCCTCCCCCCGTGGCCCGCCCAGTGCCCCTCCCCATGCCCGACCCCAAACCCAGCAGCACGCCCCCTGACGGCGGACTCAGCTCGCCCGCACCTCCGTGTAAGTGACGCCACAGACTGCCCCCCCACCTAAAGTAACGATAAAGACATTAATTACAGGCAGTACCAAAATAGATCCCCCATTAGCGATCCCAAACCATGCAG
>JAABNX020000052.1:2861834-2878292 GCA_015163995.2 Mormyrus lacerda | reverse complement strand
TCACACCCCCCCCCCCCCCCCCCCCTATACAGTAGCACTGCCATGTGGCTGGAGGGTCAAAGGCCAAGGCAGTCTGCCAGCTCCTCACCCCCATTCTCCTCTGTAAGGTTTTCAGCAATGTTTACATTCCCCATAGCTTTGGGATGATGCCAGGGGCGGAGGAACCTTTATCTATACTTCAGGGGTGTTTGGGAGGTGCTCGCTAGAACTGGATTCCAAAAAATGGTCTTTCATAATTGTGTGGCAGTCTGCGTCCACACAGAGGGCTTCCTGTGGTAGTTTGTGTCCACACGAAGGGCTTCCTGTGGTAGTCTGTGTCCACACGAAGTCTCAAAACACACAAGATGCATTTTGACTCCCAGGCCTCTTAAGTGACCCCTGTACCAGCTGCAGTTCCGAATCTGATCCGTTCCGGTTGCCCTTCATGGCTGTTCTAGGCAGAACCAGGGCCCATAAAATTCAGCTCGTTTTCCATCTTGCGCCTCATGCATCACATCACCAAAATAGTGACCCAGCCCTCAGCACCTCTAAGCTGACCACCGCAGAGCATAGTGCTTCAGGACCGTCATGCCCTCACTGTACCAACTGTAGAGCACATAGAGACCACTGGCAGCTGTCTCCAAGTTTGGAGCCCCCCGCACAGCTACATCATTACATTACCCCCGTCAACACAATCACCCTGAAGCCCTTTCTTTTGGATTACATAAAGTTTTTTTTTTCACTTTCCCATATTGCTCTTTAATTTTAGGTAAATCTTTGTATATATTTCAAAGTTCAAACCACTGACCTCAAAAAATTAAATAAAAATAACTGGACTGCCTAACAGTTGGTTTCATTGCAGGGACAACATTGTAGCCAGACAGTAACCTCCTGATCAGCTTCATGGAGAGATAAGATGATTTCATTTTTCATCTATGGAAAGTGCCTCTGTATTCCCATTATGCAATCTGTTGAACATGAAGTCAGGTTTTGTCTTTCACATATAAGCTTTGAAGAAATGTTATGTCTGGGAATCATTGGTTCTACAAATAACAGATGACTAAAAGAGATTGCAAGCATCTTAAGTAATATATATATTATACACATATATTATATAATATATATATTATACTCGCCTAAATGTATTTATGAATATATACATTTTTTATTTGCAAAATAGGCAGTCTAGTTATTTTCAATGCCTGGCACTGTCAATGGTACACCTTAAACTGCAAACTTGTAAAAAAGACTAAAAAAAAACCTTCACAGTATCCAGAAATATCACAGGAATTCCACTGCAAAAATTGCTTTTACAAAACGAAGTGGCAATAGATTCGAGGCAACAGATACAGCCTAATTTTCTTGTATTTTTTTCCAGTTTGGATGGAAAGTATTATTGAGAAATAATGTATGTTGATTGAGCCATGTGCAATGGGTAGATAATTGTGTTCGTCTGTTAGAGGTTGTTAAGAGCGTTGAGTGAAAAAAGAGGAAACCTTTTTTTTTTTTTTTTTAAGTCCTGTCGCTTTGGGACTCTAAACACAAGGGCGGAGAAAAAATCCTGGTCTTTGTATGTTTGGGGAAATTGTTAAAATCTTGTTTTTGTTTATTCCCTTTTTAATGTTTTATTCATAATTGTTTTTAGACATTCATGGGAGGGCTGAAGGAACAATTACATGGAATATCAAGAAAAATGATATATCACTAATGAGACTGGTGCTTTTTACTATATAAAGTACATTTAAACTTTATTATACATAAATAATGATAAAGGAAATTAAGTGTTGTCATAAAGCACATTTAGGAAAAATGCATTTTCTTCTATTTCTCTTTTTGTATCTTTGGGGGGGGGGGGGGTTGGTTATTTTATTTGCGGTTATGACAAAAGGCATTTTTATTCAACCTTTACGCAGCTCGTTAAGAGTCGTCACCCACAGCATGGGGGACGATCGTCATTCTCTAACATGAAAATCAAAGTGTCCCTTTTACAAACGTCAAAGGCTAGAGGCGAACGTTAGCTCGGCACGCAACGTGGAGCAGTGCAACGCAGGCCCCTAAATCCGAGTCTGGGGTCGGCATCCGTATCTCAGCACGGTAAAGAGATGCCCTTCCAGCATCCCATTACACAGCTGGAGCCAAGAGCTTGAGGCTCTGAGCGCGCGCACACACGCAAACATGCGTGCTTTCTATGCCCGTCTTCAGCAGCGGTCTTGGACAAGATCTTCCCAAATTTGGAAGATGCATCAGAGAGTGGGAAGCTGCCCCTAGCTGACACTGAACAGTGCCGAAAGAGACGAGCGGAGTGGTCTGTGACATGGACTCTGTTCTTGTCCATACAGCAGATCAGCTCCTCTGTCCCAGCACTCTGGGTGGAGAGCAGATGCACATTCACGTGACGGTCACACATCCATGCGGTCATGCAGTGCAGATTTGGAGCATTTAAAGGTTGTCCCTGAAAAGTGCCTTTTGTCCACAGATTCCAACTTGTAATCCAGAGTGCCCTTCTCAGTCCCTTTCCTCTTCCTCCTTCTGTATCATCCTCTTCTTCTAGCTTTTCAAAGCCGTATATATAGTACTAAAGACAATTGGTGTGATTTAGCTCTTTTTATTGTTAAATGATTAAGAAAATACAAAAGGCAAAAAAAATGTCTTTCTCTTGCTTTCCTCTGTCTATCCTTTTTCTCTCTTGGACACTGGAGTAGTCTAGCTGTGCATCTGTCCCCCCTCCCCAACCCCAAGCAGAGGGGTTTATAAAAATTTGCAAAATCTTTCGTCTGAGCAGAATGCAGTTAGCTCACATGTTATTCTTGTCTGTACGCTTCACGATGTATTACCATACCGACTCTTCAGCTTCTCCATTGAACAGCTAATGTAAGTGAACAAGTTACGCCTATGGGCTCTTGTGGGTAGCGGCTTTGGGGAGGGCCGGCAATATTGGGTGATTTACCTTGGTATGGGGGGGGCGGCTGTAATACCTGGGGAGAGGATATTATTTGGCCTTGAGATTACACAGTCAAAGGAACTTGATTTGCAGTCACAAGTTGGGGGTCACAGGGGGACGACATACGAATTGTGTTTTAAGCTATTTATTCTGTTTTTTTTATAATGAAATTTGGTTTCACTTTGATATTTTTGTCATTTGAGGAAAAACAAAAGTAGTCAAGATAAAGGCAGCAGGAATTTAAGCTAATAATTTTGCATTGTAGAGAAATTGCACCTTTTCAGTGGTTGTATGAGACCATCTGTTTAAAGTATTAAGCGGGAAATAGTACCTGAGAGCTCAAAGCACCTTATAATCGCCTGAGTTCATGCAAGGCTGGGCGCAACAGCTGAAGTTTACACAAAGAAACCCAAAATTCAAGGTTTCGGAATGAAGAAACTTAATCTGGATTTAGCCTGAGTCTTTTTGATTATCTCCTAGGCTGCCTGTACATTTGTTTCCCTGTGGAAACAGTAAAGTTGAGAAAAGTCTTGGCATTAGTTGAACATGAGAAACTGAAAATAATAGGTTAACCATGCACTGGTTAAAAAAATGTGCCCAAGAGGTATGACCGTAACCCCTTCTGCTGCCCTCTACTGGAAATGGGGCAGCCCTGCGCTCAGTTTGCATGGACCAGCCATGTTTTTTTTTCCTGTTTGTTTTGTAGCACCGTATAGGCCAGGCTATGAGTGGCCCTGCCCCCCACTGTGACCTCAGCGTCTGTGTTCCAGAAAGCCCTGCCCCTAGAGCCCATGGTGAAATGCATGTGTTAATTACTGTTTTTTTCCATGATAATAAAAGCAGTTCCTAAAGAGCAGCACCTTTAACTGGTTGAATAAAAGGATGTTCTTGGCTGTAACGCGCACTGTGTCGTGGACTCCTTTAAGTGTATTTACTGTGTCGAACATGCATATTATTGGAGTGGTGCATGCATTTTTTTAGAAGAAATATTCAGCTCAATTTAAAATATTACTAACAAAAATAGATAAACAGCTGGTAACGATTTATAAGAGATAATTGTTCATGAGTGCCGCGCAGTGCAGACGAACGCTCATTAACAATTGACGACACAAACACTCAATATTTTTTGACTGGGCAAAAGTAGGCTCTCCAGATAAAATATACAGTAGTTTTTATTTTTGATAAATATATTGTGAAATTAAATTGTGGAGATAATTTGTATTAATTTTAGTTACTTTAGATTATTATATTCTGTTTTATACAAGTAGGTGCTGTTGCTATTAATAACATGAAATATAAGTATCTGAAAAGCAAAGACCTCTGATAGAACATTGCTTCTGATATGTAACAAAATTCACTGGAAGCTTGTATCACAAAGCAGCATTTGTTACTTAGCCGGATAACTTATCGGATTTAAGGTAGTCTGAGCTAAATGTAAGTGGATGACAATAAAGGCCATTTAATATGGGCCACCTTAAATCTGACAAGTTATCCGACTGAGCGAGAAATCCTGCATTGTGATATAGGCCTCTACAGTACAGTTGGATTTTATAAACAGTTTGCACACCTCATTTAAGGAATTAAATGAAAGCAATAATTATTTATTCATAATCAAATAAATTCTAATTCATCCACGTGGGTAACCCCAGATCTAGTCAAACCCCTTTATGAAACTTTCTCATAAGTTGGTTTCACTGTCTTTTTTAGTATAAATGGATGTAAGTCATGTGATATTTGATGGACCAAAGGATGTCTGTCTGTTAACTAACATGTAGATGTGGCTGTAGCTTTCACCAAAAATGCCTTCTGAAAACACACAACAACAAATGCCAGCATTTTACTTTCTTACGTAATCATTCATCGGTCATCCACACGTCGATCCATTTTTATCTATTTAGTTTGCCTAGTTCATCACTGAGTATACCACGCCCCCCCCCCCCCGGCAATATTTACTGTGGGGGGAAATTTAATCCTAGTCCAACCCTGGTTAGCACGGTCCCCTTACATTCCCCGGAGACCTGGGTTCGAGTCCCTGCCCCGTCATCAGGGTTTCTCCTGTTTTCCCCATGCTAAGGTGAAATGGAGATGCCAGATTGTCCGTGAGTGTTAACTCTTTGGCTATATGAATAGATGTAGCAGTGTACAGCTGGTTCTAACTTATATTTAACAGAACTGTAACATTCCATAGATTACCAACTTAGAAAACAAAGCAGAACATGTGATTTTTTTTTAACTTAATCAGTCAGGGTTGTCCTGCTTTGCATATTGTGTACTATTCTCGGTTTACATTCATAAACGTGTACAATTATATTAATGTTATTACAGAATAATAATGATTCATAATATTATCATAAAATTGTATTAGTGGTCATTCATGTTGATTCTTTATATTTGACTCTGGGCTTGTGGAAAGCTTCTAGCTCGAACATGGCTTGGCGGAAAAAATTACATTCTAAACCCATCCAGCTCATTTCCAGAGCATGATGGCCAGGTGAGTCGCAGTTTTTAAATGCTCCTATTTCATCATGCATATTTTCATGTCATTTTCTAACTGCCAGATATACATGTTAATAAAAATGTACAATATGGTGAGTAAAGTCTGCTAATATGTAAAAATGGAATTATTCAAGGCTTCTGTTTGTTAGTGTCTGATGTAGTAATACAATAGCCGATTGCTGAGTTTGGATCACTGCACATGTATGTGTCTTATGAGTGATTGACAGCTCCTTCCTATTTGCCTATATGTTGTTTTTCCTCATTCAGAAGCAAGCAAATGGCGAAAGCCAGAAAAAATGACGGCCTGGGACATGTGGGAGGAGGTCATTGACTGGGGAGTGGAAGATGAGGTCGACTCCCCAGCAAGGCCACCCTCTGACCGGGCTGATTGTCCCAGTGTCTCATGAACCCGAAAGCGGACTGCAAAACCAATTAGTTGGATGGGTGATGAATTCTGGCATGCCTGGAATGCGTGGAATGAAATCGCAAACCGGGGAGATGATGGAGGATGGGAGATGATGGAGGATGGGAGATGATGGAGGATGCTCGCCAGGAGCTCCACCGACTGACCAGGCTAGGAGGTGCAACAGCGTAAACACTCATGAGGTGGTGCTGGCTGATTTGGGTGGAGAGAAGATTATAATAAAGCCTGTAGCTAATCAAAATGGGCTCAGAATTGAAGCTCTACTGCTGGACATTTTTGGGTAGAGCTAGAAAACGTAAATGAAAGTGACGTCAAATTTCAGACTGATCAGATACACGCTGAACAAGTTAAGGTGAAAGTAAAAAAAGAAGAAGCAGTGATATGATTGGAAATAATGATCAGCAAAATGATGTTAGTGTGGAGATAGTTGACACAAGCAAGCAGGGTCAAGGTGTCGGCTGCTGAGGGAAATGTACTGAAGGTGCCCTTGTAGACGACATGGCAGGAGAACAAAGATCAGGGAATGTCGGAGCACGGCTGGCAACCAGACAAGGCACAGACTCAAGCTCGATGTCCTTTTCAGCCTCTTATAAGACTTTCAATTAAAAAACATTAAAAATCATTGCGAAACCAGCATCAGTCAAACACATAGATATATTGATAGCCACTGTGAAATACTCTCCATTTTTTGTTAGGGTTTTTGCAGGGTCTCTGTTGGACAGGATGCCAGTCTGGGGACACAGACCATGGTCAGTTTAGAAAGACTAGTTCTTGACACTGCATGACACTGCATGCTGGTAGAATCCCATGCAATACTGGGAGGGCATGCAAATGCTAGGCATTCACAGTAGAAGTGCAAATTGATTCTATAGTGGATATTCTTAGTGACTAAGCCTTGTATAGTTATAGTTGCTACATTGATTTAAATTAGAATGTAAGCTCACTTCTACATGCAACAGTCTCTGCCTATAATGTTTTTAGTTTCACTTCTTTTACTGTATTTTCAGGAATTAAGCACTCCAACTGTACTGATTTTCTAGGGTCTTTCTGTCTTTGTCTTTGTTTAATTTCTGATCAGTAAACTGACAAATAGAACCTGGTCCTGATTTATAAAAAAACTCACTATTGTAGATGTGTGAACGTCCTTGACATGCCTGATTGATTATGATTTTAGCTGCAGTCATAGAATTTCTGGTGTGATGCAGCAGAGAATTACGCTCGATAACTTGCTCTTTTTATTCAGTGTACCCTTGAAAGATCCAAACATCTCCAGCTTCAGCCATATTCCCTTTCAGTTTATAGCCTGAGAATTTTACCTCCCTTGTCGTCTTTTGTGGCCTTAAATCCCTCCGCTTTCTGTCTTCCTCTCTAACCCGTCAGATCGCAGGAATCCACAGCCTGAAGTGCGTGTGAAAAGCTGCCCATTCCGAGCATTTGGTCTGAGGCAATCTACTGAACAGCTGAAAGTATCACAGATGTCTGAATGTCTGAAAAACTGAGACACCCCCCCTCCCCCCATGGAGGAGACTATCAGATATTTTTTAGGTGATTGTAGGTAAGGTATCTTTACGGTGTGACATTCCCACAAATCATAAGGCGGAATATACCCGCCATGGTATGCCAGGGCCTCGTAGGGCAGACATTCAGTCACACACAAAACATAAAGAATTAATTTCTCCTAAACATATATCTTTGGAAGGTGAGAGGAAGTAAAAGTACCTGGGGGAGGTATCCACAAACACTGTGACCCTTAGTCATTACAGTAGGTGCTAGCTCACCATTTTCCCTCCTCTTCAGGTCTCCCGCCTTTGGTACACAGCCCCACATAGAGTTCACCAACCCTAAAGGCTTTTCTGCAATGTGTGTAAACCGAGTGATCTTTGGTCTTCGTGCCTCTTAAGAAACTGAACCACATTGTTGTGCACACAAAACCCATCCTGGGTGTCTAAAAGCATCACAGACATTTTGAACATGATTACCAGAATCATTGAGGAAGGTTTGAGGAGTTTTACATCAGTGGTCCATTACAAAGGGGGCCGTGGGAAATATCCTGGTTGGCCAGTTTACATGAGCCCCCCCCCCCACAACTAATAGGCAGAAAAATATCCAACTGGAGCCACTTGACACCAGATTGTGGGGCAGCTTTTTGCTGCTAGTCTACCCTGCTTTCTGATTACATGTTTACCAATGTTTATGCAGTGTGAGTGCTGCTTGTGGCTCATGATGTTACGCTGCATATTCTGGGACGAGGACCCAGGTGACTGGAGCACACTGGGGTGTCCCAGGATAAAAGGCTCACAGCAGTGCCTCCTGTCATCTTACTAGCTTTACTGTGCTAATGGTGAGTTTTATTATTTTAGTGCAAAAAAATTCTTCGATGTTTAGTCTTCTTGGAAGAGCTATGATTATGTGAAAGCTTTAAACCGGTGTTTCTCAGCCCAGTCTTCAGGGACCCCCGACAGCCCACATTTTCACTCCCTCCCAGAAATACTGCTCTAAACAACGTCACCTATATTTGGGGGGTTTGATGCCTACAGTCAGCCTGGGCCTTACAACAATATTACCAGAAAGCATTCGGTGTGAAACTCGAAACACTCTTTCGAGATGTTCCAAATGCTCCCATCCTTGATTTGAGTTTGGGATGTATGAAGATCATGTCATGTTTTAATGTATCAATGCAAAAATGAAATGGCTAATAAATTAATAATTGGTCTGGGATGAGAACATGTTGACCCTAAATAAAAGGCACAACTTTATTTCCCACATTCCTGGCTTGTGATCAGCCGCCACCTTACATGTCTTCACGACACATTTCTTTAATTAAATATAAAGTTGGTCTAAACCACACATGAATGCGAAGTCCTCAGTCTCTATTGTGTGTCCGCAGGGGCGGGATTTGTGGGCGGTCTGAACAGTCCTGGGCCCCACCTATCCTGGGGGGGCTTGATTATAAACAACTCCATTTCCAAAGAAGTTGGGATGCTGTATAAAATGTAAATAAATACTGAATGCAATAATATACAAGCCATATAAACCCATATTTAATTGAAAATAGAACAGAGACAACATATCGCATGTTGAAACTGAGAAATTTTATTGCTTTCTAACAAATAGGTGCTCAGTTTGAAGTTGATACCTGCAACACATTTCAGAAAACTTGGGACAGGGGCAAGGAAGGACTGGAACATTTGTGCAGTGCTAAATGCAAAACACCTGGTTGAATATCCCACAACTAATTAGGTTAATTGGCAACAGGGCCGTAAGATGATTGGGTATAAAAGAGCCTCCCTGAGAGGCAGAGTCTCTGTGCAGTGAAGATGGCGAGAGGGTCGGTGCTTTGTGAAGGATTTTTAATTCTCTCTCGGCTCCAAAAAATAGCTCAGATGTCAGCCTGTAAGTTATTTTGCCGCTGAAGCTGTGGTATGTTCTCTGCTTTCATCTATCCAGCAATATGGCACCTGTTATATCTCAGAACCTTTACCTGACCACGAGCTTAGGGGTGGGAGGCATTCACCTATTTCTTCAGATTGACAATGGCAGCCCTAAACGGATCAAGTCCTGCATCACTCCTGTTCAGCAGTTCTCAAAATAACACCCTCATATATATATATAATATATAACTGCCTACAGAGGCACACACTACTGCGAGGAAAGAATAAATGCTTTGTGTGGCAATAATGGAAAAAATGTTTTTGTATCTGTAACGCATTTGGTGCAAAGATGACTTAACAACTTAATATAACTCCAAACACCATCCGCTTTTGAAAGTGCTCCCCCTGTTTTCATCTGCCACCTCTTGAAGTTAAAAGCTGGACTGTCTGAAATCCCCTGATTAATCGAGGATAAGTAAATAAAATTTGTTTCTAAATCACATTTTACCAAAATACTGTACAAAGATGAGTAGAACAGCTAAAATAAACAATGCATACACAAAATAAAACATATAATGACAACAGTAGCCACAGTAAATGGATATCTTGAACATCAAAATGTTTCTAATGCTCTGGAATAGAGATGTTTTAAGACTGGATTTAAGAGCAGAGATGTCCAAAGAGGCTCTAACATGAGGTGGCAGGCTATTCCTATATGCTGTCCTGCACACAGCCTGGTTAATCTGCTGGGCTGCATCCCAGGTAACCAGCAATGAGGGAAACGTTCACTGAGGCTTCTGTTTCATTAGCTGAAAGGTGTCGGGTCGGTAATGAATTAGTGGCTTGAGGGGAAACTAGAAAAATTAGCATGATATTAGCTCAACGGGGCAATGAACACCTACAAACAATCAATTACATGGCCCTCAACAGGGCACCGTTTGTTCGTTTCTTATAGGGTAACTTTGGATTTTATATCTTAAGTTTGTACTTTACTTACCGGTGGCCAAGGTTCTTAGCCAGTGAGCCACCTAGCTGGTAAGGCTGAAGGCACTCAGACATGGCTGTCATTCCATTATTGCTAGAAACTCAAGCTAAGTGGGTAAATGATCCAAATATTCTGTGACCTGAAGCAACACCATTCAATTTACCAAGTTGCAAAGTTACAGACATTCTTCAGGTCAGCTATCCATCCTCCAACCACTTATGGAGTTCCAGGCAGCATGAAATGTTAGACAGACAAAACACCCTGGACAGAATGCCAGCCAATCACTGAGCCTCCTTACATTGTCACGTGACTTTGTATTTTTGGAGGAAACCGGAGAATAACTCGGGGAGAACATGCGAGCATACGAAATACACCAATTTGGTATATTGTTAATTATTTCTCTTAGAATGCTGCCATCTCCTGGCAAGTAGATGGAATAGAAGAAAGGCACATAATGATTGTTCAACACGAATTTTATTCCTTATGCGTTTCACGTGATATATTCGTCTACTTTTTTAAAAGTCTCTAAAATATTTAAATATGAAACTATTAAACTCGACCAAATTACAAATCGGGAAAGGGCAGATATTTTGAATATACCGTGTTAATATTCAGATTGTAATTTTTTTTCCCACGAGGGGGCAGCATATCAAGAAAAAAAGCGTTGTTCTAATTCCACTGATGTCGATAAAAATATTAATAAATCGTCATGAACCCTATTTGGGACTTTTACAACCACATATTACAATTATGAAATTGCAGTTTTATTGTTAGAAAACATGAGGGGGCAGGTTTGTTGTCTATGTTCCCTTCAGATACATATTGTGCTTGTGCGTGCCCACGTGCCTTGGTAAGGGCTGGCATCCCATCCCTGGTTTCTCCCGCCTTGTGCTCTTTGTTGCTCGGAATACGTTCCAGACCCCCTATGATCCTGTAATGAATCTGCAGAAAGATGGATGAATAGACCTTGAGTATATGTGTGACAGAATTCATTTCAGCTCAGCCGCACACACTAGCAGGGAACAAAGGCAATGTGCAGTGTACTCCTATGGCTGCAGTGAGCTCTGAATTTTTTTTCCTATGAACCTTATCAACTGAAGGCTACAGGGATCACCACTGCACATCCAGCTGGAGATTAACCTTACCCCCCCCCCCCCTTCCCAGGAGTTGCATCCATCTACTTTTAAACACATCTCAAAGCATCGATTTAGACTGCAGTACAGATGCAGTGACATCATCCAGGGGAGCAACATAAGAACAAAAAGTACAGGCCATCAGTCACTGAAATGGAACTTTGGGACTTAAAACCCAACAGTCTTTCAGAAGATAAAGCCAGACGCAAACTCTATAGGAACCCATAAGACGTGCACTGCATTTCAGCACCTGTCTTTGCATTGTATGTTTTTCCTCAGCATTGGGTCTGATGTTAATGTTGCCTAGTAAGGAGAAGTTCGCTCTCAGGACCACAACGCAGTACACTCCATTCTTGCATAGTTCCAGACCCACAACCCACTGCTGCTTAATAAGAGCAAAGATACCTTGCGACCTCGTAGAGAATCAAGAAAACCCACAGATGAGGTCAATGGGCCCGAATTCACATGGAAGAAAAAAAACTTGTATTGGGTATGTGGCTCCTTGATGGTGGAATGAGCTCCTGAATCACATTCAGTCATTGGGCTCCATCTCCACCTTGAAGAAACCCCTGAAGACCCATCTGTTCCATGAATTCCTCTCCTACTCTTGTACCTCTTTGCGCTCCCTGAAAGCTCTTATGTTGCACTCCTGCTCCCTGAATATTCTTATTGAGTTCTTACTGTTAGAAGTTGTTGTGTAGCTCCTGCTCTTATCCTGCCTACACTGTACCTGGGCATCCATTGGAAACTCAGCATAGCTGCACTTACGCCTAGTTGACTCCTTGACAGCATGAATGTTTGCAATGTGCTATTTGCCTCATTTGCATATGACTTGGGACAAACGTATCTGCTAAATATGTAAAACAGAATAATGATGCTTTATTTATCCCTGTAGGGAAATTCTCTTTTCACTTACTCCATTTTAATCTCCATGACACACAGACACACACAGATGAGAGCCACAGCACCAGCTGTCAGCAGCATGCCTGCAGTGACCGGAGTCAAGGGCTCTGTTTAGAGCCCGGGGATTGGTAACAACCTTCCTATAGGGTCCTAACCCGATGAACCACACACCACCCCCCTAATAAACAAAATATCAGAACCAGTCTAAAATGGGGCGTAGATTAAATAAATAAGATGCCATAAAACATAGCACCACCCCCAACTTTTTTCCACAACAATAGTTTATAATATGCAGGATGTAGTGTTTTTTTTTTTTATAGTTGGGGGGGGCACTTTTCATGCTTTATTCACAGCATTCTTGGTTAACATTTTAGACCACAGAACCCATTTAATATGGTGGAAAAGTTTTACTTTACGATGGTGACGGTTACATATGCAGCTTCCATATGCGAATAGAAAAAATTTTCACAAGACAAAGCAAATTCCAACTATGACAGCAACACACTGTCTCATGTAAAAAGTAAATACATCTACACACTTAACTGCCTTAATAGTAACTCAATATGAAATGCAGTCAACTATGGAAGTAAAAAACAAGGGCAGACATGAAGGATCCATGATGGTGAGTGGAAAGGAAAAATACAAAGTTTTTCAGCCTGACTTTAGTCAAGCATAAGCCAGGCAGTTTGGAAAGGACAGTCTGTTCTCTTCTCCCCAAAGACAGAGCTCACGTGTACCTGGGCCAGGTGGCCTTCAGGACATTGGCAGAGGGAGGACAAAAAGAGCGGCACTGGAGTCTATTTGACCAGAGGTCTGGTTTTGTCATCGTCGCCACACTGGTGCGCTTTGTATTTTTTGACCTCAGCCATATACTTAGTCCAAGCATCTCCTTTACCAGCCACAACCTGGAAAATGGGAGAGACTGTGGGTGAGTTTGCAGAAATGTATCACTGACCCACACGCTGCCTTTCAGGCGATGTGCAGTGTAACATGATGGCAAAAAGCTGCTAATGCTGTGCCAACCCTGTTTGGAGGAAGAAACCATTTATATGGGTTAGTAAACACCATTCCAATAAAGGGCACCATACATCTCTGGATCTTTTGTAAAGCAAGCAACAAAAATCAGAATCTTACATATCAATACAAATATCACTTTCTGCACACAACAGTAGTTCTGTCAGTATCATCAACAATTCTTACGAGATCCAAAGTTTTGTTATATTACTGGTTGATATTTTTATAATTGTCCATTTCATACGATTTGTAACAACACGAATTATTCATTTGATTAATTTCAAAACAAGACGAGCACCTCTGGCTCCAGTTTCTGCTTCTTGGCTACCATCCCGGTCTTGAGGGCCAATTTGGCGCCACCTCTCCGCTTGCCCACCTGGGTTGTAGGGAATAAAAGACTGCAACCGTTACAGGAGCCTTTCCAGGTGCACCGATCATGACGGGAACGATTTAAGTCGGCGGCCGCAGGCTACACTGACACAGCGGCAGACACATGCTACTCAGTGCGTCCCCACAGTGTAACTCATTGGCCGGACTGAGTGGCCCGTGACCAGATAACAGGGATTAACGTCTTCATCGGAACGCGCCATTTCCACACCGTTATTTTGTTAAAGCCAGGACATTAGTGTATTATAGATAAATACAATGCTGTTTGTTAGAAATTAGCTAGGTTCGATGTTTTCTAATGCAATGCTGTTTGATGAGAACCTCTTGCTGTTTACTAGGATTAAACAAGATTTTCCGCTACAAAATAAAATACCAAATTACTCGGGTAATCGGCTAACTTTAACTAGATTAATATGGATGCTGCTAGTTTACTGGCTTGTTTTAATCTCTGCGTTATTACTACCAAACCCCTTACAAAGCTGGTCACGTTAAATGTCTTCTTTTCTTGCGTTGACTGTCCTTCTTCTGCAGATCTCTTTTCGCTCTGCTCTTGCTCCAGTTCTCTTTTCCTTTTTTCCTCCTCCATTTTTTTCTTAAACATCTCCATGAAGCTCCCATCGTTGGCGAACGCGTTACCCCCGGGCGCCTTGCAGGGAGTCGGGCTTGAGGGCGAGCCGCCGGGACTGCTGCCGCTTGAATCGCAGCTACTGCTACTCTGACTTGTTTTCGTGTTGCTGCGTTTTGAGTCCATGGTGTTCGGTTTAAATGTTTGGTATTTTACTTGCAAATAATAACGACGCTCCGGCTGCTGTTCAAGCGGCGTCCTCCGGCTGTGGGTAACACAGCAATGCACGACCCCACCCGACCAACTCCACCGTCAGCTTACCTAATGACGTTTTATACAAGCGGATACAAAGTCGCTTTTGAACCTTTCCGTGTTGTAGTTAAACAGTCGGGTGACTAACGATCAAATCGAGCATTCCTGCAGATGACTAAATCATACCCAACATGCATGTAACCGTCCAGCTACAAGCGTGACTAAATAAGAGATGAAATGGATTACAGAGTCTAAGAAAGATTTTTTTGCACTTTTCACAAAAGTGAAACTAATTTGTATATACTCAATGGAAATAATGCTCTGTTATCTTAATTCCTTCTGTTAAAGTTTATTGGAAAACCTTTGCAGGCGTCCACCATGTTGCCTTTCGCGGAATTGCACCTTTGTTGGTTTTATGGAGGATTTTAAACGTCTTGTAGATTCAATACTGCCACCTACTGGATTGGAGCCAAATCTGCCAGTCATTCCAAAGGCTCAGTTTCAGGGTTAAATATGTTCCGTTCTTAAAATACCCCCAGATAAAATATTTCACATGCTATGTTCCACCATTCTTCATAGTCCTAAACAATTTGATTGTTAAATGTCTCAACGGATAGAGTACTGAAACTGTAGTGCGGGTGCTACGCACTGAAACTGTAGCACGTCGGAGAGCCAACATGTCGGCGTTTCCGGTTTCCTGATGCTACCGACTTAAAGGGGCTTTAAGTTTTTTTTTTTTTGTTTTTTTTAAACCCGGTCGGCGTTAAAGATGGCGGCTGCTATGGACGACGAGTTTGAAGATGCACCTGATGTAGAGCCACTAGAACCGACGCTGAAAAATATAATTGAGCAGAAGTCGCTAAAATGGATCTTTGTGGGAGGAAAAGGCGGCGTTGGGAAAACGACATGCAGGTAGGCGCTTGGACGGGTCTGCGTGATGACAGCGGGGACGGCGATTTAGAAAGGGGTTACCAAGTAATTGTTTTTGGTACATTAATTTTTAAGCATAAACATGTAGAATTGAAGTTTTCCCGTTCTGCTTTGCGTAAATGTAGTATGACATGAGGGAGTATTAAGTGTTCAGTTGTTAACAGGTGTACGCCAAGTAACAAATGTGTTTGGTACCGCCAGCGGTGATGGTGTTTTAGGGATATAAACTGTGCCTGAGATTCGGCTCTCGCTTCATATGCTTTACCAAGTGGATGGGAGCCGAGTCTCCCCCCAAGTGATCTGATGTCCAGAACGCGCGGGGGAGGAGGGGGGTGAAAATTAAGAAAAGTACCTTGCGGCAGTGACGTGGCAGCAGACGGGACAGTTGCGGTGTGACATGTCTACATCAGTGACGTATGCGAAGCTCGGTCCCGGACTTCCCCGGTGCTTCGGAGGCTGGACTTGGCGGCCAGAACTTTAGAGCAAAGAACTATTCTATACCTTATTAATGTTTCACAGCAGGTTTGTGTCGGGGTCTTTCTCTGCATAATTCTGATTGTAACTTGATATCTGATATCAAAGACAATAAAATACCATGCATCAAGGCCTTGTTCTTACCTTTTATGTAAATATGTTAATGAGCCGGTCTTGCCTGCTGAGTATCTGCGTGTCATTTGTTGGCATGAATCATATCCAGGTGGTTTTCAGATGTCTTCTAAAGAGCATTTGGTGTGTAAGGGATTGACATGTGGTCTTGTCTGCTGGTGTAGCTGCAGTTTGGCGGTGCAGTTGGCCAAGGTGCGGGAGAGTGTGCTCATCATTTCCACAGACCCTGCCCACAACATCTCTGATGCCTTTGACCAGAAGTTCTCCAAGGTGCCCACTAAAGTCAAAGGCTACGATAACCTGTTTGCTATGGTCAGTATTCCAGTTGTATTCTGGGGGAATTTTACTTCGGGGTTTATGTATGAGCTAACATACATGGAGCAGAAGGGAGCAGTAATATAAAGTACAGGTATTTTATGGGTCCTACTGAAATAAAGGTAGCTGATTATGAGAAAGACCTTGGTGTGTATGT
>JAABNX020000052.1:2843128-2859577 GCA_015163995.2 Mormyrus lacerda | reverse complement strand
CCTCGGGGAACCCCGGACAGTTCACATTTTTTGCTCCCTCCCAGCTCCCAGCCAATCAGGAACACCGAATACCTGGTGCAGGTGTGCTGGGAGCTGAGAGGAAGCAAAAACATGGACTGCCCGGGGTTCCCCGAGGACTGGGTTGGAAAACGATGCATTAGGGTGGTCAGTCCTTAAAAATTAACATGCTAGTTCTCACCCAGGAATTTTTTGATGAGTTTTCAAGTGTTTTTAGAGGTTGGTCAAGCAGCTTGAATGGTTATAGGCTGGTTCAGTCATTGCTGCTTGTTAATCTCTTGGGTCATGCATCTGATTACTCATTTTATTTTCCTTACTTACCTTTTGGTTCATTCATCCATTCATTTTCTGTAACCACTTATTCTATTCAGGGTTATAGTGGCTACAGGCACAGAACAACCCAGGAGCACCACTCACACAGGCACACAAATGGGTAATTTGACAGCACTAATTAACTTCCCCCAAACTGTGGCGGGGGACCCAGACACAGGGAGAACATACCAACTCCTCACACATAGAACCCTCTTCAGCTGTATTCCAGAGGAATATTCGTTCTAGTTGTGTGATGAAAAATACTGTTACTGAAAAAAAATTCATGTAGCAACCATGTAATGAGATCCTTTTAAAAATGACCCCTTTCATTGTTTTTGCATCACAAACTTAAGTTTTTCACATGGTTGCTTTTGGTAAAATTTTTATGATTCTTGATTTTTTTTTGTTTTGTTTTATTAACTAAATGTTAAATATGGTAGAGAGCACCCTTGATGCTAAACTACAAAAAATATGTGGAGTGCATTTTTGCTAACAATCAAATAAATGACCTGAGAGATTAATGAGTATTACAGATGATGGAGGATTAAACCAGTCAGCTTGAATTTTCAACCATATTGTCAATTTAGTGACCGCTCTCCACTTTTTTCATCTTGCTTAGTGTATTTTTTCGTTTTTTACAGGTAAACACATTCTTTGTGGCTGTTGCTGTAGTCATATTTTTTTTTGGCTTTATATTTTGATTATTTACAGTTAAACTGCTCTTGTTGAGCAACCTCTAAAATATCAATGAAATTACAAAAAAATGTCAGGAATACTTTCTTGCAATGCATCATAAGATAAAAGGTTGAGTACATGAAGAATTGCTATTTTAAAATTTGACTCATAGCTAAGGATCACTCTATCGTACATTGCAGAGTATTTAATCGGGCGTAGTAGGGGCAGCACCTTCATGGACAAATGGAACATATGGCCCAGCAAAGCTTTGCAGACATCTCCAGACAGAAGTGATGGAACAAAATGATTGCTTCATGAACCATTTGCAGTATTGTTTGACTCCACTAGATGGTGCCCTCTGTTCAAAAACAGGCACAAAGTGTGTCCCCAAGTAAACCAAAAGCAGCACTAGGGGTGTAAATCACAGCTTTCGTCGCGATACGGCACAATACTGATTCCCTAAGCCAATAGTTCGAATTTTTTTTCATTTTTTGAGACCTCAAATTGCCACGATACGACTCGATTCAGTTTGGTACTGGGGTTAATAGTCGAAATGATGAAACGTTCACACAATCTTTCAATGAGTTAAAATGCTAATTATATTTGCCTTTGTTTACAGTTCAATAAAATGATAAAAATCTAATAGTCAAGTATGTCCCATAAAACAAGTAAAATAAAGTGCAATTAGGTAAAAATAAAAAATCATTGCATGGACAGACATGTAAAATGAGGAAGATTAACACTGACTTCTGCAGTGAAAAAAGTATGTCTAATCTTCCTTGAGGTGTTTTTTGTAAGAAAGTAAATGGTCAACGTGTTCAGGAGATTGTGTGCTGTGAGCGTAGCGTACTAAACACGCTCTGAAGGTACGCTAGCTTGGGAGCTACTTATAAATGACCAAGTCAGAATGATCTACCTACTATAAAAATGTATGTATAAAAATATTGAGTATTCTTTATTATTATTACTAATTTCCCTTTGGGACAAAGTATTTTTGAATTGAACTGGGATTTCAGTTCCTTCACCTTTTCTATTTCTCAACTTGTTTTTCGGAAGTTAATGGTTAATGGTTTTTATGAACAGTCCGAAAATGCCGCTCCACATTTCCCTTCTTCGGAATAGCAACGGCAGACTGTCAGATGAGGCAAACGCACATGGTGGGGAAAAAAAGTCCTCCTCCCTTTCCGTATGGAAGTGGTAAGTTTTTGGCTTCTTACTTGGTCCAGCAACCCCAATCATTTTTATACCCTTTCTTGCGTTTAGTAGAAATAAATTGGAGGCTAACTAGGCGACTCGGTCACGAGTTTTGAGCAGCAGGCGCGGTTGAATGCGTCGTCTATCCTCTATTTTTTTTATACCATACGATCTACCCACACTACCTTTGCGATCGACCAGTAGATCGCGTTCGACATATTGGGCACCCCTGGTGTAGACCATGTATACGTGGGAGTGGATCATGAAAACACCGGAACCCGGCGAGGGGGAAAAAACGCTTGCATCGATACTTATGTGGTCACGTTGATGCATTAGATCATTTGGTGTTGAATCGATACAAATCGATGCATTGTTACGTCCCTAGCATTTACTGGGGTTAAAAAAATACAGCAGATGGTTCATGAAGCGTCCTTTTGTCCATGACTACCTGGCAGTCTATTTCTGTACTCACTTTTGTTGTTGTTGTTCTGCAGATGGAGGATTTATATGAAGATTTCCACATTGTCAAGTTGCCTCTATTGCCCCATGAGGTTCGTGGGGCAGATAAGGTCAACACTTTCTCCCAGCAGCTCCTGGAGCCCTACACCCCTCCCAAAAAGTGACTTACCACCAACACCCCCTCTCTCATCCCCAAGGTCCCCTCAATGCGTCCCCTCCCTACCGCTATGATGTCAATGGCCTAGAAAAGCACTACAGCGACATGATGTACAAGTGAACAGTTCAGTTCCTTTAGTCGCTTGCTACCCTTCTTTGTATTTTATCTGGATGTTTCTCAAGAGGAAAATAACTTTCCCCTACAACGTAGGTGACATTTCGTTTTTTGTGGTACTCGGGTTAAGTGTAGTTTCTCACCAGCGCTGAGTTTTCTTGGCTGGGTCACCTGTGGATGGACCCGCTTACATGGGCTGTGTGTGGCATCCGTGACTGTAACATGTTCTGATCCGATCGGGAGGCAGGAGTTCTGGGAGAGTGAAGTGAGTCTGGCTGTAGCCTCTCCATGGCTGTGCAGTCAGACTGTGATGGTTGACATGGTTACTGATTCTTATGTGTTAATACAGTCTGAGGATTTAGGAAATCACTGCTTACATTTTTATTATTAAAATCCATGAAGGTCAAATGGGAAGCGATTTAATTATTCAGATGTTTCTTCACTTGCTCTGTACCCAACTGTTAAATGGAAATTCACTTACATGAATTGGAAATCCAGCGTGTTGCTTTGAAACCTTCATTCCTTTTTGTTTGTAAAGAGGAAAATCTTTTTTGGCAAATCGTTACACCCACCTTGTCACTGTTACCGCGTAATTTTAAAATCAATTTCACTTACTCTGATGGTTTTCGCAGCGCACAATGAATTGACTCGTTAAAAAAAAAAAAAAATTTGAATGTTTTCACTTCAAATGTAGGAAACTCTTAAATGTTTAAGTTTATTCAGAGCTGAATCAGTTGTTATACTAGCAAAGTAAATGTGAAAGTGACAGCCATCTTGATTATGTACTGATAGAATTTTTACTTAATTGTATAAAACGCTGACGACTGTTTGCACACTTTCAGCTGTGCATGTCTTTGTTACTCTGTGTGCCAAACGACAGGTGGAGAAGCATTTCAATAACCAGGCAGAAAGAGGCGTAGAAGTGAGAGAGACACCAGGCACACAAACACATCTTGGCAGTCAGGGATCCTGATTTATTTTAGTGCAAAACCCTAAGTCTCATCCAGCACACAACTTATCTACACTAGCTCTTCCATTTAGCATTCAAGTGATAAATTAACTAAACCAGGCTCCAAATTTCTAGGGAGAAAAAAAAACACGCTAGGTAGCTCGGGTCAAACACCATGATGGTCTTCAGATGGTCACTAATACAGAAGTCAAACATCCAAAATACCATAAATGTTTCAAAAAAATAAAATTCAGTGTTTAAAAGGGACTGCAATCCCATGCAAATGAGGTACAGGGCATTTTAGTTTGCATTGCAGCACCATCGTATCCATTTAAGCAAAAAGCCAGTGTCAGGCAGCACCTTCCACAGGCAACACAAACTACTTTGCGATGTGCTGTGATCAGGTCTTCACATATCAAACTCTACACTCTATTCGACTCTGACCCCCTCACAGCAAGAAGCCCCCAGTTACAGGCTCACACTTTTTGGCCTTGTGCATTTAAGGAAGTAAAACCCGGAAGGGTGCTGGAACCAAAATATACTGGGTTGTAGTCACAGGATCTGAATTGCTTAGAAAAGCTGTAAAACGTGATTAGAAAAATCTAATTACTAAAAGTAAAGCAGTGTTTTTTATCCGGCAATATTAAGTGGGAAGAGTAATTCAATGACTGGAAAAATAAGCTCCACTCATTGCAAACAAACATCCAAGACACTTCCACGGTAATTAAAAACAACATAACTTTAAACTGTCACAGCAGAACACAGAACGACAGACACAGTTTAAAACAAATTATGTGAAAAACAGTGACTCGGCTGCCTCAAGGTGGAGCAGTGTCTGTCAGTCACAGGCTTAATCCAGCGGGAGCCAATAGCTAGGCAATGACATCACATGATCATCAGAGCCCCACCCTAGTCAGACGCAGTCTACATTATATTATATATAGATATGATGGAGAGTAATCACTTACAATACATTACCACAGCCCAGAGGCTAAAGAGATAGACATTTCCCACTCTTGGCTCCTCAATCATACAAAAGATCAATTACTTCACAGATAACAGACAAAACTTGGAGCAGGAAAAAAAAAAAAAAAAAAAAACACGGTCCAAAACCAATACAAACACATCTGCTCATAGCAACATGTAACAATCCCCAAGTGTCCAAAGCTTAACATTTTAAAATGATCGTATATAAAATCAGACGGCATCACCATAGAGTTGACAAAGAACACATGCAGGGAGCACCTCTCTACATGCTCCCATTTTCGTATTTTAAAGAAGTGAGTACCATCCCGGTAAATACTTGGCAGTGCGGCACATGCTTTTTGAGTTCATGAGCACAGAGAGCCTGTAACAGTCATGTGGTGCAATTCCAGGATAATTCCACAAGGGGGCAGCCAAAGTCTTCCACAAAATAGAAAACATTGGTTTCAGAAAGAAGTGCACAAATTAAGATCTTGGCAGCAGTGATCTACACCTTCTCGTACCTTCTCCTCTCACACCTTCCCCGGCTTCTCTCCCTCCAGCCGAGCCTGCAGTCTGGAGGTCAAGCCCCTCCTGCCGTAGGTAGACTGCCTCTGCTGGGCCAGGAAGGACTGACCCAGAGCCATGGAACCTGACCGTTCGCTGGCCACTTTCTGATGCAAAGCCATTCCCTGGGAAGTGTGACGATGACAGAGGTCCAGACTTATACCAGAACCAAACATCACCATACACTCCAGAAAATGACACGGCACAGTATGCGCGCACACACACACACACACACACTCACCATGTTGTACCAGGCATTGATGATGATCCACTCCTCCTGGTCGTATTGGGACCGGACCTTCTGAAGGTCATGCTGCAGCAAAGAGCCACGCAAGTGTCAGCGGAGATGCCGTGCAGTCTGGGCCGAGCCTAAGTGAGACACTGGCGGAAGGCTCACCTCGAGACCCTGGATCTTCTGGTTCTTCCCGGGCAGCTGGCTGTTGTGCGCCCGGGGCTCGGGGGAGACCGTCACGGCTGGGGGCTGGGGGTTTCGCACCTCAGTCACCTGCTGGCCAAACACAACCTGGTCACAACGTCACCCACTGCTGGCCGACAGACACACGAGGAGCATGTCGAGAGTCTGTCTCACCGCATGAGCCGTCTCCGTCACACGTCTGTACTGCCGCTCCATGAGCTTCACCTCCTCATCCTTCCTCCTTAGCATTTCCTGTAGCTCATCGATCTTCCTCACCACTAGAGGGCGAAACAGAACAGAGTCGGTTAGCCAGACGGAGTTGATTAACTACGAAAGCCAATGCCAGCAGAGGAGCCTCACCACTGGCGTCGACTCGGGGCTCCAGACCGTCTATACACTCCCTCTTCTTCTGAAGGTCAGAGGGCGTGTCGTGGACCTTCTCCCTGCACAGACAGACAAGGCCACCTGGAGCTAAGTGCTGGTGTTATACAGCTCAGAAAGAACAGACAGAACTCATGGACACCAATCGACTAAAAACAATGCTAATTCTAACAAGTACAATAACAAGGCTGTTCTGTTTGTAAAGAAGCACCATCACCCATCGAGGAATGATGGGGGGGGGGATTAGATGCACGGGACTGCATCTGGGAGGGTGGGGTCAACAGGACAAGTGGGGCCCTTGGCACTGAGAAAGCAAAAAACCCAACTTACATGGGTTCTGACAGTCTGTTCTTCAGCAAAGTTGACTGCAGGGAGGGAGGAAGAGACATTAAAATGTCAAATTAACATGAACAGCCCAAAGTGACATTTAAGCAAGCAGGCGGTACCCCGGCTGTCCTGACGGCGGGAATCGAGCAAGAGAGGCGGGGAGGGAGACAGACAGGGGGCGGGACGTTAACCTCCACGGCAAAGCGTGTGTCACCGCAGCGGAGTGTCAGGTGGGAAGTCAGAGCGGCTCACGCCCACGCGGGGCCTCACTCACATGCGGGGACGGCCTGTCCCCTGCCTGCAGGGCCGTCTGCAGCTGCTGCAGCTGGGAGTGCAGCTCAGAGATGTGCAGCTGGTTCAGCCTGTGGGGTCAGTAGGCAGACAGGAGTGAGGCGGCGAGTTGGCCAGTGAGTCACACACACACACACACACACACACACACAGCTCGCTGTCCTTCTGTTGCCCAGAATACATCCCACGCACAACGCCAGACGGCACCGGTCTTCGCAAACACCTCCCCCACGCGCACAGGCCGGCCGGCACACACTGAGCACGCTCCAATCTGGCCGCTCCTGCCCACACGAAACACCGGCTCCCCCTGGAGCAGTGGGGGGGGGGACAGGGGACGCACATATGTACGGGTAACCTCGCACACAGTAAACCCTTTACCGCTGGCAAACCGAGCGAGACGGCTTTTGGTCCAAACAATGGTTTTTAATTTTTAATTAACCGCCAGAAGGTGCCCCCCCCAAGAGACAGACCTGTCCTGCTCCTCCATGGCACCCTGGTTGGTCCGCGATGCCCCCAGCAGGGCTCCCAGCTCCTCCTCCTGGGCACGCAGCTGCCTGTTCTCCTCCTGTAGCCGGAGCAGCATTTCCCTGCCGGGGCATCAACAGGTCAGGCGCCTGAGTAATGAGTCAGCTGAGTCAGCTGAGGCTAGCCGACCCCCCCCCACCCCGGGATCCTCACCTGAACTCTGCGGGCATCATTTCTGCCGCCAGGTTTCCCACCGGCTCCCGGAGCGAGGCGCCTGTGGGCCAGCAGATGGCGCTTTCAGTGGAATGGGCCAAGGCAGCATTTCATGTGCCGGGGAAGGGGGGCGTACCTGCTTGGCTGAGGCAGGTCTGCTGCATCTGTGAGCATCGCAGCTCCTCGCTGGTCTCCTTCAAGGCGTCCCGCTCCGAGACGAGGCGCTGCATGTATGGATACGGGTGTCACTCAAACGGCCACTTGGCCATCACGGAAATCAGCGCCCCCTGCTGGTGTCACACCCACCTCCCTCTCCTTCAGCAGTGACTCGTACTTGTCCTGCAGGGTCTTGTACTCAAACTGCCATTTCTCTGCCTTCAGGGCCTCGGCCGAGTGCTTGGCCTGGAGCTCCTGTATCTGTGGAGCGGGGTCCAGGACACACGCACAGCCTCAAAATGAAGGACACCTCGAATACAGTTATGTATTCCGCCAAAGCCCCGCCCCCTCGCCTTACCTGCAGCCTGCAGGCGTCCAGCTGCCCCCGCACTGCACCGCTCCGGCGCTGCTCCTCCTCCAGCTCGCATGTGCGCCGCATGTATGCTGCATTACGCTCCTCCAGTAGCCGCACCTGCCGGCGCAGGTCGCCCAGGTCCTCCAGCTTGCGCCGGTACGACTCCACCAATGCCTCCAGGCGGCCCGCACGGTCCGACGAGTGCCTACGGCGGGTCGTGGGGGTGGGGCAGCAGGTGAGGAGCCGAGCGGCGGCACCGGGACTATCACCCATTCTCAGCATTTATGTTGCCATGGGAACAGAGTGGGCGGACACGTGAGAGGAATGTAGTTTTGTGGGCCTCAGCACTGTGAGCCCCTGCGTGAATAAGCCACATTAAGAGCTACTTTCAAGCCCCCCCGCCCTGCCACCTCTCCCAGATCCCTCTTCCCTACCACGCCTCCTCTCCCCACCTCAGGACATCCATCTCATCCTTCAGGCTCTGTGCTTCCTGGGCCAGCCTGGCCAGCTCCTCACTGCGGCGCTGCAGGTCCTGCAGCTCGCGTTCCAGTAGGTCCCCGCGGGCTCGCATCTCTTCGCGGGAACTCTCCAGCCTGCAGAGGGCGGTAAACCACACCATGCTTACAGATCACATACTTTAATGACACAGTGACTGGCCTCAAGGCTACTGCTGAATTCCTTCAGCTATAGTCCCCAGCTATATAAAAGCATATATTTACATTCATCTGTAAAAAAAAAAAAAAAAGTGTTGACTAAGCCATAAGTCCACTATGATCACCAGTTATCCTACAGGGGCCTGCCCCCATCCCCCACCTGAAATTCTCCTCTCGCAGTTGCTCCATCTGACTCTGAAGCAGCAGCAGCTTCCTGCCGCTGACGCTGTTGGGCTCGTCGGGGCCGTACAGGGGGGCACTGTGGCTTAGCTGCTCCCTCATCGACCGCGCTTCCACCTGCAGCGCGGTCTTCTCCTCCAGGACCACCGACAGCTGAGTTGGAGGGGGGAGCAAAGTTGTCGGATGCTGTGGAAGCCTGGCAGAGCCTAAGGGAAGAGGCAGGGTGTAGCGAGTGGGCGGAGCCTCACTACAGACTAATGCTAAAGGCTAATGCTAAAGGCAGAGGAATGGGCACCGAGAGGGCAGCCGTGCATGGGTGACGACAGGAGCCTGGGGGGGGGGGGGCACCGGAGTTTGGAAATACAGAAGACGGGAACACCCTCAGAGAGCAAGCCATGAGTTTCAACAAGCTCACTGCAGACCAGAGAGCAAAGCCAGAACGTGGGGGTTACGGCTTAAACTGGAGGAGTTATTGTGGGATTACATCTCACTTCCGTGGGGGATCGGACCTGCAGAAGTGAGCTTCCAGAACCAGAGCAGAGCTCCTCTGGAGGACGGACATCAATCCGCCACACACGGATTGGGACACACACTTACACACGCCTGCTTACACGCGGTGCCGGGTGTGTTTTGGGCTGGCATGTTCAGGGACGACTTGGGTGGCATGACGAGGCCCCCAGAGGCTACAGGTCTGTGAGAACCATGCTGACAGGCAGAGTGAGAAAGGAAGAGGAAGAAACACAGGCTGCCTCCGGGCAACGCAGTAAGGGGTCCCAGCGGGACCAGCCTACAGCCAGCAAGCACTCTCACCACAGGGAGGCGCAAAACTTACCGGTCAGACCTCAGCGCCGCACAAAACCCTCCCAGCCCTACGCTGAGTGACAAACAGATCGCTTTAGCGGTCAGCAATGCGAGTGGCGAGATGAGCCAAGATCAGACCCTCTGAAATGTTCATATAGAATCAGTCTTCCAGGAATCAATCTTCCATGGCAAGGCAGAGTTTTTAACACCAAACTTCACAACACCTAAGCTGACTAACAGGCCGGCCACACTGCAATTAAGAGGCTTACACTGAGCATGCTCCACACTGACCCCTCCCCCTCCACCCCTCACCTGATGCTCCAGGTCACGGCAGCGCTGGTTCAAGTCATCCTCGGCCTCCTCACTAAGGAAATAGTACTTTCTGGACTGAAGGAGATTGGAACACAACACAGAAGGACAACACGAGTGGTTACAAAACGAGAACCAAAAAAATAAATAAAAACAGAAAAACAGCAGGAGGCACAAACCTGGTAGTCAAAGTCCGGGTACCTTTCAGGGCTTCCTGGTTCTGATGCATCTTTGGTTAGAAGCTAGAAACGCAGCAACATCATCAGGGTAAGAGAAAGAATGCGGCCAGATCTCTAACATTTTTTTTTTTTTTTAAATCATGCATGCCCTCATATACCAGTCAATATGGCACATTTTAGGTTGCTGTGAAAGGTTTCACTCAGCCGTACCATGACAAATTAAGTACAGAATGGACTTTTACCTCCTGGATGGCTGTCATGACCACATGCTGGACCGACTCCTTTAGGGTCATGATCTGCTGAATATGTTCTGCGGGGACAAACGCAAAAGCAGTCAATTCACTGTTCATAGGAGCCTCCCAACCAGGAACTACCAAATATGGGACTGTCTGCTAAACCAATGCATAAGGTTCACCTTGCTTTTTCTCACAACTGACTGCACATCCCAGCACCAGTTGCACCAGTTTGCCCAGTTCAGTCACATTTCCCATTTCACCAATCAGGACGACATCTGGCAGGTGGTCATCTGAGATAGGATGTCCCAGCACCTACAGAGAGAGGAGGGGACCAGGAACATGGAGACTCACAGGTTCCTGCAGTTTCACAAGAAAATAAATCCAAAAACCATGACAAACAAGGCTACTCACATCGTGGTAATACTCCAGTATACTCTGAAGAATCTTCTTCAGATTGCTAACCTGTAGAAACCCCATTCACATTAACCACAGCTTACTTAGGCTACTTACATTCTCAAAGAAGCGGTTTCTAGCATGTCACCAGCAAATCTAATTCTGCTAAGGTTTTCTTTAATTGCTAGTCTAGGTAATTACTTAGGTAATAAGTTCAGTGTCTCACTGGTAAAGCAGAATAAGTAAGTGAGATTGGAGAGGGATGACCATCTAACCCAAACATAGTCCTAACCCACCTTTAGACGCCAGTTTGTGGCACTTTCCTCTTTGATCCTGCCAAGCCATGCCTCGTTGAACCAGAATGGGTCTCTGCGGGAAACAGCACAGAGGAGACACTGTAAAGAGTACTACCCAGAGCCACATGACACCCCAGGACAAACTGAGCGGCCCTGACCCAGAAAGGCCCTCCGGACGCCTGCTCTTACATCTTATGCAGCACGTGTGCGATGGCCACACCACTGGTCAGGTCCTGCATATTGGTGCAGCTGGGAACCTGAAAGGTCTGAAGCTGGGAGGTGTTTGAAGAGCCAGAGTTGCCGGTGGATTACGAGAAAAATAATTAGGATTTGCAGGTTCAAAATAAAAGAGGATTACCGCAAAAGGCATGCAGTAATACACTGTGGAAGCATTCATCAAATGTAACCACCGAGAGAAAATCACCTGCTACAAAATAATCGAGTCTCCTCATAATTTAATTCATTTTGAGAAGATCGGAAACTATCATTAAACCTCTGAAAACTTCGATGGTTAACCAAGATTTCAGCGACGCCATTTGAGAAGCTGAATACAGCTCTACTATCCTGTTTTCCTCTCATGCTCGCCGGACATTAATCCTTGGTTTATATTTCAGACTGCATGTTTTATGTCTTCGTGTGTTAAATATTAACAGCTCCGTTCCGCCCCATGCGACGTTTCCACCTATGACTGCACACAGTTTTGGAGGCTCCAACAAAGCAGTGACTGCGCTTTATACTGGATCGCACTTGTAGGCAACTTGGACTCGCTCCTCGGATCAACCTGTCTGTAACTATTCCTTCGGATAGCTATAGCGATAACTTATATCGCATGAGCCTACAGAATTGCCAAAAGTCCTTGCCTTTTTAAATGCGGTGTCCGAATTTGAATCTCAATTCCCTGTTTAATACATATGCTAGGTAACGTTCGCTAACTTAAACTGTATTTGAAATTAACGGCGCCAATGTACCAAATAGCCATACGCGTAGATTCATACAGAAAACTTACCCAGTTTAACAATGAGTCACACAGTTCCGCTTTATCCAAACTCATTGTGGTTTTACCTCGAGCACTTCATAAAATATATGTCAGTATCACACTAGCCCGCTTAACCAGGTGCCAGACCTAAATAAATTGGCCTCCTTTGTAATTTTGCTCTCGCATTTTCCACATATCGATAAACAAACTGTCTCGGTTGTCCTTCTACGGCCCCCGTACAAGACAATCGCCATAACAACGGATCACATAGGCGACCACCTATATGCCCGAGTAAATGAAAATATTTTTTTGGTCCCCCCCACCCCTTTTTATTAAATTAAATGTTATACCTTTTTGTTTTTTAAATTTATTGGTATTTAATGCAAAACTGTATTATGTATGTACAATGTAATTTAATCTGCATTATAGGCAAAATAATTAAGCAAACGTAAAAAGACAAGACTATTGCGGTGCAAGTAATAACCTTTTTTTTAAAGCATGCATCACAGAATAGAATAGAGAATGAGACAAAAGAGTAGTGGGAAGAAAAGAAAAACAAACAGGATATCTGCAGAGATGCCATCTCATACTGTGATATGTCAGAGTGGCGTTTATTCGCAGAATCGCCGCTTCACCACCTAGGAGGGAGGGAGACGGGTCTGAATTCCTGTCATTTGCGCACTGTGGTATATACTTAATCGATATGTGCCAGTTCCCAGAAAAAGAATTTTATGCATATACTCTTGCTGTAAGTAAGATGGCATGCCTCTGCGCATTTTTTGACTGTCACTGCTTAACCTACAATGTACTAGCACCCACCCACATTTGAACTATTTTTCGTTCGACACTTGCCATTTGGACTGTTAAGTAAACGAGCAGTTACAGCAGCATTTTGAAGATGATCATTTTGAATATTAAAAGAATTGTGCTGTAGACAAGTTTCTACGTAAAATCAGTTTTATTTTGATAGACCATCACCGACTACAACAACAACAACAATAATAATAATAATAATAATAATACCCCTAAATGAAGCGGCATCGTGTCCTGGGTGTCCCATGCCCTACACTTGCTGGGACAGCCTAAACCCACTTACCGTGAATATTAAGTATTCATGGATAATAATAATAAGTTCAGTGAATAATACGTATCATGCCAAATTAAAATTTGAATACTGTTTTTTAAATGTCTTACTGCTTTAGATAGACGGTTGACCGCATATAAAATCTTAGAATTGAGTTTTCCTTGCACCCATACTAGGCACTAGATGGCTCCAACAAACCAAGAAATCTTCCAGTCTGTTTAACCCCTTTCACTTTCTATGCTTGTTTTTTCTCGTTACTGTTGTATGTAGTTTTACTTCAGAGTTCATGGGGGGGGGGTATGTATCTCCACCCCTATAACAGTACATTTATTTAGCAGAATGATTTTGTCCAAAGAGGTCAGGAAGATTTGGAATCAACGTGTAGGGTCAGTCAGCATCCCTGGGGGAGGCTGGGGTTTAAAGCTTGGTGACATGATTAGTCTACCGGCCATGGGACTTGAACTCACAACCTTCTGGACACTAACCTTTAACTTACCGAGCTACAGACCACCCATCCAGCTGTCTTCCAGCCTCTTGCTTGGTACAGAAAGTCTGGAGACTAGCCAGAAATTCTGGGGCTCTTGACCTTGGCCCCTGCACTAGAGCCCCCTGGTAGATTTTCCGGAGCGGGAAGACCACGACGGTACATTTTCGGCCCCCTCAACGCCCCTCCAACACTATGTGGAAGAGGACACTGACACTCACTGCAGCAAATTCGACACAGCTGTTCAAATGACCACCACTTTTTGGGAGCTGGGGGGGGGGGGGCTGTGCATTTGGTCCTTGGCTTAGGAACATACAAACTACACAGGCAGACACAGTGGGAAGAGGGACTGAACCCATGACCCTGGAACCAGCTACTATATGCAATGAACTTTGACCAGCTCCGCAGAGACCAGCCATGGCTTTGATGGAGTAACTGCTAGCCAGGAGAAATGCATCAGCTTTCAGAATATATCCCTGTTCATATGCACAGCAACGGTTAATAAATCTTCTCAAAAATCTCCAAATGCACATTTATAAATTGGTGTAAAACGATTGACATCTAAAAGAGGTGAGAGGAAAAGACTGAGATGCCGGTATTTATTTATGGAGAGTGGCTGGTAAGAGTTACTCACATGCCAATGTACATGCACAGCCTCCCACCCGCTCTGCCCGGCTTTCAGGCTCCACCTCTCACTCTCTCCATCGCTCCCTCTTTCACTCCGCACTCAAGTACTTGTGTTTTTCACAGCATCTGTGCCAACTTCCTGTCCTCTCTGCCATTCTGGGCCAAGCCATCCATCTGTCCACCTGCTCGCTCCCCTTGCCCACCTGCGCTTGCGGAGTCGGTGACACTTCCTGAAACTCAGCACGGCCAGTTAGACTTCAGGGCATCCTCACCTTGTCCATTTGCATGACTGCAAGCCCTGTGCAGTGTTTGGTTATCCATAAAGGCCGTTTAAATTATCAAGGTCTGTCTAAGTAGAGGATTCCTTATATTGGGTCAACAGAGCAAAGGTTAAAATCCCTTAGACTGCATATAAATTGTGACTTTTCCTCTTCTGTATGCTGTTTTTGGTAATAACATCAAGTAAATGAATTTAAGTAAATATCCACGAAAGTTTAATCTCTGGATCCTTTTTGTGTTTAACCATCTCTTTCCCTGTACACGTTGTCTGCTGTCTGTACTTGTATAAATTATGCTTGTCCTATATCTCAACAAACTAAGTACACGTAAATCAGATTTATGAGGTTTAGTGCAAATTCAGTTAACTCAATTGGATTTGGCCAGTCAAATTAAGAATTACATAACCAGGGGGGGGGGGTGATACAGTGGCTCAGTAGGCAGCCCTATAGCCTCACACCTCCAGAGCTGTGGCTTTGACTCCCACTTGGTGTACACTGTGGGGTTCCTCCTGAGGTCATGCCGACTGGCCTCTTGAAATCGTCCGTGAGAGACAGCGTACATGTATGTTACTCTCTGATTGGCTGGGGTGTCCAGTCTCCTGGCCTCTGCTACCTAGGGCAGAGTAACACCAATAGGAAGTTAAAATAATATTTTTTTTGTTCCCTGATGCGTCTCTGATGAATGTATGCCGTCTCGGGTTCTCCTCTTGGCTGTTCATCGATGTAAGTTTCCTCTGCTGTCACTTCACTTTCCTACGTTCCCGCAGCACTTAGCGAAGCCCACGCGCAGCCTCCCGGTCTCCGGCTCTCTGCGAAGGACGGGGTCATCAGCGACCCCAGGATAGGTGGGCAGTACGGAGCGCGCATTCACGCTAACAGCGCCTTTCTCAAATTCCATCCTCTGGTTCCTCTTTTTTCTTTTTTTTCTCCTCATTTGCTTTTTCACTTCTCCCTTTTTCACACACACACACACACACCCTCCCCAGCGTTGCACATGCTCTTTAGGGATCAGGGGGGGGGAGCTATTGTGTAATGGCTTGATTTCAGAAAGCTGTGGTTTTCTGCACTGGAAAGCTGTTAAAGGAGGGGCTTTTCTCTTTACAGTCTACATTTGGCACAAGGCATGACATTTTCGAGCAACCGGCGCGCAAATGCGGGAATCATTGAAACAGATGCCCTAAATCTCATTATCATGCATTTTATGACTTTTTTTCGCTTAAGCAGATGTTTGCAGAACTAGGGAGTTTAAAGGGGAATGCTTAAAAGGGGCATTTACACACACACACACATACATTTATATATTTTGTTCACCACGCTACCTTCCGTTTTTTTTTTTTTATCTCTTAGCTGCTTTCACGCTGCTAAATAATCAACCGCCGCATTTTTCCGGGGCTGGATACAGCGAGGTACGATGCCAAGCGACGGCCAGAGAAACGGCGCAGCTCCGCCAAGCGAGGAGTGTGAAGTTTTAAACGTGCAAATAAAAAAACAACAACGCCGTAGCCCTGAACGGCACAGTCGCTCCTTTAGAGGACACGATCGCTGTGAGCTGCTGTCTCTCGGACCCGGGCACTAGAATTTGCTAGAACATAACCCCCCCCCGACAGGTAGCTTACCTTCACGAAAGTACAGAAAGGTGGGGCAACGGTGACGATCCTTCACACCAGACATGAAGTCATGTACAGGTGTATATAAATGACAAACTGAAACTCCAGGGCCGTAAAAGCATTGTTATGTTGTAGTAACAAAAAACAGTGTTTTACTCAACCTGCAGATTTATAGTGCTGACTAAAACAGGCAGGTGGTTGTTTTACCCTGAGAGTAAAATTCGAAAACACCAATTAAAACTGCAGAGAAGTGCCTAGTACATCAGTATATCAGTCAGTGCGCATATGTGTGAGTAAACCAGCCCATCAGAAGACAGATATGTTACCTGATGTGG
>JAABNX020000052.1:2827115-2843123 GCA_015163995.2 Mormyrus lacerda | reverse complement strand
ATCCCCCCCCCCCCCCCCCACCAGCCGGCTGCCTTCTGAAGATTAAACAGACAGTAGACGCTGTGTTACGTTACATTACATTATTCATTTGCTGAGCAGATGCTTTTGTGTGAAGCCACTTGCCGGTTTAGCTGTTTATAAGGCTGGGTATTAACCGAAGTAACATCAAGAGTGTTGGTTGACACTCGAAAGATCAGAGCTGATGAACCTGTGACCTTTAGGTTCTGCCGCCCGGCTGAATCACTCTGCCTTCTCGTCGCCCATGGCTGCCCGCTACCCTCCTGCTCTGGATGCCAGAATCCCCACCCACTCGCTCTTTCACCCCAGGGAGCGCAGAGCCAGCGTGGGGTGAGTCAGCTCCCGCTGGCTGGGGGGCCCAACCCCCGGGGAAAGTCCCAACATGTGTCTGAGGTTGGCCCGATTGCTCCTCCCTGCCAGGAGGTCACATGCGACTCCTCTGAAGGCAATGTGACACGGGGACCATTGTTGCATCCCCAGGAGAGGGTTGGGGGTGGTGGGGGGGGATCTTCAAAGGAATTTCAAGAGGAACTGAAATTTTAGAAATGAACCAATTAAAATTAATTATAGCTGGATAGCGTAAACCGGTCAAGCTTCACACTTGCATTTTTCATGACTGCAAGGAGGAAAGTCTTACGTAAAATTTTATAAATGAGCTTTGTGATGCGAGACACTGCACGCTCACCGACGTAATAAAATGTCTCAAAGGATATTACAGTACAGGGGAACATCATTTCACGGAGCTACCAAAATGTGACCTACAAATGCAGAGCGGGGCTCACACTTGGCAGAAGGGTGGGATTAAGGGTCTTGAAAAGTGCTGCCCCCCCCAGAATCTGCCAGGATGTCCATGCCCCCCCAGCGCCCCCCTGGGACCGCAGAGGGGTGTCCCATTTGTACAATGTGTCATCACCAGATGCTACCAAAGTGATAGTACAGTAGATACGGATTTTTCCTGGTATTAACTGATGCTTTACAAAAAATTAATGCCTATAAAGTTTAATACCTTATGTCACAGAGCGGTCGCTAAGTGACTTCAGGTCCTTAACCATTACGCCACCACACTTCCCTGAATTTCCACAGTATGTGTGTCTCCTGGTCTCTCGGGCCGACACATTCACTACCAGACCACCGCCCAAGATGGTGGCTTAGTAAGAAGCAGATCCAGAGCAACGCTTTGTTTTAACCATCCAGTTGTGTATAAAGAGTCACAGTCCCAGAGTTCTCATCTGGTTGATTGAAACAAAATCTTGGGTCTGGATTTTTACTTTCTGCAGCTGAACTTTCCACCTTTGGTAAAAAAAAAATCAAAACGCACATACACTCCCTAAATGCAGCATGCCATATACTCAGCATAGCTTGACAATGAGAGACTAGTCACATTTTGCTATGGACTAAAACATTCCGGACTTTTAAAGTGCATTCATAAATTGATCCTCTGACTGGTGTAAAAATGATCCATTCCAGACCAAACCCTGCAAAGACAGAACGTCAAAGAACTCTGACACACCCACGCATTTGACCGGTAGGCCCCCACCATTAAGCAAGACTAGACCAATAAAGCCAATCTTGTCACACAAATCAGACTGATAAGCCCCACCCTAACCATAGACCAGACCAATAAAAGTTGTCTGGGCACACACATATCGGCCTGATAAGTCGTGCTTCCGCCCAGAGCTCAGATTTGAACAATGACATCTGTCTCCATGCTTGTTTAAACATATTTTGTCATACTGAGGCATAGTGATCTGCAACGATGTTCCCGTGGGTGAGTTAGGGGTGAGTTTAGCCGTCACTCAGGATTCCACCTCAGCCCGGGCAGCTGGTGATGCGGCGATCTGGACTCAGACCCAAAAGCACCCGCTGAATTCAGAAACTGCCAATCTGTCACTTGGTGGGTAAGTGGGTTAAAAAGTTTACACTTGGCATCTGAATCACCTGATGCTGACTTCAAGAAGCAGGCATTAGCGAAGGGTAAGCCTGGCGAGGAGAAGAGCGTCTCTGGTCACGTGGCGATTTCTTCGCTCACAATCCCGTCCTCCGTAACTGAAGCAACTCAGCAGTCTGATTTCTGCACGTGAGCCTTTTTATATGTGACTGTCTGAGGTTTATCTAACCTAAAATGGGGGCCTCTTCATCCTGACACAGCCTCCCAAACCAAGCCCCCCCCACCAGCACACAAACTTCTGCACACGCCTGCAGATCTGGTAATTGCTGCCTACGGCCCCGCAGAGCCGTAATTATGCACCAGGCCCCGTGAGCTGGGGGGGACGGGGGGGGGGGCGTGCTGTCAGCAAGGGCAGAAGGAGAGGCCAAGGGTTTGTGCCAAAGTGACAGCGCGCCTGACTCAGCAAAACCACACTTTTTACCAGAAGTGTCCGCAGCAGCCATCGCAATCGCGTCGTCGCTAAGCGGGCCCCCCCCCAGCCCCCCTCCCCATCACTCCTGCTCACTCGTCCCTGTCAGCACATACCCCTCTCACCCTCTTCTTTCACCCAAATCCCTCCGGCTATAATTTGCTACGCTACCCTGCAACATGCTCATAAGTAAAAGTGACACACATGACCTGACATTGTACTTTTATTTTTATACAATCCGCCGTCGATCGACTTCCTCATCCGTCTCTCCCTCCTCACTGTCTGACATTCCAGCTGTGGGCACCTGTCGCGCTCCCAGCCTCCCGCGGACCTGCCAGCCGTTAGGTTGGAGTGGGTGGGGGGCTGAGGGGGGTGAGCGGTCACTCCTTGGCTTAGGGATCAGCCGGGACACGCTCAGCGTAGGAGCAGAGAGATCTCTGTCACCTTGAATTACACTCAGCATGGCAGGCAGACTGACAGATTCCCACAATTACTGTCTGACTGACTGACACGGCGGCTGATATCTGTCCACAGGACTTACACGCTTCTTCCTACAGTTCGCACAGAATGTCTGACCTAAACCTGCTAAGGGAAGACACTATCGTCAGGGTGACGGTGAGAATTGGTGCCATCTTGTTGTTTGTAACTTTAAAGGGATTCTTTAAAACTGCATTTTGCACAGATAGACAGACCGGCACATCCTCGGTCAGATAAACGTATACAGCTCACATATGACGTTTAGGTCAGATATGCTTTAATGATACAGGGCCTGGTAGTTCAGGGGTGTGTATCCCGACTGGAAGATCCCACTTTTTTGTTATACGTATGGTAATAACCATCCATCCATTCGTTCATACATCTTCTAACCACTAGACCAGGATTGTGTGGGGCCTGGGACCCTTTATTATGATTGGTAACTCTTCAAACCTCGCACTGCATTGGCTCTGCAAGGGTCCCAGAAAAGATTTATAAACTACGGTGTATAACTCCTGGATGGGGCAGACGCGCTACATACACCCACACCCTGATCAGAATATTTCTCCTGACAGACAGGCGCGGTGCACAAACAGCCCCACCAAGACTTACACTCGCACCCCCGCACGCGTACGTACTTCACTCTGACGGCACGACATGCAGAGAAATATCCTCCGTCAGAATCCGCAGCTGTCAAGCCTGCCCAGAGGCTTAACAAGATAATAAAAATCCCGCTATATTCTCGCAATTTATTCTCTTTTCTGAGTTTGTTCCCGCAGGAGTGCAGTCTGAGCACGGTCGAGTCTGAATTCTGTGCTGTTTACATAACCAAAAATTATGGATGAACATTGGCAAGGTGATGGAAATTATTGAGGCGCGGTTGTTACGCTGGCACAGCGGGGAGCATTGTCACCTCACACCTCCAGCAGCACCATCTCGGAGTGCGTGAGTGTGTGCATGTGTGTGCTCTGCAGGAATCTGGCATCCTGCGCCGGGTGTTCCCCAGCCCTGTGCTCCGTGCTGCATGCAATACGATGCAGGCCGCCCATGATCTTGATATTGGATGGGTGGCAATGAGGAGAACTTTTCCAGAACTCACTCCGGAGATGCACTCACAACAAACAACTTTAGTATCTCTGTTGTCCAAGTAGGGGGTCTGAAAATCACATGACCTCCCACAGGTCAGCTATAATTTCCAGATTAACTGAGCAAAAAGCATAACAAATAATAAACAACGGCAACCACAGGGGCAGGCGAGTGTTTGTAGTTTTGATGAGTGTAAGATAAGGAATGTCAGCACTTGGGACACTTTCCAATAAATTTCACTTTACAGCTCCGCAATAAAAGTGGTTTCAGAGCTTCAGCTTATGGTTACAGGCGGCAATGTGCCTCACATCTGCAGGGCTGAGGGTCTGGATCCTGTTTGGAAGGAGTTTGCAGGTCCTCAGCTTGGAGTTTGGGGTTCCTATGGATGCTCTTCAAAGACCCTACAGTGTCTATAATATAACTGCATTGAGATGGGCTGGCGTGCCACCTTGGGTCTACTCCAGCCTTGATGCCTTCAGTCCCATCATATCCTACACGGCAGTTAACGGAGACAGACTCTCCAATTGCACACTTCCATCTCCATTAGGGCTCATTATGAAAAGATCTTCTGGATCTCCTGAACAATGGTCAATCTCGAAAAGGCAGACTGATACACAGCATCGGGCCGATGAGTCATACGTCTCGGAGTGCGACGGAATGCCTGTTTCAAGTGTCAAGTCGAGTCAAGTGGGTCTTTATTGTCATACCGTCTATATACAATCCCCAACAACATTGCAGATATTAACATTCCCCAGGACCACAGTGCAGCATAAGAGGGAAAAGCAGAATAATAGCTAATAAATAAAAGAAAAAGCACATACACTGACTCAGGGGAGCTAGGGGTCCCCACACAGTACAGTGACTACAGTAACGACACAGATACAGTGGCTACTGTGGAAATAATAAATACAACAGACGTCGCAGAGATGTGGGAAAGGTGCAGTGTGTCCACTGGATAGAATGTTCCGGTTGGTAAACCAGGTTTCACCCTTGAGGAGCTCTGGTCTGGAGCATGTAGCTTCAACTGAATCACAGCAGAACATTCCAGATGCCGCATCATGCTTCCTGCCTGACCTCCTCCACAGCCGCCAATTGGCTCCATGCAAACTTATTATACAGGAGCAGACGGGAGAAAGCGGCAGGGTTACTCTCCTTAACGGTGTCACCTCCTGACCGGGATACGGCCGCAAAGTTCTTCTGGAAACGTTTTTCATTTTGTGCCGTGCAAGCAGTGACACGCGGGAGCGGAAAGCATGTTTTTGTCTAACATCTGAGTAATGGTGCGCCTTGGAGGTAACTGGTGCCAGTACAGGAAGCTGCATACAAGCCCCCAGTGTGCAGAGCTTGCAGCCAGTTTGCCAGTTCCAGTGGTAATAATTAAGCCTCCCCGCCCACGGGAAAATGCAGCGGCCACACAGGCACTGATCCAGGCGTCCGAGCCGGTGCCTGTCAAAAAGATGAAGGGGAAAATAAATTGCATTCCAATTCCCGTAAATCTGGAAGAAAAGGCTTTTGGGAAGTTTAGGTGACTCACTTGCTTTTTTCTCTTTTGAGCGGGAATCTTCTCGCCTGACGGCTGCTTTTGGCTACCTTGGCTTTGGAGGGAACGGTTACCCCTCAAGGGTATCGAATTATGAGACGGGATGAGGCTGGCGCCGGGGACCGCGAGCTTGTGTGGGCAGCCGCCGACTCCCAGCAGCGCACTCACCCGGGCCAAGTGATCACAGCAGGCAGGTACGTGCCCCCCCCGCCCCCCCCCCGTTTGCTCCTGGCACCCACAGGCACCACTATAGATTTTGGGCCCCATGAAAGCACATCATAATGACCCCCCCAACCCAGAGCGTAGCAATCATGTTCAAAATTGTTTTCGGGCCCCTACCACTCAGGGGATCTTGGAATTGTTCCAACTACGTTACCCCCTTTACAGACCCCGCATAATCCCACTACCATAATCCAGGCATCTGTTCCCAAACTCCGTCCACTTTGAAACCAGGTTCTTGCCCACTTGTGAACTGTCCGGTTTCATGGCTGGATCTGGCTGCGCAGTGACGGCCACGCTCGCGAACTGTAGCACACGCGGCGCGTACTGTAACTTCCTGCCAGACGCAACCACCACATCCTAACACGAAAGCCCCAGCCTCGTCACCACGGACGCTCATTGAGATCTCATCAAAGGAAGTGAGGTCACACCTTGCCGCAGATTGGCGCAGGCGATCCAGCCCAAACATCTGGTTTCGGTTTTGTTGTGTTATCTTTCACCTGAGCAGGTACAAAGTCATCATAATCTCAGAGCAAACCTAGAAGACAAGAAACACATTTTCTGCTATGTAAGTCTTTTAAGGAAATTTCCTAAACTCACTCAGTCTGCGGGATTTTGTGAAAATTTCTATGGAGATTTTCAGATTTAACAAAGGTTCTTTGCTGGATTACATGAGAACTGAAAGAGTTTTGACTGGTGCTGTAGCGTATGATACGGAAGCCTGAAAGTCACTTTCAGTCTCATCTCAAAAATAACAGAAAACGGACTTGAGTCTTGAGACGTAGCCTAATAGAGCAAAGCTGATATTGATTATTTGATAATGACATTTAAAGGCTATAATCTGACACTCACAGGTTTATTTAAACAGCTTGGTGTTTAAGATAGCTCTGTAGACACACTAACTCAGTCTGCATACGTTGTTGCAGGTCTCTCTCCTGCGTTTGCATTGACCTTCCCTGTTTCTCTCGGGTTCCTCCTCCTGAACGTGTGCTTGTCTTTGTCACCTCACTCAGAGAGCGTGGTGTAGGCCGGGGTGTCACCTGTGTGTCATTCGGCAGGCTGGCTGGTGACATTGTGGGCGGCAGGGTGCCATCAAGGCCCCATCGGTCGCAAACAAACACAAGCTGCATCCTTCCAGCAAACGTGGTTCTCCTGGGCCCTCCCACGCGGGCCGGCCAAACCCAAGGTTATAAATTCCTGGGGGTGTTTTTTTCTAAATTTGTTCAGGGTACAAGAGCAAATATTGCAGACACACTCACTAGGACAGAAGTGGCAAAGGAAGAGAAACTTGGGCGCACACACACGCACACACATGCGTTGGTGTACCTATATAAATGAGAACCGTCCATTCATTTCTATTGAAAAAACTCTAATCCCAGTCATGACACCCTTAACCCCTACCCATCCCTAACCTTAACCATAAGTAATCAACCGAAATACAAGACTTTTGGCATTTTTACTTTTTGATTGTATTCACAGATTTTTGTGGGGACCTGAGAAGTGGTCCTCACAACGTCAAAAAAGCAGGTTTTTATTACATTGTGGGGACATTTGGTCCCTACAATATAATGTAAACCTAATCCAGGCAGACACAGAGACACACACACACACACAGTGGCCAGCAGTCTGGGTAAAAGTCCCCCAGAAATCCCACAGCAGTTTAGCCCTTTTCTTAATTTCCAGGAAGCGCATTTAAAAGCGCAGCACTCTGCAGCTGGCGGCGGCCTCGCAGGCACTCGCACGTGCAGATCTGCTCTTCTCTGGCCCAGCGGGCCCTGACTCACGGCCCACTTCCAGTTTGAAGAAGAAGAAATGGCAGGAAGAATGGGATGCGGGGGGTGGGGGGGGGGTCGCAGCGATCTGGAATCTGTTAGTGAGCGGCAGCTGGTGCGTGGAGAGGCTGATTCAGAAAGGGGACGGTACATGATTGTCATTACGGGTTTAATATCTGCATGCGCTCGCTCAGTTTTATTAGCAAAGCCTGCAGTTTGAAAAATCCACCCCTAGCTTGTCCTTTTTCATTCTCTCTGTCTCTTCCAATCAACCCCCACTCCCCCCTCCACACATGAATTTCCAGCTTCAGTTGGGGGGGGGGGTACGGTTAGCCGGCAGCGGAGAATGCCTGTCCCCAATTTGACCTGCCCCCAGAACCCCTGCTGTAAACATGAGGGGTGAGACCCAACTAGTGAGTCACAGAGAGGTATGGCGAGTCACAGCGAGTCACAGCCCTACCCTGGCCCAGGGTGGCGGCACCGAATCCCTACGCTCTATATGCTCCAAGCAGGCGAATGTCACACCAAAGCCCAGGTGAAAGATCACATTTCACCGTCAAGCCTTTTACTTTTTTAAAGGGTGGGGGCATGGAAATAGGCGTCATGGCAACAGAAACACAGACGCAACTCCTCATATTGCTGCTGGTTCTGTATTTCACTGTACGCCTCATGTGATACACAGTATAAAAGGCACAGCTGTGGCCAGTTATGCTGCAAAAGGTTTTCCAGTTACAAATTGTTCACCAATTATTACTGCAATTGACCCTCTTCGAGTTTAAAATAAGGACCAGATCAGGTTCTGGCAATTTAGGTGTCAATTACGTGTTTATTGAAAATCAAAAGCGACCAACGGGAAATTTGATTTACGGACAGTATGCATACCCAGTGTCCCTCTAGTGGCTGAGGGACACGTCCATCTTCAGAAGAACAATCATTGTAAATATAAAATGTGACTATTGAGGAGCAGAGGTTAACATGAGAGTGTTTGACTGTCCAGCAAAGCCTCATCTAGGCTGAGCATCTTCTTTATGAAATGAAGATTGATAGCAATTGCACAGCTTTGCACAACTTTATTTTATATTTTATATTTCTGCTTATACTATATCCTTCTTTACTTATGTTCTACTGTGAATGTAAGCACCAATACTGCCAGAGCAAATTCTTAGCACATGCAGTTTGTACCTGGCTGATAAAGTGGATCCTGATTCTGAAGTGCAGAATTATGGTCTTACTCACGATGACCTTCAACAGTGCAGCGTACTGATGTGTGAACTGAGGAGAAGAGCACCAGCTTTCTACCAGAGATTAGTGCAAAATCCCCTCCGACGCGATGAAGCCCATCTTCAGGAACGATGGTGGACCAACAAGCTTCTGTCTAATACAGGATTAGTGTAAAGAAAAAACTGTCTGTACCAAGCTTGTTTGTTTATGGATTAAAATGGGTCGCTAGATTTTAGATGACAATTAAACACTAAAAAAACATATTGTAGTAATGTCGTGTCACCACACCTATTGCTGACAGGAGACTTTTGTATAATTGGCTCACATATGGAAAGCAAGGTGAAAATATCGTAAGGTGGAAATGCATTTTCATACAGTACCTACCTAACCTAACAAACATCAGCCTGGCCTACCTTAAACATGCTTAGAACACTTACATTAGTGTACAGTTGGGCAAAATCATTAACACAAAGCCAATTTCATAATAAAGTGTTGAATCATACCCATCATAAAGTCAAATATCGTAACATGGAACATCGTGACCCAGGAAGTGCCTATATACACACACACACAAGCGGGTATACCTATCCTTATGGGGACACAATGTCACCATAACGTGATAAATATCAGTTTTTAACACTTATGGGGGCCGGTTTCCTGGTGCATGTGCACACACACACATACACACACTTATACACACACACACATGGGTTTGTAATTATATCTTTGTGGGGACTTTTCATTCATTTCTATGGGGAAACCCCTAATCTCAACATGACAACCTTAACCCCTAACCAGCCCTAACCTTTTTTAATTGATTCACAGACCTTTGTGGGGACCCAAAAAATGGTGCCCACAACATCAAAAACAAGTGTTTGTTACATTGTGGGGAACATTTGGTCCCCACAAAGTAATATGAACCTAAACCACATGCACACACACAGACACACACATATGCACATATAACAATATAAAGGTGTATGTGTTTCCAACATTGTACTGTCACATTGGAACGATTACAATTTTGATTTATCTCACTGATACTAAACATCAAACTGGTGAGTTGGATTTACTTGATTTATAAAAATAGCTTTAGACCAAAAGATACGACTAAATGGGTGAAATTGCATCAGCATTAATACAAAGAGATGTCTTAGCAAGGAAGCAGCCTCTATGCGTGACATTATGTAACCTTTAACATATTTAGTAAGATTTCATGTGAGTCGGCGAGCAGGGTGAGGTTTCTGCATGGTTGCTGTGCTGATGATATGGACGGTACTCAGTTCCAGGTTCAGGTTTCAGCTGCTGCTTCTTTGTGACTTTGTCTCGTCTTTGGGAGTGTGGATTTCTGTTTTTGTTTTTTTGTTTTTTTTTCAGGCTCACGATCACAGAGTGGTTTTTGTATCTCGACTCGGTATGCTTGGGGCACACGGTGCCGTAATGGTGGGGGGGTGGGGGGGGTCACACCTGGATAGTCTGTGTCACTCCTGACAGAGATGGAGGGTGGGAAGGAATCAGAGAGGTACAGCTCATCGGCAGGGAGACGCATGACGTTCCGGCCGTCGGCACGAAGTGTCGACTCCCCCGCTGCCTCTCCGGAATGTGGACCGGCCGCTGGGCCATGCGGGAGAGTGTCCATGTCCGCTGGACGCAGGTGCGGGCGCCGCGATTTTCCCGAGCTAGCGGAGGAGGCGGATTGGGCATGGGAGCGAAGGCGGGGCTTTCTGCCAGCCCGGGATGCACGCTGCCAAGCCCTGCACCAACAGCTGCACCCGGGACTTTTCGGGAGATAGAGAAAGGGGTGTGAGGAAGAAAGTAGAGGGATGTAGGGACACGTTGCCATAAGGGAGGACGGGAAAAAGAAAGGGTGAGAGCGAGCGGAGCGAGTGAGCGAAAGAGCGAGCGATGCCAGCAACGCGAGGCTCGTCTGTTAGCATGCGTCAGCTGGGCTATTCCTAGACAAAGATGCGCAAGAGCATCCCTGTCTCCCTGCCGAAATCACACGGGTACAAGGAAAAACAGCACACCCCAAGTAGCCTTTATTCCATCCATTTTTTCATTTTTTCCCTACCTCTCCCGTACTCCTCCACAGATCCTCCGTCTGTTTCCCTGGCGACAGCTGCTTCCTGCATCTCTGTCTGGCTTTTCAAGAAGTTTCTGAACAGCCAGATTCAAATTATGGACTGAAAAATATCAACACTGGGACCACAGGTTTCAGGGACAAGAAAAGACAAGAACGACAGGTGTAGTGGGCAGCGCATAAAAAATGTAGGAGACTAATTATTCATTTCCCTTTACGTGTGTTTATATCATAATTAGCCCGTCCACCCTTAACAGGCTGACAGACCGAGAGCTTGTCCTAGGCAGCATAGGGTACAAGGTAGGGGTAAACCCTGAATGGGATGTCAGTACATTGCAGGGCACACACACAACACAGCCCTAACCTCAACCATAAGTAACCAAACAAAATACAAGACTTTTCCCATTTTCAGTTTTTTGATTGCATTCACAGATCTTTGTGGGGACCTGAAAAATGGTCCCCACAACGTCAAAATGACAGGTTTTTGCTACATTGTGAGGAACATTTGAACCACTGTGCCATAGCTAGTCATTAATTTCATAATGTGGCAAGACTGTTATAGCAAGATTGTTATCTTATTTTAAAGCATTAGTGAATAATCCAACTCAGGTAAACTGATTGTAATGTTAATGTTCCATTTTTTGGTTTGCAATCCTTTATAGCTTGTGATAAATGTGCAAGCACCGGCAGCATACTGTTGTGTAATCCGTGCTGGTGTGAGCGTAAGAGCCGGACAAAAGCTACGCAGCAGCCTCGGCGTGCACGGAGAGTGCGTAGGCGCAGCACATACGTGACTGGCATCTGAAAAAACTCAAATCCTTCCCAGAGACTGGTATTAATAACCAGCGCGGCTGTAGACTAAGGTTCAGCTCATTGACTTTCAGCTGCATTTAACTGCTGGATGCCGTGCCTGGCAGGCAGTTATCGGCTGGAGCTGGAGAGGCTACAAGCCGGCGTTGAAGGTGATGTCGGCCCAGGGGGAATAATGGAGGAAAGCCATTGTAACTTAGGAGTGATAGTAGATGGAAGGACATGGTTGGAATCCAGGATGCTACAACCGTTGGGCGAAACAGAAGGTCAACAGTGGAAAAACTGTGTACATGTGGGTCATGGGCATCCTGTGTCTAAACCAGCTTTCGGTAAAGCAGTATAATGGCTGGTAAATCCCACTTTCGCTCAACTGATGTGAAACACTGGAAATGTGTGTCTGAGCACTATGGGAGGGCGGTTTTTTCCAGTGTCGTTCAGCATAAGGTTTCATACTTTTTACAGTTAATAAAGACTATGAGACCATAACCTTCTGATTACTAGTCCAAGTTGATGGTTGCATTGAGATGTAAATATACAAGTGGGCACCATATTTTTAAAAATGAATAAATGTCACAGGAAGTGCTTAAAAGTGTGCTGACCTCTACAAACAAAACAAGGTCAATCACAGCTGCAAGGCCTGTAGAAGGTGGGAGATTGACGCAAACCAGTTTCTGTTTCTCTAAGTTTCTAGGTACAAAAGCCAGACTGAGCACAGTGTAGGCGGGGAAAGGGGACTCACTTCAATTTCTGTTTTTACCTCTTTTTACACTTGATCCTGAATGTCAAATGATAAAGCAGATCAAGATGAAACATAGGCAGAGAAAGAGAGTTGGTAAGATATGGAGACAAACTTCAAAAGCCAGTCAAGGAGCTCTCAAAGATGGATTCTCAAAAGACCACTTCAAAAAGGAGATGGATGATAGGAGAGAGAGAATGGGGTTGCATCACCGCATCGCGCAGTCGTCTTCAACTGGATTCAGGTTCAAAGGTCCCAGAGGTACCCGGAGGGGTGGGGAAGGCCTAACATTTATTTTACATTTACATTTATTTATCCAGCAGACACTTTTGTCCAAAGCGATGTACAACTGAGGCAGATAATACATCACAATCATACAGCTGTCAAGGAGCTAACTCAGGAAAAGGTACTGACAGGTTGGGCTCCCAGCGAGTGACCATTAGCAAGTGAAAGGTAATATAGGAACAAGAACTATAATTGATATAACTAACACTCAAACTACATCCAGTAATACTAAGTGAACGTATCTGAATCAGTCAACAAAGACAGAGAGGGAAGAAGGGTCATTAGTGGGATGAGGTTGGGTGCGTTTCGAGAGAGAGAACGTTTCTTGAAGGCTCTACGAATGAAGTTGGATAAGTTGTTTCTCTTTAGTGGAACAAAGCATGGAAATTGTCTATTACAAGACCTGTTTTCATGTGGTGAAGGAAATATCAGGTGATGTTTGGTTGCTAACCATAGAGTGTGAGATAGAGCGTAAGACCTGATGAGTGTATCGGTGTTGGGGCATGCTGTTCCATTAACAAGTCTGAAAGCGAACAGCAGGAACTGGAACTTGATGCGAATGCCATTAGGGAGCCGATGAAGAGAGACAAGAAGGGGTGCAACACGAGAGCATTTCGGCTGACTGAATGCCAGGTTTCACAGCAGAGGCAGCTCTGGTGGTTGTAAGTGCTGCAGTAGTCCAGTTGTGAGATGACATGTGCCTAGAAAAGGTGTTGGGTCATTTCTACGAAATACATTTTCAAGATTGGGAAATAACTGCAATGTGGTGGGCAATGGATACCTGGTTATCCATCTTGCCCTTATTTTACAAGCAAATCGACAGCGACGATTACGTTGATCCAACCCGTCACGTCAAACTGGTTAGGTTGCCAAGGGAGACCAGAAGCTTGGTCGAAAAATGTTTCAGCTGCAGGAGGCTTCAGGCATGTGATGGGGTTGTTGTGTGATTTGGGAAGGTTAGAGAAAGATAGATCCTTTCTTTATAGTAGTGGTTGGAGAAGCCATGGAACTAAATGATTAGAGAGAATGACATAGAGAGGGCGGCAAACAGAGACAAGGAGATGGGACCCAGAGCTAAGCCATGTGGAACACCGGTTGTTTCCTGACCGGTTGTATTTCTCAACACACCTGGAAAAGTCTATGTGAGCGATGACACTTACATTACTTCAGAGCAGTCTCCCGAATTAAGAGAGGCTGGGCAGGAGTATCCGGCGGTGCCCTTTGATGAAGGCGTCCAGCAGGATGAGAACCAATGGCCTGCATGCTGCTCTTAGAGATCACGGGGTGTCTATATCATCCAGGAGGACAGTCTCAATTAGCTACCAAGCTGAACAGGTTGAAATCCAGAATTTATTTTTTATTTATTTTTAGAGAAAAATGCAAGGAAAGAGACTATATTTACTTGAACTTTGGTTTTTGGTCAATGAAGGTTACACCTCCTTGTCAGTTTGAGTAAGAGGGAAACTCACAGCACTGCATGTTTCTGTCAGCAAGGGACAAGCATCCAAAAGTAGTGCCCAAGCTTGTTGACTTACTGGTGATGCACCCGAAGGCACAATTTTACTGTCAACAGCTCATTCGCTAATACATTAATCTATCATGCAGGTGCACTGCAAATACAAACACGCACAAATGCACACATGCATAAGGACACTCACACAGGCCACTTTCCTCTTCCTCTGTTAGACAAAGTTAAGCTCCATGTGTGAGTTTTGCCCCTGCCCAGTACCCCCCCCCCCACCCATAAGCTGTACCTTCCCATCCAGTGGCCGCTTTCCTTCCTCCCGTCACAGTGATAATTCTCCGACTGTGCTGGGAGTGGGGGGGGGGGGGGGGGGGGCACCAGCAATGCGTATACGCTGCTGGCAAAAAAAGTATCCGGGAGAGAGAGTCAAACCCGAACGTGTTCATGATGGACAGAGGAACCTGGGGTAAATGCTGACTTGAAACATCCATACCTCCCTACTCCATGTCTTCATCTGATCAAAATGAAAGGTGCCCCCCTGCTCACTCCCTGCTCAGTACGAAGCCATATTACTTTGCAAACAAAGCCCACGCTCTGATTCCCAGACTCCCACAACTTGCTTTGACTGCTGCTGCTATTTTTGTAGGTTTTCGCAAAATCAATTAATGCTCCCAATGAGCCAAAAACAAACTACTATGACTAAAATAATTATTCATGCCAAGTAATTGCCATGTCAATATAATACACATGTAGTTAATACTGGAAGACAACACAGTATCAACTGATCTCACGCCTTCCTGTGAGGTGACAGATGGGTAAATCCCAGAGTAGGATCCACAGTGTCTAAGACGGCATGTTCGGGACTGTTGTACAGGGATACAGGTCAGCTCAGGCAGGGGGAAGATGGCTACACTCAGATCAGGCAGCAGTAACACAAAGATGGAGGGACAGCATTTCTGCGCAGAAGGGTGTAGCTTCGTGCTCCAGGGAGAGCTTACATACCTAAATAAAGGCATCATTAATTATCATAGACAATCTGCAGTATCAAATTTAAAGCACTGAGATAACGTTCGGAGGAGCAGTGAGGAAAGCTGAGCAACCGAGAGGAAACTTCAGTAGAAGCAGCCGTTTGGGGGGGAGCTTGGAGAAAGGCCACGGTTATCATGTTTTCCTCTCCATCTGGTTCTTTTTCCTATATCTTCATTTGCGAAGTTTCAGAAAAAGCATGTTGTTCCTTTGGGGCATAGTCTTATTAATAAAGAACTTCTTTTTAAGTTGGACCTACACTGAGCTAGTTGTTAATAATATTACTCAGAAAGCACCAAAAATAGTCTAAGGTTACCCTTATTTCATTAATCCATACATTCACCCTCTGAGTATTTATGCTCCTCAGGGTTACGGGAATTTTTCATTTTGATCCATCGCTAATTTTATATAGTAATTTTATATAGTTTAACAGGCATGTTGAAACAAGAATGATAGCATAGACATCAAAACAGTGACTGATACAACATTGAAAAATATAGTAAACAGATAAAATAAGATCATTACTGAATTGCCAAAAAATGACAGTATATGCTTGGCTGTAGTTATATAAGTTTAAAAACCTAAATGTTCCAGTTATATGGATTGTTTTATGCTGAAGGTGTCAGTTCTACACCAAATGTTAAGACTGGTCTTCATTACCCAGGTGCTGTTGCAAAGTTCCAACAGGCGTGACAAACAGATTCAGCAGCCCTTCCATGGAACGAAAAGCAAGGTGTGTGCGCACACGTGCGCGTGAGAATGTGTCACCATTGCGCTGGTCGGGGATATTTTTCTTTTCTCACACCACGGGCACAAATGGTTCCATGGCGTCTGTGTTCCCGCGGGCAAAGGGCAGGACTTTTTCTGCGTTGGGTTCAGGTGCGGTTTGAGGTGTCGCAAAACAAACCACTGGGGAGGG
>JAABNX020000052.1:2779947-2824954 GCA_015163995.2 Mormyrus lacerda | reverse complement strand
CTCCCTCCGCTGCATCACCTTCCACTTTAAGATCAGGCTGTGGCATGATCCTCGGTCGCTTTTCTGGGCATCACCATGGCGATACATTACATTTCCAAAGATGTTTATCGGCTTGGGAAGTTAATCAAGAAGAGTGAAGGTGAGAGACGTGGAAAGCTCCTGCTGTAGCCTGCAAGCTGGCTGCATACTTAGAATACAGCAGTTTTGAATCGGCGCATTTGTATGATTTACAGCGATTTATGCATCTAATTTACGGTAGGGCTGTCCGTCAGACGCCACGCTTCACGAATGTGCGGCCGTCAGCGAATATTTAAGAGTTAAAATTATTTACTGCGTGATTCATTTTATTGAATTATGCCAGCTTTATTGACACCATATGGATTAAAATGGGAAGTCAAGCTTTTAAGAAATAAAACCTATTAATCGCGTGGAAAGAAAAGCACGCACACAGGGACAGAGCGTTCTGTGTAACGACACACCAGGCTTTGCACATTTAATCAATTAAAAACGTTAAGCCAAATAATAAAAAAAAAAACATGGATCCTGTAATGGAGATGAATCTGGAAAAGCCTTTTCAATCCCCCCATGTTTTTCTGATACAAACACGCTCACACGGATACTAGAGGTGATATCCAGAGATGGTGGCCTGTTCCTTCAGGAGCCTCTTGTGGAGACTGGCTGGTTATGGAATAACAAAGGCTGGGAGCAGTGGGAACAGTGGGAGCAGACTGGAGCGAAGGTGAAGCCACATGCCATCGCCAAGGCCCCACAGCAGACAAACAAACATGCGACAATCTCCATTTGTTAAGCCGAAGCGCTGTCTCCCTTGGCAACCAACACTGTCGTGCCCGCCCAGCTGCCTGACTCACGGTTCCCGTGGACCTCTCTTCGAGGTTCGCAGCATTTTTGGCACGCGGCAGCATTGCCTAAACAAACAACAACAAAAAAAAAAGAGCGACCAGGAGATTTGCTTCGTTCCATTAAAAATACGCCCCAGGGCTAAGAGACTGTGATTGGCCGAGGCTGAGATGCTGTCCGTCAAGATGCAAACATAAAGACCTGTGAGAGACACAGAAGGGGCATCGCAGCGATGCGGAACAAGGCCTTCACGGCAGCGGAGGGGAATCTCCTGGACGAGTGCAGAAATCCTGTTTTGGACATGCAGGGCGTTCAGTTGCGGCTGCAAATGCCGGGATGTATGATTATGATCTTACGTCAGATTTTTTTATATATCAGTGAACATCGCGTTTGTTTACTGTGAAAAAGAAACATAAGTGCAGCCTAGCACACTTTGGGCTTTACTAATCAAAAGGTGATGAGTGCGTCTCTTACTGATTCATGAGAAAGGCATAGGGAAGATACAGACGAGTCATACTACGCAGCTCAGGCCGCACCATTAAATATGCAACCATCTTCCAGCCACTTGTGCAGTATAGGGTTGCCGTGAATGTCAAGCGAGGAGGATTGCACGTAACAATCCACTGTACCATCACGCAAAGTGAAGGCCGTCATTCGCCATGTTGGTGCAGTTTTCCGCCCGGTGCGTGATATTCGGTGTGTACTGTCTGCATTCTTTTGCTGAGTTTGTCATGGTTTGGTGTGCAAAACCAGCGGTAAAGGATACTTTCAGATGTCCAAAGTTGCAAAAAGAAAATGGCAACCCAGGGAGGAGGGATGAAGGGTTATCTAGCAAAAATAGCTCTAAAATTCCTGATGTTTCCATGTGTTAAATGATAAATGGTACTGTGGCCTGTACTACAAAGCGGGGTTACTGGATTATCGGGGTAACTTGTCGGATTTAAGGTACCACAATTTAAATAGACTTCATATTCATTCACCTACATTTTTTCCCAGACTACCTTAAATCCAACAAGTCCATGATAAGCCAGTAACCCTGCTTCGCAATACAGGCCCCGAGGCTTCCTTAGCTAGTAAACATCTTAGTTTGTGTTAGCATGCTAACTCTACTATATCTCATGATCCCCATTCTGTTCATGGTTGTGCTGATTTATGTAACCCAACATGAACACTAGTAATCTAATGTCTTTTTGTGCTTCATAATTTATGAGAGGTAAGCTGATAACATTAAATGATTCTTTGGTTTTTAAAATACAATACGGAGACATATCCAAAATGAAAGGCTGGACTGAGATTAAATTTCAGCCCTGGCCTTTGAGGTCCCTGACAACATGATAAATTTTGCTGACTGGGGGTGGGTTAGCCACGATGAATTTTGCAGAGCAGGGAGGAGGGGGGGTCTTTTGCTGCCTGTAGACCATTCTTATCCTTTCGCATTAGGCGAACCATACACTATGCATGACAGAGGCGACACTGACTGGCGCCAACAGCAAACGTGGGCCACAGTCGTGTGAGGAGTCGATCAGCTTCACAGGCGTCAAGAGGAACACAAGGAGAGATGACCCCTCAGACAGACCCTTCACCCAAATAAATGCCCCACATCCAGAGATAAAAATAATTGATTTGCAATTTACTTTAAAAACACATTCACTTATGTGTGATAAAACCAGATTTGTCATAATAACAATGACAACAGGCACACCACAATAATGTTAACGTTACAACACAAAGCAACATAATCGCTTAACATTATCATCACGACGAAAATGAGATAACTATACATAATATATACCTAAGCATGAGACTTATACCAAAATAATTCATCCACAACAATTTTCCCTCTACACTTATTTTACTCAGTCGAAATTAAAGAAATTAAACCTCCAGACTTTTAGTCACTTTGATTTGTTCCTGTGTTACCCATGAAAAACCAGGGGATTATTCTACGAAGCAAGAGTACAGAGTTAGCTCGGTTAACTTAAATTAGAAGTCCAATAGGAATGCTCTTTAGCTAAACTCTCATTGGCCAATCATGATTTCTAATTAATGATGTTTTCATAATGGGCTGATGTGTATGGGTCACACCGATAATATTCGTTTTCACTTTATATTTTTTGCTTTACTTCGTTTTATTTATTTTGCTTTTGCACAATGTTTTATATAAGGTTTTTTTGCAGTGTGCTGAATTTGATTGATGTGTCAATAAAGCCCTACGTCACTTGCCTGCATTCACGTGCTGGGAGTACATAACTGGCAATATGCCAAGATGGCGGCGCGACGTTACTGCGCAATACTATTGCAGTGCTACTATACAGTCATCGTTAAATATCCATCTCTAATATTTCACATGAACTGCAAGTGAACGAAAAGAGGCCTTTAATCATAATCAAATCCTACACAGAGAAACCCAGAGAGTGTACAGATCGGTTGCATCTAAAGATGCCCCATACTTCATAGCTCAGTCACATCTGCATGACTAATCAGTAAATAAATCAGGAGTCTGACCCTTTATACTTCCTTATATAGAGAATTATATAATTTCAACCAGAGAAATACACCAGAAAACCACCTGAACCAACGACTGCTCATCCCTATGCAGACGTTGTCCCCGTCTCCTGCAGGTATAATCAGTAATTGGGGTGATTCGTTCTGAGACCTACCATGGATCGGATAGGCAAAACCACAGATAATAGCGGACTGCCGATATAATGTAACTTTTGTGTTCCTATATGCAGAGGTGGAGATTTCAGGTCCAGAGAGTACAAATCCAGACCAGGAGTTTGTTTCAACCAATCAGTTGAGCATAAAGAGTCACAGTTACAGAGAACTCAATTGGTTGGTTGAAACAAAATCCTGGTCTGGATTTGTACTCTCTGGACCTGAAATCTCCACCTCTGTCTATATGTGATAATTGTATTAATAACATTATATACAGTAATAATAAATTAAACCATATATTATTATAAGGGACTGTACTCTGAAATTAAAGAGATTCTGATGTTTTAGCCTAATTCTCACGAGAAGATAAAGCAATGAAAAAGTACCATGTGTCAATGGATAACGCAACGATGAAAGAACATATTATTATACATTTGACATTTTTTTAGACCGTGGTAAATTGCAGATAACCGAAACCATGGTTACGGAAACCGCGGATACGGAGTAGCTGCTGTATACAGTTACCTTTCAAACTGGAGGCCCAGAGCGTTGTTGCTGCACAGGTAACTGTGTGCTAACAGTTAGCAACGAGGGACATCTGCAACACTCACCACTGAAGACAAGGCTGTTTTTTACGAAAGACAAAGCTTTGCCCCTCTTCCTTCTCCTTTCGTCTTTGATTCTCCATAAACCGAGATGCATCATCGGCATCCTGCCCTGGAAAATGTCTACATGATACTCAAGATGGGCCACTGCTAACCGTGTTTTGCTCGCAATAAAATTATTGAAAAAGGTTTTTAAATGGACAGTTTGCTCAAATAAAAATTTCTATATTCTTGCTGCAGATACTTCCTATAGAAAAACCCCTTTGGGGTCATCCTTCATATGCAGCCCAAACAACGGTGAGGGTCTCCCATTTCAGGGTTTAAGTGCCACTTTTCGATAACTGCAAAGGGTGCAGGGCCTACAGGAGAACGCCTTGGGACTTAACTACAGTAGATAACCTGTCAGATTGAAAGTACTCCAATTTAAACGGACTTTATCTTACATTTAGCCCAGATTGCCTCAAATCCGACAAGTTAGCCAGCTGAGCAAGAAATCCCGCTCTATGATACAGCCCCTGGACAGAATGCCAATCCACAGCAGGACAGGGTTTATGTTTTTAAATTAGCTTATCTGAAGCCATCTGCAATAGTGCCCAATTAGACAGCAGGATATTGAACCAGAGCAGCATGCAGTACTCTGCAAAAGTTTTAGGTGATAAAAGAAAGTGATGTTTTAAGCTGTTTATCTTGGCTGAAAGCGCATCTTTGCTGAGAAAAAAAAATATCATTTGACCCTGGAATATATACTACTGAAGAGTAAAACTTAAAACTAGTACAATAAAAGGAACAAACATTTATTCTGTTCCACGGAGATTTACTGATATCTTGTCAGAGAACTAGAAGAATCATTCTTTTGGGCACCTCAACCATTTCACATCAGTTCACTTGAATACTTAACTTAAACATTTAATGATCTTCATGAGGTACTGATTAACCAAAGAAGGAGGTCTAGTGGTTGACTTCAACAAACATCTGAGCATACTGGATGGTAACGGCAAAAAAGTGTGGCAACTTTAACAGAGGTTTTAAACTTGGAAGCTGACGATGTAAAGCTTTGACAGACATAAAATCATAGTTTTACACCAGCCCAAACATATTTGAAACATTATTTTCAAGACTTTGCATAGTACTTTATATACTATCTATATATCAGCATTTCTCCTGATATTTACACTAGTAACTTCCAGCAGTAAGGATCCATCCTCGTAGCTGCTACCTGCGGTACAGCTGCAGTTAACAGAAATCGCAGCTTCCATCTGCATGATGCTGAGGGAGAGGAAGCCGGGAAAAGCAGAAGTGGCTCCTCACTCAGGTCTGACATCCATCACAACATCACAGCCTCTCGATAACCTCCAATTACAGACATAATGAAGTTTGAGCAAGCCGTCATAAGAAGGCAACACAAGCGCATTTCACAATAGTCACATGGGTCTGACTTCTTAATTGTGAATTGGCTTATTTATAGCTACCCAAACCCCCACGCCGAGAAACAACATGAAAGCATCTATTGTGTGTGAGAAGTTCAACTGTTCAGTGAAAAGATGCTTCAGAAGGCAGTAAGTGGCCTCCTCAAGCGGACCCATTGATGGCGGCGTGGAGCGGTACTTTGTTTGTCATCTGTCACTCCCACTCACTCGTTCGCTTCTGCTGACTAGCAAGAAGCGAAGCGACTGACGGGCAGCTGAAAGCCTCTCGTACTCGTCTGGAGGCTTTGACCTCACAGGGCTGTGGATTTGCCTGCTGTGAGTCACGGATCGTTCCAGAATAGCCTGATGCTTCCTTCAACCACGAAAAGCGGAGCCGTACCCGGAAAACAAAGGCTGTAAGGAGTTAATGTGGGTTTAAATTCAGTCATGTAGACATATAAAGATACGCATTACTTAAATCATACATAAAACAATGTTTAAATATAACAATGAGAAAAGAGTACAGTATACAAATAATAAGATGGGGCAAACAAATCGAATGGATAAAACCTGCCCATGTTGAACTTCCAGTATCCAGAATTATCGCAATACACTACGAATCGTTTCAACAGATTTGAACAGTGCAAGAAAGAAAAAATGCGACCAACAGCACACGATCGAGAAAACGCTAGGTTATTTTCAGTCCAGTAGCCAGTGTTTGTGTGACCTGACCTAGTAGTAGGGTTATGTTTTGGACGCAGCACTTTTGAACCTGTACCGTCTTTGTTGGGGGAACACACGTTAGGGAGCACATAAAAACATCTTCATCGGAACTGCTGGACAAGCACCCAAACACCCCTCCAACAACTGATGAGGCATAGATGTAACTGGACGAACGTTTACTTCATTATGTTATAGCAATATTTACAATTAAATATAAATTACAACAATAATGTTAGTTTGATAAAGTTATACCTTTCGTCTAATGTCAGCTAGTTAAGCGACCAAATAGTTACCTGTGAGCAAAGTATCGCAAAGGATAACGTTTTGTAAAGCAGGTGTCGAGGCTTAAACCCGGACAGCTTGACCTTGAAATGCAGCCGAGTTCGTTGGGATCACATGTTCTGAAACTTAATTCTATTGACACCAATAAATATTTAGATTTAGTATTTGCCAGGTGATTATATTTAACAACGAAATATAACCACTAAAGATGGCATTAATATAGGTATATATTTAATTATAATAATAGGAGACATAAATGAACAATAAAATAACTTTAACTTCTACTCAACATTCATTTATACTAGTTAATTTTCATTCATGTACCTGGAGACATGAGATTGAACCGATTGAATTAAGATCGTATAGTATTTTTCTTCACGTTCTAAACTACAGATAGGCTTCCTTCCAGGACTCCCAGACACGATTATTCGAATAATGTCCGGAAATAGAATAACTATTAATAACAACAACAATGATAGTTATAATAACGGCACAAAAGAAACACGACTATAACATAAGGCAGGAAAAGGTGTAGACCTCACTGGCATTTCGCCCAGACACGCATCATCTACAGATAACGAAGTGCGCTTCCGAAAGCCCTGCAGAAGCGCCGCGGCAGCGGTACGCAGCCCACTCGGGGTGTCAGAAGCGAGCAGCCACCGCGCCGGACCTCAGCGCCGCCCGTCACAGGCGTCAAGCTCAGCCTGTGACGCTGATGCTGGAAAGCCAAAACCACACAGATAAAACCAGGAAGGAGAATATGTTATACGTGCATTTTTTTTCTCCTGAGCGAACAGTTGCGTAAAAATGATCACATGACAGGAATATTTATTAATAAGCATACCTATATATATATATATATATATCACAACATCATATATGGAAATGTTTTCTCTGACAATTACATCCATCTATCCATCCAACTGCAAGTCTGATATGAGCCAGGAATCAAGGTACATCCAGGATGGGCTATCAGTACACCAACCCTATAAAAATGTAGGTACAATGAAAAATAACCTTAACAAATACAAAAGGTAGATAACTCAAAGTAATAAACCTCCTTATAATAATGGATTTAGGTTTTATTCGGTGACTCCGAGTCCATTTCTGAGAGGCCCCGTGGCGTATCCTAGCAACATGCTTCACCGTGAAGAATCTGCCGATTTTTGGCAGAGATGACAACGCGGCGACACATTCCGCCCTGCGCACCCGACCAGCTCAGAACGCAGGTTCTTCTGCATTTTTCATTATGCGCTTTTACCCCCGCCTTGTCACCTTGTTATCCACACTTCTGAGGACACCTGTTGAGGAATCATTGTGTGTCTAATCCCGACGAAAAAGGACGAAGCGTTAATAATTATAACAACATCAACAATAATAATAATAATAATAATAATAGAAATTACTATTATTATTACTAACAGTTTGTCGTTTTTCATCGGGATTAGATTACCTATATTGCTCGGTATCAGAATACACACCACCACTTTCAGGTAATCCATACATATGCCTAGTCGTGCGCATACTATTTTTATTATATCTGATCAACAATGAGTAAAATATTACTAAACAATTAATTAAAAGTTTTAGAATACATGCGATTGAGACAGAACACAACACTGCAAAACCCAAACGTATTTGGTCTTGGATTTGTGACGAATACTTGTATTGATTACGTTGCCATAATAAGGCGAAAAAAACGTTTAGAGCATGACATAGGCCAGGGCTGAACACCCCCCTCCCCCCATTAACGGTTACAACTGGCAACTGTGAGAAAACTAAATGCTCAGCGAAGCACATGCAATAATACAACACAATTACGAGCAATTACATTTTATTTTCCATACAGAAGGAAGTTATTTTACGCATACGTGTAAATGTCGTTAATGTCCGGTGCACTTTGCAGAGAACTTTTTCATTTATTTCAATTATTTTATTTGAATTTGTTAAAGAGATGTTATAAAAGAATATGAATACAAAAATATCTTAGCATTTGAAATTCAGGCTTCAGAACAGATGAAACAATTAATGCTTGTTTACAATCGCCGAGGTTCCTGGCAGTACCGTCATCGGCGATCTGACGTTGTGCCGTGGGGTGGGAGGAAGGTGGAGGAGGCGGGGGAATTAGTGTCGTCAGAAAGCCAAACACCAATCGCTGATCCTGGACGGTTTTGGCAGCGGTTTGTCTGTTTGCATATATATATAAAAAATGGCATACAGGACAAACACCGGCATTTAGACACGAGATGCACTTCTGTGCAGCATAATAAAACCTGCTCATATTTTTGGCACACTGCAAAATACTTATAGGAAAAATACCGCGGACAAAGGGGAGAAATCAAGAATTTAGTCTCTGGACGTTTTGTTGCCGCACAGGGAAAAAGGACATTGAAGTTCTCCAAAATATATTTCGGAGTTTTTTTCTCTTCTTTGATGGATAGTTCACTCTTTTTGTGTGTTACGATGAAATGCATGGACGTTGTCACTTACTAAAAGCAGAAAAATACTGGCGTTGAAATCTGCTTACTAAAGCGCTCGAAAATAGGACGGGATTAAAATAAAAATCTATGCTGTTCATTCATTGTTTTCGTTATTTTCATCGTCTTTGAAACCATTGAAACGGGCCTATTTTTGATTTTCACACTATATTTTTTGCATTTTACCCAAGTTTATATGTTTACAAAAATGGAGCAGCCGTTTTATCATGACGAGTCGTTTATTCCGGCTTACGGCCACCCCGACACGTCGCTGCACGAATTCAAGCTGCATAAGCAACACATGAGCCTGACCGCGGCCGAACCTTATCGGAGCCTGAAGTCCCAGCTGCGAACCGAAGCTGATTTCTTCCAGCCGGCCAATCAAGACGTCGGATCGCTAAAGCTGGCTTCCCCCGAGCTGGAGAGACTGATCATCCAAAACAGCAACGGCGTTATAACCACCACACCCACGCCAGGCCAGTATTTCTACAACTGCGGCATCACAGAGGAGCAGGAGGGCTTCGCGGACGGGTTCGTGAAGGCTCTGGACGAGCTGCACAAGATGAACCATATACCCCCGCCCAATGTATCCATTGGAGCCGGTGGTGTGACGACGTGCACGGCGGCCTCCGGCTTCGGCTCCTCCCTGCCTGCCGAGCCTCCTGTTTACACAACACTGAACGCGTACGCTTCCAACACTAACCTCACGTCCGGATCCGACTACCCAACAGCCACCATCAGCTACTTGCCGCAGCAGCAGGCAGCGACGGCCCATCACTTTCAGCACCCGTTAACCGGAGCAGGATTACACACACAGCGCCTGGTCGCCCCGAAAGAAGAGCCGCAGACTGTCCCCGACATGCAGAGCAGTGACAGTTCCCCGCCGGTGTCGCCCATCAACATGGAAAACCAAGAGCGCATTAAGGCGGAGCGGAAGCGGCAGAGAAACCGACTGGCGGCCACCAAGTGCCGCCGGCGCAAACTGGAGCGCATCGCTCGCCTGGAGGATAAGGTGAAGATCCTGAAGTCGGACAATGCGGGCCTGTCCAACACCGCGTCGGTGCTCAGAGAGCAAGTGGCGCAGCTCAAACAGAAAGTCATGACACATGTCAACAGTGGCTGTCAGCTCATGCTAACCAGCAAGATGGATACGTTTTAAAGCCAGAGACTACCTTTAAAGTGCAAACACTGGACATTTGCTTTAGATGTATGTTGTTGTTTTCTTGTAAAAGAAATCTGAAAGCAGTGGATCGATTATTACTCTCTAGATATATGTATACAATAATTATAGTTTTAAATAATTAAAATGTGCAGCGACACCGATGACCGGAGAAGGCTGGAATAAATTATTCGACTTATCCCGGTTGTGTTTATAAATTAAGTTGTTTGCTTAAGGAGGGAGGGGTGGGTGTATTTTTAAATATGCCTTTGTTACAACTCTGTTATTTTGTTCGTTGCAGCATTCCCAAAACCATGTAAATTATTCTGTGTCAGGTTGATCCAGACAAATCCCTATGAAGTCAGTTGTTTACGATTTTTATCTGTGTACAATATATTTAAGTAAAATACCATTTAAAATGACTTCATGTTTGTGAATGTATACATTTATCATAAGTTAAAATAACATTGTGACGATCAAAGTTTCCCATACCTGTGTGTGTAGAGGAAATCACACCTAACATAAGGCATGCTGTATAGTTTTCCATTCTAGTGTGGTGTTGATATAAACTTGAAAATTAATAATATGCACACATCTATGGCGTGTCCGTACAAATGAACATGGACAGATTTAGAAGCAAGCAAGTCTCAAACGCGAAAGCGTCGGGGTCTTTTTCTGCTGACGTATAGGAAAATGTCCATATATGGTCAATTTGGGTGTTTAATACGTCAAAAGGGGTTCGCTTACCGAAACCCTCCGCCCAGGTTGCCAGTTAAAAAGGATTTGAATGTGTTTGCTTTATTTCCTAGTAGTACTGTATGCGAAGTGTTAAAACACATACACACACGAAAGGACGGGGAGTTTCCCAAATTGTACACAGTTGTTTATATCGCCCTGTTCCCAAAACAACTGCAAAAAAGCTGTCACAGATACACGGCCGAAATATAACAGGTGAAACAGTCAAGTATCGGGTTTTACACTTTGCAAAAGGTTGAAATTATTTATGTTCTTACTGAGGAAAAGTTTTAATAAAAATAAAAAAATCAAATAGTAACCGATGTACACACTGTTATGTTGATACTACAGAAAAAAAACACATCTCAATCATCCCTGTATTAAATTGACATTCATCCTGCAAAATTAATTGATACTCCTTTAAAACATTTTCTTACATATGTTTACAGACATGTTATCAGATGAAGTGCTTATATATAGGCATATTTTGATACTGAGATTATTTATTTGCCATGAGACAGAACGAACAATTTTTAGCACGTACATGTCAGCACCAAATGGGCCCATGGCAGGGGGTGGTGCAAAACAACATTTGGTGTTTCAAACGTGGTTGAGGCAATTGTCTCGCTATTCATCACATAACTGAAAATACAGACGGAAGTGACGTGCGCTCGAGGAATGCTGGGGGTGGATTTTTTATTTTAAAATGTATTTTGATGGGCAGGCTGCCGGCGGGACAGGTTGAGAGTGGGCGTCTTGCACGTGTACGCGCACCCATTGGTAACATTCGGGCTCGGACGGGCCAGCGCGCGCGCTTCCGGGGGCTGCATCGCCCTAAAAGAATGCACATGTCCTCCCCCCATGTGGAAGAGCGGCTCATCGGTCCTTCAGCGAGTCACGTTTAGTTAATTTCCCGCTTGACATACATTTAAAACACGATTAAAGCTTTATTTTGAAAAGCTCTAATTGGTTGTTTGATTATTCTGTGGGCTACTGCACGTAATATCAAATTAAGTCACCTGGTGATTAGCAAATGATGCAGAGCTCTCCTTATCAAAGATGAATACATCTTACTACTTGACAGCGAGTGACCAGATGGTCCACTGAATAATCCAGCCATTAACTGGTTACAAGTAGAATTATGCACTTAACAGGGAAATAAACATCCAACCTCCTTTAAAGCTTCTGGTCTCCAAACATCCAGAACATTCTCCACATTAGCATTTTGAGGGCATTATTATGTTCCATTAGCACCTTTTTTTTCTATTCCGGAGGCCTTTTTGTATCCAACAACCATTTCATCACATATAAATGTATTCTACTTTCGTTCATTGTTCAAAATGACTGGAATTTGCATTGGATTGTCTTTATACATCAAGCAAGGACATGGCAAAGAGCAGGAATTCCTCGAGATTTTAGTTGGTGGTCAGGCACACCATGAATGCAAACCAGTCTCGTCCTTAATCTAATTCCCCCATATTTGACTCTGATCTACACGTGGTTCTTTGTTTTCAGATATTTTCTGTTCCTTTTTGCATTCACCACCTACACCAGATTCAGGAACAGCTGGCACTGGCTGACGGAACGTATGCAGTACCTACAAAATCTCGTGGGGCAACCTGATAAAAAGACACACTCAGCCCACATGGAAAAGACTCAGCGGCGGTAATGGCACATCTGAGACGCGTTCATTTTCCTAGTCGCCTGTCACTGTTCCCCAAGTCTCACCTCCAGCCACACCTCAATACAGTAACATGAAACTAACAAGACAATTATACTTAAAAACTAAAGCAAAGACAAGGAGCTGCCAGTTTTGGCTGCTTTGAATTTAGATGTCATAGGTCTACCTAGAACAGGGGCAGGCAACACAGATCCTGTAGTGCTGGTATCCAGCAGGTTTTCCATCCTACCCGGTCCCTGATGACCCGCACCTGATCTCAGGCAGAGAGTGACTAGGTAGGATGGAGAACCTGCTGAATATCAGCACTACAGGATCTGTGTTGCCTGCCCCTGTTCTAGGTAGACCTATGACATCTAAATTCAAAGCAGACAAAACCGGCAGCTCCCTGTTTTTTTCTTCTGCTGGAATCCTTTAATTCACATATTTAGTTAACAGACACATGGAACACCAAGCACTACGGAGTGCAAACACAATGCCTTCAGGCTGACTCTAGGTCCCACTGGACTAATCGGAGCCGAGATGTAAATCACCGGACGTGTGGGAAGACTACTGTGGTTTTTACAGTATTTAATGGAAACTACTATCCCAAAGAAAAGCTATAAATAGCATCACGCAACAAATTTTTTATTTTCTTGGCTCATGGACCACATGACAATCGCAGAATGTTATGTCCGGTATTATTGTCGGGGGGGGGGGGGGTGGCATGTACCGGGGTGGAAAACTTCATATAATCTAAAGCAAATGGTGGAGTGAATCAACCTCATGCTAGCAAAGAGAAGCACAGCATGATCTTTGTTACAGGTCTACTGCGGCCCTTTTATACTGTACCAGTCATTTCTGTGTGTATAAAACCCAGTTTAAATGACAAATGAGGCAGCTTAAACCAGTTAAAGACAAGATCCAAGTAGCAAGACTACAATGTGAACTTTCATTATATTTACGGTGCAAAAAAAAATTCTAGGTACAGTAAAGAAAAGCAATCAGGAAAGATTCATTTGAAGGGATTCTGTCATCTGTAAATCGATTTTGCATCCATAGCTGTTTGTCTCCACCTTGTGGATAAAACGAAAATCACGATGCAGACAAACGAAAAGTCTCACATTAAACCCAATGTCAGTGTCTAGTTAATTAGGGCTGCAGATCCATCTTAAGCTTTATTTTTCAGACGCACACGTCTAAAGAACGTCAGTTTAACGTCATCCAGCAGTATACAGCAATTAGACGTCAGTATAAAACGGTCAGTTTGCAGGAAACCTTCGAGATGGGGGAAAAAAAATAAAAAAGCGCTTCACATTTTTCGGAGGACACAAGAAATCAAACACAGCAGCTCATTTGTACAGTAACAGTTCTACAAATACAGAAACAACCAGAGTAAGGGCTTCATAGAGAGTTTAGGGGTCTGAACAGTAACTGACTGAACAACATTAAGTGCTTAATTCTAGCAACCCGATCAGCTCAACAGTTAGTGCAAATCTAACAAATTTGCGTAACTCAGCGACTGAACTTAGGAGAGGCAGGTGGGTTAGTCTTGTTTGGAAAAGTACTCCTTGCTCTTCTCCACATCTGGGATGATGGTATCGCTTCCGGGCTTCCAGCCTGCAGGACACACTAGAGAGAGAGACAAACAACTCTGATTAACACCCTTCATCTACCCAGAACACAAATGTGAACACAGTACAGATTCTGTGGCCTGTTTTTTTTATTTTATTTTATTTATTTTTTTTAAGCAAACATACATTGCTTAAACCATTTACTAATTTAAACAGTTGGTTATTTACTGAGGCAATGGCTAGTTCTAAAATACTAAAATACACTCTAAGAACAACCTCTTGCATGTCTGTCTGGTTCCTTAACCAGGATCTCCATAACGGTCTTGTAACTCTTTCACCCCCTTGCACTCTCACCTTCCCCAAACTTGTCGGTGTGCTGGAAAGCCTGCACCAGGCGGAGAGTCTCATCGACGGAGCGGCCAACTGGCAGATCGTTTATGGTGATCTGCCTCAGGATGCCTTTGTCGTCAATCACAAACAGGCCCCTGGGAATTATGGGTAGAAGGAAGACAAAGGATTCAAAGGGTGACAAAAGCAAGTTGGACTAGACTCCGGCAACGTGGAAAAGTGATTCTGCAGAGCAGACGCCAAGGAGAAGACATCACAAACCGGTATGCGATTCCCTCGTCCTCCTTCAGCACCCCGTAGTCCTGTGAAATGGTGTGTGTGACGTCTGCAATCAGGGGGATGTTCATTGGACCCAAGCCACCCTTTTTCCTCTCAGTGTTGATCCTGAGGCAAAGAGCAGAATGATCTTGGGAAAACGGCAGAATTCTGTAAGCCAAACATAACTGGCCCTGTGCTGACAGTCCAAGCCCACAAGTCAGAAGCACTGATGCACCGTAACACTACAGTCATGCTCTAGGTACATGTAGCCTGTAAAAACAGGGATGATGTCATTCTCCCCCAAACAGATAACTGGAGAGAAAAAAAAATCCTTAAACCATTACAGACAGTCAATAGTATATCCAACAGCATCCAGTCAGTAAGGTAGGAGTGGAAAATTCACATTCAGAAAGAACAAATCCAGAACAAGATTTTGTTTCAACCAATCAGTTGAGCTGTGGCTGATTCTTTAAACTCAACTGGTTGGTTGAAACAAAATCTTGTTCTGGATTTTTACTTGCTGGACCAGAACCACGCACCTCTGCTGAAGGTATATATGCCTATATACTGCCTGTAGACTTTAGCATTAAACAATTACCCCGGATTTGTTAGTATTAATAACCAGGAATATATCCAAACCTACTTACAAGTAGATGTATGACTTCGCAAGGAAGAGGTAAATGCGTGTCCGGCTGTACCATCTAACCTCAGACTCCTCTTTTCAGAAGCAGCAGGCAGCCCCTGGGATAGCCCCCCCCCCAATTTGGTCTACTCGTTTTACACTAATGACTGTATCACAAAGAACCCATCTGGGAAACGTCTCAGATTCACAGCTGAAACTGCCCCGGTTGGTGTGATCTCCAGCGACAGCAAGTCAGCCTACAGGACGGACGTGAGCCGTCACCAATAGCTGGCCACCGTCACCTGAGCGTTATGACTCTGGATATGGTGGAAAAGGTTACGAACACGGTCCTCTCATTACTTCCGGAAATAAGCGGTTAAACAGTAAGCAGAGCCATCGCTGAGTCACCCTCTCTAACTCCCAAACTGATCCTACACAATTGTTACCAATTTGCAACTTGAACTTTACCTGCCTTCCACCTGACGCTCAAAAATGACTCCATTGTACGCAAGTTTCTCTCTGATACCTCGTTACTTACTTGCGCATTTCCAGACCACCTGCACCTACCAGCGCAGATACATACATGCATAACCCCCCCTGTATGCATGAGAATTCCAAAATGTTACGACCGCTTCCAAAAAAATTCTTGTGCATTACTATAAGGTATTTGGCAAATAGGTGATTGTTAAATCTGGCCGACCAACTTTCACATTTGTATAACATACAAAAAGGCACAAAACGTTTGTTTTAAAATAACAAGAATCTATTTTAGCTAACGTTTACGAATGGGAGGAAGTGGGTAGCAGTGTCTCCTCACACCTCTGAGACAAGATTTCAAGTCTCTGCCAGGGTTCCACGTGTGTGGAGTTTGCATGTTCCTCCTCTGTCATAGGGGGGTTCCCCATGTCGTCATGGGGTTTCCTCTGGGTATTCTGGTCCCCCCCCCCAGCCCAAAAACATGCAGAAGTTAACTGGCGTTTCCAAATTGCCCATAGGTATGTGGGTGACTGGTGTGAGAGTGTGCCCTGCCATGGGTTGGTGCCCCCTCCTGGGCTGTTCCTTGTTTTGCGCTCATAGGCTCCAGAGCAGCCACCACCACCCCATGACCCCGAATAGGATAAGCAGGTATAAAAAAAATGGATGGGCGGACGGGTTTAACCATTCACTGACAGGAGACGAATAAAGTCATTATTAACCGCCAACCACTGGAACGAGCCCAGCTTGCAGACCAGCTACTTACCAGGCCAGGTGGCTGAACTGGGAGTCGACAGAGGCCCCGATGACCTCACAGCCGATCTGGCGGAACTCCTCTGCCCGGTCGCTGAAGGCCACGATCTCCGTGGGGCACACAAAGGTGAAGTCCAACGGGTAAAAAAAGAGCACCACGTACTTCCCTATAGGACACAGGACAGGAACACCAGTCAAACGTCTGGACACACCTATACAAAACATTCATTTTTTTCCACAAGATGACGACCCTAAGCATATCTCAAGGGCATGTAGTATTCTCCTGTGAACAAGGAAACAGAGGGAGTGCTGCGACAGATGACTTGGCCCTCACAACCACCCCCTCCAAAGGGCTGTGTGATATCACATCGCAATTTAATCTTAATTCTATGGCGCAATAAACACCAGAGCTTAAGATGACGGGCAAAACATTTGTCTGGACTACGGCTTTTCAGTACAATACAGACATTTACTTACGCCCACAACTTGGTAAACAAATAAGTAGTATTGTGACTCCCAAACCTCAGTGATCTGTATAAATTCGGCATATCTTAATGTTTAATAAACGTCGGACTTTAAACTGCAAAAATACCAGCACACCGCCGATGTCTTTTTACCTGTTTATCCATGATATTTCCTCCTTCAAAAGATGTTGTGGCTGCTGATCTGTCCCTTTAACTTCAGCGTTTATCGCTTCCACGATTTACCAAAACAGTAGCATGTGACGCTCGGCTAACCAAATTCAATAGACATAAGGATACGTTGAATTTATCCAGATTACTAACTTTTGGGTGTCACAATACGCGTCGCATTAATATTTTAAGTGTACTACTAATGTGCTTAAGTTGTCGGCATAAGTAAACATCTGCATGGCACTGAAAAGCCGTCATCTGGACAAAATGTTTCACCCGTTACCTAAAGACATGGTGATTATGGGGCACGTGCCGCAGAACTGTGATTAAATCGCAATGTCATACTGCACAGCGCTACTCTGTGCTGTAAAGCTGGTATGAGACAAGCTGGATCACAGAAAGAGCAAAGGGAGCCAACTGGTGCTAGAACTTGTGGAACCTCCTTCAAGACGGTCAGAGAAGCGTTGCAGGTGGCTGCATCTAGTAGCTGGTCGAAAGAATGACAAGAGCCTGCTATGCTGTCACTGAAGCAAAAAGGGGATATTTTGATACATCTGAGTAAATTTCGTCGTGTTAAACACGTCTCTTGGCTACTGCAATATTTGACATGTATCACTTCATTGCCTGGAGACCTTTTACAGTAAAGGTGAATGGCACAGCTGAAAGAGAGATGGATGCAATAAAGGCAGGCGTGTCTAGGCTGACACGGTGCCGCATTTCATCACAAAGACAAGGCCAACGCTGACCATGAAAGGCCACAGTGCACGGGCTCCAAACCACCTGCACCCTCAGCATGACCAGAAAAGGACCCAATTGCCTGTTAGCATAATAGCTGCACCCAGTGTGAACCTGCAGAACTCGACTAAAATCATGGACACCTCTGTCATGACTTTCCCTTTTCACTCAGACCATCTAGTGTGTTCCTGAATAACAGGGTGTTTTTTTTTTTTGCATTACATCAGGAATTTAAGTACCAATTCCAGAGCAGGACTGCTCAGCCATGGGATTTATTTGCAGGCAAATAAGTTGCCTCACCTGGCATTTCTGTGGCAAGTCAGGCTCCAATTAAAATGCAATCAAAACAGAGGCTTCAAGGAGCTGGGTTGGGCAGCCCTGTTCAAAACCCACCCAAAACAGAACCAAAACATCTATTACGGCACACTTGATTACACGTCTGGTATCCCTTGCACAAGCCTCACCTCTGTAGTCAGACAGCTGGATCTCATTAAACTGGGAATCCACCACTGCTGTGGCTTTGAACTGAGGCGCTGGCTGTCCGATCCTGGCCTTCCCAGCAGACATGGTTGCAGGAAATTACTGTGAAGGACATTTAAAAAGCCATGCTAATGTGAAAGCTTTTAGCCTTGAGTTCTTCCCATTTTCCATTAATGTGGATGACACAGCACAAGTACAAAACAAGGACCCCATTGTTCCATTTAAAATGACACTATAGCCATAGTTTGGGTCTCCATGGATTTTTACGCAAGAAATGTATTCACTCTCCCAAAAGATTATATTCAATTAAGGCAAATTATATAATAAAAAGAAAAACATTCATTATGTATATAAAAATGCAAATAAAGTCAACTACATTAAATCAGCGTACACTGCAGTATATGCACTACATCCGCATGCATAGATACATACATACATACATACAAATTAAACATTCAAAGACATTTCTAGAATATTTCTTTTGTCTGATGCGTGCAAGGGCAATCACTACAATAAAACATTTTTAATAGCACACCGCTACTACATTGTATAGCATAATTAATTAGCAATGGTTCAGAATAGTGTTCTATACCACGTTACGAGACTCACTTGTTGACTCAAGCAGAACTGGATTCACAGGAAAAGATGTTCGTTCGCTCCTTTATTGACTCTCCAGTTCGTAAAGCTCTAATTGCAAAGAGAAAGAAGTTCAGCTACGCATGTGTTGAAGTCCCGTGACTTTGTCTTCTACAGATCTCGCGAGAGTTCGTTCTGCAGTCACCATAGACACTGCAATCATATTCGACAATACCTGTCGTAAAATCTAAACGAGTATGAGACTGACTGCCAAACGCTTGCTTTTTATCAGGTGTACATGCTGCAGATGTGGACATTTGTGGTTTGTGCTGTTCTGTAAAAATTTAGTTATTAATTGTCATTGTTGACACACCACAGTGCACGCAACAACAAAATGTCTTCTCTGCATTTACCCATATGTGCCACTGTGACATAGCTGGGGGCAGCTAATTCAGTGCCCAGGGAGCAGTATTTTGCTCAGGGTACCTCAGTGGTGTCTTGCTGGTCAGGGATTCAAACCTGCAATCTGTCAATTTTGTGTGCTTCCCTAACCATTAAGTCACTACTGCCCAGATGAATTGTAATGCTTTTCTTGTATGTTAATTACTAATCAAGAATGGTTCACGCTGAACCTTGGAAACACAACTGAATCTACTATAAACCACTGTATTGTGACGTAAAGAAAAAATCCCTTCATCATTATCAGAGGTGAGCATAATGGCAGTGGTGTCATCTAGTTGAGGATTTTAATGGCTGAGCTGTAAAGTGAAACTATTTGTGAGCAATAAGAAAATGACAGAAGTCCAGCTTGCAGTAGCAGATTGCAATGCAGATTCCCATGTCTATTCATTTGTTGAATGGTTTGAGAAGGTTGACGGTATTAAAAGCAGAAGCACATGAATATGCTTGTGTAGGTGTTTGGTGACTGCAGATGGCATACTGTACAGTAGAGAGCCTAGGTGGAGTGGTTGCTCTGAGGCTAGGAAGGTTGCTAGTTCAAATCCTATGAATGATTGATCCTACTCTGTTGGGCCCTTAACCTGCAATTATATCATCTTGGGTATGACGTTAATCTACATCCAGCCCTAAGAGGAGGTCCTCCAATTTACAGGGAAAAATCTGGAGATTGGTGGCAGGATTGGCACTCCAGCCACCGGAAAAAAGATTCTCACATGTCCATTTGGACTAGTGTGGTGCCTAGGTATCAGCCGCTGCATGGCTGCACTCAGGTTCTCTGAGGTGGTTTGTCATGTGGTGGGTGTGGCCAACTTCCCATGTTTACACAGTCATTTAACACTCACACATCGACACATAATGTAAATGTTTAATTTTACACATTATGTATCCATTCTTATGCACATATTTTTCATGCCTTTTTATTAGGTCTATAGCAAAATATCACTCCGTTAGGCCTTAATTCAGCCTCCAATTAAGCTCTATCATAGCTACTCACAGCATTACGCTGCCCTCTTGTGGTGAGAAAAAAATGGTAACAGTTTCACGCGCGCAGCTCGTCTTAAGTCTTAACTCACTTTATTATTGATTGACGGTAGACTGGGATATATTTGCGCGACAGAACTGCACGCGCAACTATCATTTATGCTCATTTTGCTGTTTATTCCAGGATATATTTCTAATTTTAAATTGCATATAATGTGGGTCCATGTTTAAGGCGCCAGAATGGTCGCTGCTCCGCGACTCTGCAACCTTAAAAAATATGAATGTTTGTGCCGTCTTCACAGTAAGTCACCTATCATTATGTAAGATCTGCATTAGCAACACATATACAGTAGACCCGTTTACTTAGTATACAGAGACATTTGCAGTTTTCAGTTGCAGTGGGCAACTGAAAAATAAATTTGAGTACAAAAAGTTAGAAAATCGGTCGCCATTACAGGAATATTCATTAAAGATGTCTAAGTTTTGTAACACACATTTGGTCTGTATTTGGTCCCTCACTTGGGTCGACTGCACTTTAAACGTCCAATCTGAAGAAATTCGGGTCCCACTGTAGAATTTGTCGAGCGGCAAAGGTGGGCTCCCCCTCAGCAGATATTCGCGGAGCGGGGGGATCCACCTCGATAGATTTTTCCGGGTACTTTAAAGGAGGTGTGCCGAAACATTTTCTTTTTTTATAATGAGAGCTATTTACACAAAGAAAATACTCTGGCGAGGTACCGAATCGCGACAGTGGATGTTTGTAATCGCCATCACCCCTGCTTTTAAGGCTTTCAGATATCTTTTCAGTGTCACCAACGTGTTCAATGTAAAATTTTAGGTTTATAATGGAATTATATAGATTTGCCGTAACATTTTTTGCGTGAGCATGATAATCTGAAAGTGTGAGTGTCATGCCAGGTGCGGGAGAGCTGGCAGTCCCGTCTCTTTCTACAGTAAGAGTCTGCTTTAGTGACTGCCAGTAACGGGTTACAGAAATGTCAGAAGTGCCAGGAAAGACAGCACCCTGTTCTGAGCGATGGTGACAATATCCACTGAAGTTTCTGACGGCTTGTTTTCAGCTGTTTTGAATGTTCTTCTAACCCTCTCGGCTGTCGTGTCTCTGTAAATGTCCCTGTAGTACACATTTACACAGTCGTCCCATCAGTATTCACGTCAGATCATCGAATTAGTCGAATCTCCTCCTGCGTCAATGGGATTTCACAGATGGCTCCTGAAAAGTCATACTGAAACCCCTACAAAGAGGAGTCCATGACAATTGAGCTGTACGTCGCCGGGCAATAAAACAAGATCTGAAAACCTACATCTTAAAAAAGTAATTTTAACACAAGATACCATGACGTTATGATAACTACTTAATAATCTTATCAGTAAAAGGAACGAAATGCACGTATCATTCGTTCAGGACCAAGGACGACGACAAGACGGGCAGCCAGCATGGACAGGAAGATCTCTGACGCTACAGAAGGTCATCCCGTATTTACTTCCGGGTCAAGGCACCGAAACTTCTATTCTGCATGTTTTTAAAATTCAGTTTTTTTTTCAAGGATGTTACGCTTTATCAGTTAATTAGACCTAATTGAAACATATGGCGTTTACATTGTAGATTTAGCACACTATTTTTCAGGAAAATCAGTTTGAATTTTATTATTATTGGAATATGCTGACATATTTCAGTGGTGTGCTTTTCTTTTGTCTCAAAAGTAGACATATATTCCCCTGGCCCTGAAATGTGAATGTCATTCATTGTACACAAATCAATGAGCTGTATTCTGATATCCATTTATGACAGCATAGCTTGGGGCAATTCCATAACTAGAAGGTATCCATTCCACAAGGGGGGTTTCTATGGCCCTGTGAAGCACGGTACTCAGCCTCAGTGACACTGGCAAACATATACCTGTATAGGCAGTTAAAATATAAGACTGTTGAGAATAATGTATAACCATTAAATCACAAACTCGGGGGTGTGACACTGTTCTTGAATGCGGAGACTGCTGTCCTGGATACTGCATGCACTGGCTTTGTTAGCTGTGTGGCTTACAAAGAGTGCAGCGTGTTTGTTTTGGAGGCTGCGCTTCCGGCACCAAGTCAAGATCAGCTTGCGAATAGGACGATGGTGGTTCACTAATATGCAGCTAAATAATACATTACTAGGCGCGTGTCACTGAGCAGGGCTGACAAAAATGAAGTCAAGCATTTACATCACAAGGATATGATACAGATTTGGAGTGGCTGAAATGCACATCACTGCATTGCTTTGAGTGTCGAGGCGTAATTGGTCAGTCAATTTGACAGGTTAATGAAATGGGCATGCAGACAGAAAGCTGCAATCTCCTGTGCCAGCATGGGGGAGTGATTTGCTGCAGGAGTATAAGTTGGTAACATTGTGTTTTGATATCATTGTGAATGCCTTGGGATCATTTTCATGACCCGTAGCGTCACACTTTACTCATTTATAGAGCTTAATATTGTGTTGATGCTATTTGGGTTTGTCAAATTACTCTGGCAAAGTAGCAATGTCGTGTTGGTAAACCAAATTTTTTAAACAATATGCTGTCTTGCGGTAATGCCTGGCATTAATCTGCACTCAAGTGTTTTTTAAACACGAGCCTTAACTGCTGAATCATTGATGAATCTCTTAGAAGTGCATCTGTTGACCGGGAGTGAGTAATTTAAGTGGCTCTATGCATGAGCTAAATGAATACGATGTGAGTCAGGCTGCTCTCTGTTGCAAACAAAGCCTTTTGTGCGTCTTTCAGAAACCTCCTTAAGCAAAGGGTCACCCCGAAACAATCTAAAGCGAAAAATAAATCTGCATTGATTGTTTGCTTTTTCTGTGCTAATTTCTTGCAGTTTCTAGCAGCCATCTGTGTTTCCTGTGATTAGCTGGGAATCCAGAAATCCAATAAGAGGGGATTTTTCAGAATAAAGGCTGCTATGAGTGACACACGTAGCTATTTAAGGACTAATCCTAGATTGTCTTACGACCGTGACAGACGCCACAGTAAATTGGCAAAAGAAGCCAAAGTAAAATACTGAACCTTAAATATATACGATCTCACACACCCAGACTTTCTTCATCCATGGAGACCTCCTTCAAAATAGATACAAATAATGAGATAGAGAGGGTAGGCAAATGGAACCAAGTAAATGCATTCTGATTCTTGGCTGGTATTATAGCAATTTCTACACAGAGGGGTGAGATTCTGGCTTGGGCACATTCCTGTCCACGGAGCTTCCAGATTGATGACCTCTGTATGCTTGCTATAGGTGCCAATTTGCATTAACGCCCCCAAGCCAGCACTGTCCTCACTGAGCCACATCTCTATACCTATCAGCTGGAGAGACCAGGCAGGGATCAGAGATACAGCCGTTGGAGGAGGGGGTGTTTGTGTGTGTGGTGGGGGGCATTTACCAGTGACAAGGGATTATGTAGATGTAACGGCAAATAGAATCATGTGGCCATGTCAATTTACAAATGTCTCCCTTTTCAGGGTAAGACCGGGTGGGGAGGAGGGGGCTGAAATGATGGATTGAAAGGGAACTCTTTATGTCATAACCATAGACATTTTGTTCGAAGCGGTTCAGACTGATCGCCATACTAAAAAGTGCTGTGTGGTACGGTTCTGCTGTTCAGAACTGAACCTGCAAAAATCACTTCATCAGAAGGGCACACTATGCTGCACTGTTCGGTTAATATGTTTGTGTCATTCTCAATACATGCCGGCATTGGTGTTCTCAGTATCGTGAATCAGATTTCGTACAAATATTGCAAAGCACTGTTGTTTTTCCCAGGTTTATTCTGAATGGGTAAATAGTTTTTTTTACTGCTTTTCTGGTTCTTGGCCTCGTTGGGGGTCCAGAGCCGATCCCAGAAGCTACAGGCACAAGGCAGGCAACAATTCAGGATGGGGCACAAACCCATCGCACGGCACAGCCATCAATATATCAGTCTAAAGATATTTGTTTAAAAATGCATTTTATAGCATTTGCGATGCAATATGGAGGATTTTCATGTCCCAGGTGTCACTTGGATATTTTCAATATGTGTTTTAAGTGGTCAAATAGCAAAAGCGTAAAAATATTTTTCTTTAGGTTATAAACAAGATATTACATAGTTCATGCCTTTTGATGTTTGATATGCATTTTTCAATTTCATATTACAGATTTTGTATGTGCACTCGGAATTGCTGTCCACCGTCAGCATGCATACATATAGTAAAAAATGTCATTTGTAGGCAGAAAGTAGAACTGATAACCATCGATTCCCAGGAGGATTAGGCCCTATGGTTTGTGTTGTTCTAAATTACTCCTGCATGTTGTTCGTTTCCCGTCTGTCACCTTAGTGTCTCCAGAGAAGAAGAATAGACGATAGAAACTGCAGTTGTAAAACCGAACTGAAACGGCCCCGAAGGGAGAAAGAACAAATGGCGCCTCAGTTGAGTGATTCGTGAGACTTATTTCAGAGAGGAATGAGGCTCGCCTGTTTGCTGACCCCTGCCGCGGGCCGATTTCACTGTGTCGCCGGTGGGTACCGAGATGAAAAACTGGACTCGACCAATCAACTTTATTATTCCATATGTATTCATTATCTGTTATATTATAGGGTGCCATATTACGATTATTATTATTGTTGTTGTTATGATTATTGTTATTATTATTATTATTACTACTACTACTACTTCTACTACTACTACTACTACTAAAATAACACGTTTCAAGAGACTTTAAATACTTCTTGTTTTATATTTTGTGACAGCCTGCTGGTAGGGGGCGCTGCGAATTTCACCGCGAATGCCTTCTGCGTATTGTGTTATAGAATTTGTTTCATTGTTTGTGTTTGTGTTGTATTTGGGCTCTAGCAGACTACAAACATTTTGTTTAGGGTTTGCGTGTTCGTGGTGCGCCTGTTGATGAATTTATGTGATAGTTATTCATTATTAAGTGCATTCAATTCAATGTCGACTCCTGGCGACCATTGTGCGATACGTAGAGAATAGTTTAAAAGTGATAACTGATAAATGCAGGGTTTTACCCTCAATCTTGGCATTTCTCAGGTGCCCTGTACAGAAAATATAACCCAGGGAAGGATTCCACACCAAATTGTACAGTGCCCTCTACCCAAAAAACACACACTGAACCTCCCACTTAATAATAATAAAAGAAACGTACTATAGCAGATACGTATTTAATTCACGCAAATTCTAAGAACTGCCTCTATAGGTCGTGGTGGGGGATGATAAAGGGTTAAACTACAGGGTCTGTAGGAAGTGGGAGGTAGGGAACAGAGGGATGAATGAAAACGGTGTCGAGGGACAGGCATCCCTGACTTAGGAAGGGAATAACAGACATGCATTTTTTTTCTGCGGCTCATTCAAGACCAGGGTTTGTCTCTAAAACCTGTGTGGATTAGATGCAGAATCTAAATTTTATTTAGTTTCAAGTTCGCGGCGGTTTGTACGGGCTTACAAGTAATGCTGCACATGATAACAGCTGTATCTCATTTTCCTATTTTTTTGTCCAAGAAGAGAAGCCCCTGGTTACACGTTAACACGTTTGCTCTGTCATTCTCTTAGGATCGATGCATGCGGTCACATAGCGGGGTAAAAACGTTTATGCCTGTAATATGTAGCATTATTCTGCTTTAGTCTTATAAATGACAATGACAAACAGACTCGGACGGGCTTAATGAGAGTTTGGCAACTGAGGAAATCTGAGTGTGAAATGGACGAATCTGCGGTGTAAGGTCGATAGACTTTCTTTACGTTTTCGGAGGGGGAAAAAAATCCTGATCCAGGTCTTGCACAGGTAAAAATGTAGAACGGAATACTTAAGGTTTCTAGAAGACTAAAATGTCTCTGCTTATGTATTTTGGTGAACCGGTGGTTGCATTTGTGGGACACAGATCTGGAAATAGCAGCAGAACGAAATGATTGGAAAGCGAAGCGTAATCACACGGGAGGGATCCGAGGGAACGTAACGTCACCCAGGCGGGGAACGAAGCGGGAGTCGCGGTGATATTAAAGACTGCCGTGTCACCGAAATAAATACGATAAAGAGCTAAAAACCAGTTATCGGTGAATGAAACTGTTAACATTTTTTCCTAATGTGTGATGACAAAACATGGGGGGGGGGTCGCACGTCGAGTGGCATGTATTTAATTCACCGCAGGCTTTCGGTCTGTACTGAAATTATAAATCGTTAATTATAGATCAGCCATTTTTTAATAGGAAGTGCTCCTTTGTGATTATTTTTATTTTTTGCTCTGGGTGCGCGCCCTGGCATCCGGTAGCCTCGGTAGTTTTCACCCACCACTCGGGCGCCTCTGAGTCCGGCTGAGAAATCGCTCGTGCCGGCGCTGCTGGGATGCAGCAGGGCGCCTGTGCGTGCCGCAGAGTCACACCAGGACGCCTTTGGTTCCGGGCCCGGTAGCGTGAAAGAAATAAATAAACCCTCCGAGGTCCACTCCTCCAGGTGTCCGCCCGCGATCTCGCTATGGACGACTCGGGGATCATTCGGAGAAGGAGGTTGCAGGTGAGAGCTTTGCATGAGCTGTGTCATTGTTAAACTACAAATGCATGCATCGTATAATTCTTAATGTAAGTGATATTTACAAACATCTATATACACATGGTCACTGGAACTCTATTTTGTACACCTACCGGAGAGGACCCCATTTTTGATCCCAGAACCGGTTCAAGGGTAGATGAGTTACGCTTTCAGAGAAGCGTTTCTGCTCACACCTTGTACTGAGCTGTTATTGTTGCACTTGTGGCCTTCCCGTTAGTATTAATGTGTCTGCCCATTCTCCTCTGACCTCTCTCATAAACAAGGTGCTTTTGTCCACAGAAAAGCCATTGACTGGGTGTTTTGTGTTTGTTGCATCATGCCGTGTAATAGAAAAATACTGTAGCGTGTGAAAGTCCCATGGTACCACCAATAATCACATCATATTCAAAATAGCCTAGATCAACCTGAGCCATTGTGGTGTTTAACCAAACAGTAACTGAAACTGTGTGTGTATGTGTGTGTATGTGTGAGAGAGAGATATGTATATACCTGCTCCTCTGACATTGTGGCCATTTTTCCAGTCCCGTTAAGGGGGGAAATCGATTTTTATAAAAACAGTGATTTGTAATCAAAACTATAACATCAAAAATCTTCTGTTTTGTTTGTTTGTTTATGGTTAAGGTTAGGGTTGTCATTCATGGGATTAGGGTTTTTCCCATAGATATGAATGGAAAGTCACCACAAAGTTATGAATACAACCGTGTATTTCTGCATGTGTGTGTGTGAGAGAGAATTTGCACAATGATTTACATCCTATGGTCACTTTTATAGTGATTTTTTTAATAAACTAACAATATAAGATAAATGATATTGATAGTCTTAGTTACTTAGAGTTGTTAATCTATGTTTTTACTTCTCAGGTATATGAATTATGCCAGTAAATATATCTTACATTGTTGATCTTATTGTTTTGTTATCATCCAGAATATAGAACTGGGTGCAGATAGGCTCACACATGGAATCAGAAACAGGGACACAGGAGCTGAAATGCATTATGGGTACCAAAATTCCCACCATCATCCTTGGGGGGGATTATGAGTTATTTTGCTCCCTCTTCAGTTTCCTGCTCAGTATCCTTCCTCATTCCCAAGCCAGAAACACAATGATACACAAGTAGAGGAAAGGGCAGGGAGATTTCAGAGACCGTGGGGGTGCCGACTGTGACGTTTGAGGACCACAGCCAGCCTAATTACAAAGTAATGGCATTAATCTTCCAAGAGGTGGCAGGTGGGCTGTGGATGTGTTTCCATACAGATCTGAGCAAAAGCCATTTAAAGCCCATTCGGGTCCTTTTTCAGTGCCAGATGGCGGCACATGGGGCACCCGGAAAACTCAGGTCAAAGGGCGAGGCTTCTTTGAGGACAATGAAAGCCGGGGGGGCTGTGTGCAGGCACAGGTAACACTGTCTTTCAGTTGTTTACACTGCACTCATTTAAAAGAGGAAAAAAGGTTGTGAGGTTCCTATTGGACAAGAGCAATAAAGGCCTTTTAGACACCAGATGTTCAACAAGTGGAAGCCTGTTTCTTTGCCAAATTATGTTTTCCCAGCCTTTGTTACATGCTTTCACAACCATTTTATGGCCCTATACAACACGACGGCATCATAATTACGACGCAGGGCCGTTTTTTAAGCACAGACCAAAACGAGAATGGTGGCACACGTCGATTAATAGTGCCACTGTGAGAGAAACACATTATTTACAGTGTGTTTCTTCTGGTTTGCTTTGCTTTTCTCCCAAGGACAGCATCTTCCCCAGGCGCCTTATCTCCACGCAGTGATGTTAAGGAATCGATCATTCCGTCCCATGAGTCTCTACGCAGATGCATCCTGGGTAGCGGTTAATGCATCTATAGTTCCCTTGTCATGGTTCGTCCCTGTAAGACCTTTGAAGAGGCATTTGAAAGCGAGCGCTGCTAATGTGGACAGGAAATGCTGGGAGAGGCAGAACGGATCTGTGTGCGGGGATCTGTGTGGGGCGTCAGCAGGGTCCTGAAGCAGATGGTCGGGTAGCTGCTGGTCCCTTTGTGGGTAATTCCTGATATTGTGCTACTCTCTATCTCCTGCCCAGGAGATTCAATTTCTCTGTAGGATTTGTAAGCCTGTCATTTCAGATTAATGTAGTTTCAGATATTTCTGAGCAATTACTTTGGACCGGAGAGTACGGAAGTTCCACAAGGGACGTTTGGGATGAAAGCGTAGAAGTGAGCTTTTGTCAGGTGAAAGATTACGGCATCCCATAATGTCACTCATGGTGTAGATGCACATAGACCAGTGTTTCCCAACCCGGTCCTCTGGGACCAGTCCACGTTTTTGTTCCCTCCCAGTTTCCTACTGGAAGAGTGGCACTATTACTTTTTATGTCTATTATTTGTGGCAATATTTCTATTATTATCGATGCCATGATTACGAGGGTGGGTCACCCAGAGTGAGGCCCAGTTATTGCACTGTGGCTCTGCTGACCCCTGTGAAATCCCCAAATGTGGGAATCTTATCTATTAATCGACGTGTGTCACCATTCTTGTTTTGGTCTGTGCTTAAAAAAATGGCCCTGCGTCGTAATTATGACGCTGTTGCGTTGTGTAGGGTCTACTGGGAGCTGGTAAGGAGCAAAAACGTGGAATCTCTGTGGGTCTCCAAGAACTGGGTTGGGAAAAACTAGCTTAGACCATCATTATAGACTCCAATGACCTAGTGGGGTCCCTCAAGAACATCTGTTCTCCTTCAAGATCCTGAATCCACCCTTGTGTTGGTGCTACCCATTCAGGTCCCACCTGAATGTTCTTTCCCTCTACACGTTCCCTTCAGGGCATATTTTTGCGCGTCACCGTGAGACTGAGCAAGAGCGGTAGCTGAAGGAGCACGCTCCACTGCTGATCTGTCATATCAGGCTTCCTGAAGCACTGTCTGGATATTACATTACACTGCGTTATGTATTTGCTCAGCAAAACATTTTACCCAGTGCAAGCGAAAAGGACTTTCTGATGCAATTAAATTAAGTGTCTCGCTTGAGGGTGTAGGAGAACTTTGGTGTACTCTACGTTTACATTATCTCCCCCGGCAGATGATTTTGTTTGACGCATCTGCAGTACCGAGGTATTTAATGCGCAGGCACTGTTTCTGACATCCTCTGAATCTCCAAACGGGCCAACAGTAACTGTTCCACAGATAGTGGGGCTTCTGCACAAGTGCAAACCTGCCTTTCATCTTAATAGGGCAACAGGTCTGTGTTGGTGTTGATGGTTGATGCTCTTACGTAGAAGTCAACCTGATCTTTATTTTTTTTGGCTCTCTTTCTAGAAGGATCTTCCTCTTCCACGAAAAAGTAGCAGGTGAGTGCTCCTATTTCTTACTTTCTCGAGGGTGTCATCCATGGGCGTCGCCACCATTAAATCTGAGGGGGACGTGTCCCCCTCACATTTCATAATTATTCATTTAGACCCCCCCCCACATTTAACGTAAAATATTAGTTTCTTGCCAGTGTTTCCCCCCCACGTTCAAAATGCTTCTGACGCCCCCTGGTGCGTAGTGACGCATGCTGAAAGCCTTGAGCCCGCCTGAGGTGACTGCTTGGAGATTTCTCGAATTTTTCCCTTAGCCCTGCACAGTTGTTGGCTCAGTCTGTGAAACACTCTGGCGTCCACTGACAGGTTATTACTCAATTCATCATTGATTCATCCAGGGCAGCTCAGTGACTCTGAGTAACACTGTGGTCTCACACCTCCAAGATGGTGAGTTTGTTTGCAGTGCTGACTCTGTGAGCTTCGTCTGCACGTGGGCCTCCAGTTTCCAGAGTATTCGTTTTAGGTCATCTGTTGTCTTTAAATTGCCTTTAACCTGAATGTGTGCCATGTGCCGGACTGGCATCCCATCCCGGGTGTCTCCTGCCTTGCACCAGCCGTGCTTTCTGAGGTTCTGTGAGGTTTCTGAGGCTTCTCAGATGATTCCTGAAGTTCCTGAGGATCTTCACCTTGACCGCGCGTCCAACCTGGAGTGGATGAGTAGTTATGAGAAATGGATAGAGTCAGTATGAGAAAATGGGGATGGTGTAAATGGACAAGGAGGAAATTCAGATTAGTTAGGATTCAACTTCTAAGGCAGGAGTAAGAACCTGTTCCATGGATGGCTGGTGTGGGTGCGGGTTCTTGGGATAACCTTTCAATCAGCCAATAATGAAGCAGCGGCTCTCAACTCTAGTGCTGGGGATCTACTTTTATTGGCTGATTCAGAGGTCATCCCAAAAATCTGCACTGGCCCTCAATGGATCAGGTTCCCCACACCTTGTGTAGGGCAATATATCTCCATCAGTAGTCTGCTGAGGGTGGAGACTTGAGGTTGGGGCTTCCGTGTGACAGCGAGAGGACCACATTCTCCTGTCTGGTCGCTGTCCATGGTCCTGGACGGTGGCTTCCTTAGGTCACAATTACACAGAGTAGCTGAGTTGAGGGAGAATGAGCCGTATAGAGCCTGTGTGTTTCATGTGTCCATTAAAGGAACACCAGTACTAGAGTAGATCATTGGAAATGAGGACATTTCCTCATCGTGACTCAGTCATGGGTTTCTTTGAAAAATAATGAATGGATATTGTTAGGGCGCTCTTTAGATGTTGTGATTTATTGGCGAAACTCAAGCCTGTATCCAAACGGTATTTAACGGAATCAGGCTCTTCTGCCGGTCCTGTGGCCGTGAGTGCAGTCTTTCATCAGTGGGCGGGTCTGCAGCCTCCCCTTCCCTCTCTCTCAGTCGGCGACTCCGTGGAATCACGCCTCTCCATCCCATCATGGCCCAATGCTCTTACTCGCTGTCACTCACTGTCTTCCTGATCCTTTGGTATTCTGTCACCCTTCAGCTTCCTCCCTACCCCTCCTCTTCCTCATGTGCGTTACCCACCTTACAAAGGTCCGTGTCCTGAAGGGGTTGGCATTTACACACACGCAGACACATGCACAGACACACACAGATACAGACACACACACACACACACACACACACACACACACACAAACGCTCGCCCTGCCCCCGTCTCCCCTGAGCCTGGCTCCAGTAATTCCCCATGGTAGCTTTATGCAGTCAGTGGCAGCCACTCTGCTCTGTCCCTGCCTCTCTCTCCCTGCTGATGTTTGCGGCACGCTCGCAGTGACAGACACGTAGACGGCGGCACTCGTCAGCTGAGTGGCGCGGCATTTCCGTGGCGCCCCCAGAATCTCTCCTCCTCTTCCTCCTCCTCCGCTGCACCATGTTTCGCCGTACCAAAAGGTAAACAAAGACTCCGCTAATGATCCGCGCGGCGCCCACTTCGCCTCCCTCTTTCTCTCCTTCCTTCTCTGTCCATCTTTTGGTCTCATTTTCTGTGCCCCCCCCCAGCCCCCACCATCCCCCCTCCCACCTCATGTTTCTGACGCTTACTGTTCCCTGACTTTTGCGGAAATGCCGCTGGACCCCCTCGGTCAGGCTGTGGGCCGATGGCGGAGTGGTTGCCGTGGCTACCGCCTTTCTTGAAGCCATCAGCGAGTCGGCAACCATTGCAGGGGGCGGGGCAGCAGCCCCGGGGATGAGGACGCACCTTACGGCATGCGCGTGGGGTTCGCCGTGTGCTGTGGTGCTCGCTCTTGGGGACAGATGCAGGACGTGTGTCACCCGAAGCCTTGGTGTTTTTTAGCCCTTTGTGTGAGGAAGGGGGGGGGGGCTCAGGTGTGTCGGGAGCAGAAAACAAACAGCCGGATGCACGCGAGTAGCCTCCACCGGCACAGCCTTCTGTGCTTCTGAGAGGGACATCAGCCTGGTATCGCTCACCGGGCCCCATCACTGTGGCTACAGCACAAGTTGAACTGGGCAGAACCGAAGCATTAGCTTGTTGTCCGGCCCCTGCCCCATGGAATTCTGGGTATCATGACTGAAATTCTCTGCCTCCCTGACTTTACATGTGGCTGCTGTTTTTAGCGCGTGGTTTTGCAGGTCGGTTTGCGTCCAGCTGTTTCAGTTGCTAGGGAAACGGGTAAAAAAACAAACCTGCAACCATCCCGAAGCGTCATTACAGGAGGACGTTGATGTTAGTGTGCATGTACTTCTTAGGGAAAAAAATGCATATCATTATGCAGTCTGGAATGAAAAATAAGCTTCTTTTCTTTACATTTATAATCCACAGATTATAGGTTGAGAGAATTTGTGAATGTTTGTAAGCACAGAGACTAATAACTGCAACTGTGTGAGGTTGAATCCCAGGGCTGGACATACCTCTGTACCGCTGATCCAGACCCTCAGTTGTGTCATCTGAAGGTGTAGTGGTGTGTTGGGGGTGTCTGAGTGCCAAACGCGGTGCCCGGTTATACAGACGCAGGCAGACATCTCTCGCCACCTGGGGGGGGGAGAATGACCTTCCGGTTGCCGGCAGCAACCCCCCAGCTTCGCACGTGGCTTGGTATCAGTTTCTGAAAGGCTTGAGGCTCACTCTGTGCCCGCAGTCGGAGTGACACCGGGGTGAGCGATGGGGCCCATTTAAGCCGTGTCATCTCTGAGCCGTGCCGGAGCCCGGCTACACGTAATCCAGTTAGTCCCCAGGGGGCGCCGGCGAGTCGTGCCCTCTGACCACCCCTGTCACCCAAAGCTGGCCACCCCGCTCATCTCCCGTTCCTCTCCTCTGCCTCTCACTCCTTTACTACTCTATTTCTACTGTTACTCTCCCTCTTAGTTTAATCCCCCCCCTCCCCACCGGCTCCAACATCATTGGTGTTGCCTTCAACCTGTGTCGCCTAGCAACAAGAGGCCATGTGACTCAACCCTACTGTGGCACAACCTTTCCCATGGATGTTACCTGTCTCACCCCCCCCCAGGGGTGGGAAGTGTTGGTGACGTATCCTGTTATTGTTCCATCTGACTTAAAAAGCGGTTTTGTGCTTTGATCCCTGAAACTGGATGCTGAGGGTGTCCACTGGCCAAACGTCGATATTTGTATGAACTGGGGAAACCCCCTATTTTCAGGACACGCCTGTGCATAAAGATGCATGCAGACGCACACGCGTGTGGGAGTGTGGACACAGCGGCCCTGCCCCACTTGGGACACAATGTCAGGAAAGGTCAGCCAAGGTCAGTGCCGTGCCATTGGCCAGCGAGCCGCAGGTTGCCACGGTGACTCAGCACAAGGGACGCCGGTGTGCATGTGTGGTGTCCGGTTCCACATCCAGCCACGGAGAGAGCCCCCAGCTTACCTCTCAGACGCGCCCCGCGTCCACATGTCCGGCCACTGACATTGCAGTTTAAAGGGACCGGCACCCTCCATTTTAACGCCGGGACACCTGTGAGGAAGTACAGACTCCCCAGCGAGTCGTCAGTCCGTGTCCGTCTCACGCTTCAGTCACTAGCAAACGTTACTGACGATTGTCGCCCAGGTCTCTGAATTCAGGACCGTGTTGGAAAGTAATTAAAGGGGCCAGTTAAAGGCTGGAGATCGCTGCCACGCTCTTGGTGGGGGGGCTGTCCAGCAAGTTGCTGTGCGTCAGGGAGCCCCTGGGGTGGCCTCGCCGGGGTCATCCTCACGCAGGCTTGAGGTCAGAATGAATGTCATATTTTCATAGTTGTTTTTTATTTTTTGCGATGAATACGACAGCAGGTTTTTGAGATTATGGGAGTAACCACATACAGCGCAGTTTCATCCTTTTTAGCAGCAACAAAACAGCTGAGCCAGGCTTTCCATCCCGTTTGCGATATGCTTCCTGACATCCCTGCACTTGCACTTCTGCCACGGCCTGTTTGCTTATCATCTTACTGGGGTCCTCTGGCGCCAGGACGTCCTACCACTAGGGGGCAGCAGAGAGGAATATGTTTCCTGCTCACCATGAACCAGTAGGTGGTCAGGCCTTGCGAGTCCCTGTGGCATGAAGTGAACTACTGTTGTTCTTGAAGAAGATAGATGCACTAATCCATTTAAGCCAGCATGGCCGATTCTCCACCACATCTGCTCACAGGGGTAAGCTGCCCTTCACAGCCCCCAGACACACTGACGGGAGGGGGGGTGTTTGGTCTCTGAACCGCCCCTGGATGCTGCCCTCACATAAACTGAGAGAGGCTGGGTGATGTTTCGCGTCTATAGGTCTGACGTAAATGGAGTCAAATGCACGAGTAGGGGGGCTCACTATGATCACATGTTCATTTGCAGCGGCATCATCCTGCCCTGGGGTCTGTTCTGCATGCATGTTTCAGTTTTCGGGGCTTATTTGGAGTCAGGATTTCAGTCAGAGGCAGTGAACCGCCTCGGGGACGCTGGGGCAGGTTAATGGCGCACACAGGTTCTCCGTGTCCGCCTCGGGGAGACGGCAGGGGTCACGGGACGAGGAGCTGCTGTCCTTTGGGCATGAGGAGGATTTCGGTCTCTCCTGCACCTCTGACTGACAGCGGGGGGGGGGGGGAGTGTACCCGTGAGAGTCGTGCTCAGCCAGCGCAGAGGAACGTGACAGGAACATGCACCATTGTAGGACACAGACGATACGCAGAGCTGCCCGTTTAGGGAGGATAAAAGAGTCTCAGCTACCTGCCAGGTGCGCCCCCCCTCATATGGCACCGTGTAGCAGCCGTCCCCCCTGCAGGCCTGACACTGCATTCCCTCGCTGTCAAACCCCCCCTCCCACCCCCCCGGACTGCTGCGCGGTGCCAAGCACCCAGACGCTGATGGGGTTCACCTTCAGCATTTCAATTCATTAGGCTCCCGCCCGAGCGTTAGCCCTGACCTTGCTCAGCCGCCGGCCGGTTCGCTGACACGGGGTCCATTTCATTACGCATTGTTTTAAGTGAAGCCTTTGGCTCTGCATGCACACTCTTGTTTTATCAAGCACTTGGCTCTGTCTCCTTTCAGAGGTTTTTGTCCAAGAGGCAGTAAGTGATATAAGTCAGATATATGAGGAAGGACAGGCTGGTAAGCGAGTGGGGGGGCAGTATTTGTGGGTACAATTCTGGAACTATTTATTCTATTTTGTTAACTTTGTTAGTTTTCGGGGGCAACAGCGAACTCTGTGCCCCTGGGCTTAATGGGTGCTGAGAATCATTAGAAACCGCTGTATTCTCTGAGTGTGTGTGTGTCTGGTGTGAGTGTGTGTAGTGTTTGCGGTGTGTATTGTGTGTGTTATGCACCTGTGGTCACGGGTGAGTTCTGAGACTCTTCTGAGGATGTGTGCATGCTTTCGGATCAGCGTGAGGCCAACCACTGTGTTTTGAGCTTGGGGGGGGGGAAGGGGTTGGTTTAGTCCAGTGTGAATACCTTCCTCCCTGTTTCATTGCTTTTCACTTTGCCCCTCACCCTGACTGCCTCGTCCAGCGAGGAGCCAGCTAGGATCCACTGCAGAGGAAAATTGAAATTCGTCGTTGCTGCAGCTGCTCAGACGAGCTGCACTGAGACCCAGAGCAAGGCTCGCGCTGCGGCCAAGCTCACGGGAACGTCAAGGCCGGGAAACGCACACACGCACACACACACACACATAAGCATACATTCAAAAACATAACCTGTGTAGTTTTTCTTCTCAATCAAAATGTTTTGCTGCGTACACAGATGAGTGTTGCCATGGACACGTTTGGCCCTGAGCATGAGCAGCTTGAGGGTCCCCGTTAAATACGCATTTAATCATGCACGTGCATTCCATTCTACTTTGGTTAAACAGCTTATCCTGGCTGTAGCACGCCGCATTAAAACCTTCCATCTCGCTGTGCCCTCAGCTGCAGAGCCAGTAACAGGAAGAGTCTGATCCTGACAAGCACGTCGCCCACTCTGCCCCGCCCACACTCACCCCTCCCAGGACATCTTGGTAGGTACAACAGGTGTGCAGCCTTTCTCCTGATTGGATGCCCATTGTGTCCATCTCTCACTGTTCCCTGTCTACCCGCGCGTGTCATTTGCAGGAAGCAGTCCGCTGGACAGCCCCCGGACCTTCACCCCCAACAACCCCGCTCACTTCTCCTTCGCCTCCTCCAGGAGGTAACATCGGCACTCCTTCCAGACGTCGTTAGTAACCAGATCGAGGTCCCCTGCCCGAGTTTGACGTGTCCTTTGCTCCTCCTCCTCCTTAGGGCGGATGGCAGGAGATGGTCTCTGGCCTCGCTGCCCTCCTCGGGATATGGAACCAACACCCCTAGCTCAACGGTACGGGCTGTTTGACCGCCTCAGGGGCCGCTGCCCCTCACTCGGACCCCAAAAGGCCATAGCAGGCCATGTCCACGCAAATAAACACGCTTATGTGGCGCTTTTCCACTGCTACCAAAAACCCAGCTGGACCCGAGCTGGATCTGAGCCGTACCGGCGCTTTAAGCATGGTTTGTAGCCAAACCGAGCTGATTGCAGTACCACCACCTGATTGGACAAAATTCATGGAGATACCAGTGATGATATGCACAGATTATCTGAAGGAAAAAGGGTGTATTCCGTATTGCGCATTGTGATGTATTGAGGCATTCCCGATGACTCGGAACATGAACATTTCTAACGTCCTACTTAAAAACGGCTGAATGGAATGGATTTGTGATGCATGTTTACACAAGTGACTGCTAATTCCGCTAGCGTTTGATGCTGACAGAAGATGGTGATTCTCGCAGACATGCTAGTGGAAATTTGCACATAGTAAACCGTGATGTACATTGTGTGCACAGTAACAGTAATGTGTCTCTTCGGTTTAATGTCACTATCGCTCTCCGAACCTGGTGACACGTTTACCGAGCCGACCCTTCTGCAGTGGAAAACCAAAGCGATCTGGAACCTGGGACTGTGCTGTAGCCGGTCTCTCTTCGTGGTATGGCTTGAGTACAGGTCGGTTCGTGTATGCCAGTGGACACGTGCCAGTATATACCCTGATGCTGCAGACACACAAGGGTGACTGTCATCGTTTTAATGAGGCTGATTCCAGTCCTGAACAGTGCACCACCGTTTGAGGTGGTGATGTGTGGCTCAGTGGGTTATGATGGCTGTGATCGGAAGGTTGCTGGTTCAAATCCAGCAGTGATTACATCATTGGGGCCCTGAGCAAGGCCTTTAACATGAAATTGCTCCAGTAACTGGATGACCCAACCTTACCAAAAAAAATGTATATTGCATCTGCTAAATAAAATTAGTGTAGATGAGAGTGTAACTGCTTGTACAAGAAATGATTTTGCTGGATGGAGAACAGTTTGGATGAGCAAAGACCTGTTTGGGCCACATTAATGACTTTCATGCACCCCTCCCTTAGCCATGGTTATGGGTCGTACCACTAGCTTTCAGGGAGGCAGGGGTTCAAAAGGAGAGTGCAACCTAAGTTGGAGAAATGATTAAAGACTACAAGAGACCGCATGGGTGGCTCAGTGAGGTCTGGGGAAGGAGAGATTATATAAGGGTTAGCAGCATGCAGACAGAACCCAAACTCCTGTCTCATATTAACATGAGTTACAAAGAACTTGTGGTTGGCTCTTAATATTTTGCTCCCATTGCAGAAGGTTGGGTTGCAGTGATGATGTCAATCTTCAGGGCTCATTGGCTCTGCGTGTTTTATTGTCCCTATCTCTCCCTTTACCTCTTTCTTCTTCTCATTCTCTGCCGTAACCCTCTCCCCCAGTCCTCCAGCTCTTCCCAGGAACGGCTGCACCAGCTTCCCTTCCAGCCCACCATGGACGAGTTGCACTTCCTGTCGAAGCACTTCGGCAGCACGGAAAGCATCACGGATGACCCCGGGGGGCGCCGCTCTCCCCACGTCAGGCCCCGGTCTCGTAGCCTCAGGTGGGGCCGCCCCTCCTCCGAACACACGCATGATGATGATAGTGATGAGGATGATGATGAAGAAGAGGGTAAAACGGAAGGGTTGGTCAACAGCCAAGGTCAAAGGTCAAAGAACTCCTTTCCCTTTCTTCACACCAGCCCCGGTCGATCCCCCTCCTGCTTTGACAATGAAATCGTGATGATGAACCACGTCTACAAGGACCGCTTCCCTAAGGTCAGACGTCACCTCTGCATGCGTGCATGCACACACGCACGCGCACACACACACACACACACCCACACACACACACACGCCCACGCACAAGCACCCACGCACGGACGCGGCTCTCACACCACCAGACATTGTAGTCAGGCATTAGTGGCAGAGTGAGTCTCCATCCTGCCTGAGTCAGATTCATTCAGTGTATCAGGCAACGAACTGGTTATAGGACACTGATTATTGGCCATTTTTTTGTGGTAGGTTATGCAGTCTGGATGGAAAATGGAGAGCAATTCTGCATATGAACATACAGGATGTCGATCTCCTGTGCATTTAGATCTAACAGCCTGCGTCGCTGCCTTTTTCTATGTGTTCGTGCCTCTGTCTGCCCGCATGCTTGCCTCAGGCCACGGCACAAATGGAGGAGCGCTTAGCTGACTTCATTCAGGCCTACTCCCCGGAGAACGTGCTGCCCCTGGCTGATGGGGTCCTCAGCTTCATCCACCACCAGATCGTGGAGCTGTCCCGTGACTGCCTGGCCAAGGCGCGTGGTGCCCTCATCACCAGCATCTACTTCATCGAGCTGCAGGAGAGCCTGGAGAGGCTGCTGCAGGACGTGAGTCTTTGGCTACAACAGACCGATTCTCTGCGTCTACACCGAATGCTGCGAAATAGTTATTCTCCCGCTCTGTGTTCATGCCCCTCCCCGGCAGGCGTATGAACGCTCCGAGAGCTCAGAGCTGACATTTGTCACAGAGCTGGTGAAGAAACTCCTCATCATCATCTCTCGCCCCGCCAGACTCCTCGAGTGCCTGGTAGGTCTGACTCTAATCATTAAGGTCTCTTGCTCTTTCCTTGTTCAAGAAAACATAGTACATAGTAACATAGTTAACATAGTAGCAGATCATTAAATCAAAACTTTCATCTACTGAGGAGATTGTCTATCCCTTCATGCTGAAGGTTTTTTTTAGGAAGCAATAGTTTCTTTTCCCTACATCATCAACTTCCTTGGTGTGTGTCACTTTAGGCATGTAGGACTGGCCATTAGACCAGTGTTTCCCATTCCAATCCTTGGGGACCCACAGATATTTTTGCTCCGTACTGGAGACTGTCTAGCAGGGAACTCAGAAGTAGAAAAAACGTGGAACGACTGTGGGTCCCCGAGGAGCGGATTGGTAAACACTGCACTAGATGATTAGGCCAGGCAAGGACAGTAACAGCCACTGGCACTGCAGTGGATCCTAGCTTGCTCCTCGCTGGACGAGGCAGTCAGGGTGAGGGGCAAACTGGCTGACAGGCGGTTGCTGTGAATGGCAGGTAGTGCTTGAGTCAGACAGAGGCTGGTTGAAGGTTACCTGCTGCATCCCAGTCTCTGTCCACTGTACTCAAGCTCACGTCAAGCTACACCAAACTTCCTGCATCTGCGGTCTTGTTTATAGGCCACTAATCTTGACCTGTGAACATATGGGTCTTCAAGAATTGCAAAAAGGCCCTTAAGATTTAACCATCTGTTGTGTTTGGGTTGTATGAAGCAGACAAAACATTTGACTAAATTTATATTAAAGGCTGGTGAGAAGGGGCTGTTTGCTTGATTCTGCGATGTAGGAGTCATGCCCTATATGGCCTCTCTGGCAGGAGTTCAATCCCGAGGAATTCTACCACCTCCTGGAGGCTGCAGAAGATCATGCCAAAGAGGGTCACCTGATGAAGACGGACATCCCCCGCTACATCATTAGCCAGCTCGGGCTTACCAGGGACCCCCTGGAGGGTGAGGGCAGGATATGCAAAACGATAGAGATGGGACCAGCAGTGGTGCCCAAAAAGGCTTGTGCTAGTTATACTTATACAAAAGAGAGATAACAGAGAGATAACCAATCAGACTGTAGAGGAGGTTGTTCCAATTAACTAGAGGAGGCGGAACCAAGGCATCTGATTAGTTGGTCCCACCTCATCTAGTTGCTTGGACCCACCACCTCTACAATCCGATTGGTTATCTCTCTGAACCAATGATTTTTCATTCTGCCCTCAGATCATTTTTGTGCAAGTAAAATTATCTTGTGCGCAAAATGATATCGGAGTAACCTGTAATAGGGTAGCTATAGAGGCAGTATATGAGAGGGAAAGGGTACGAGAAGAAGAGGAGGGATCTCATCACCACGCCACATTGCCTCCATTATCATGTGTCCCTTGAGACTCACACCCACTTCCTGTGTTTCTCGCTTCCAGAGATGGTTCACCTTGAAAGCTGCGACAGTGCGGGGTCCCACACCCCGGAGACAGAGGACTCCGAGGTGAGACCTCCTTGTTTCTGGAAGTTAAGGGAGGCACAGCTGCTTGAAGGCCTAGTTGCCTGAAGGTCCAGCTGCCAGAGTCCACCTGCTCGTTCACTTGCCCCTGCATTCATTCGACGCTAATCAGCATGGGAACAAGACGTGATTAATCCCACCAAATAGATCCATAAGGCATTTACTGTCTTATGAGCTTGTAGGAATAGGGCTGGTGAGGCTGTCATGGCATCAAGATACGTCCTTCCCCCCCATGGAGCCTTCCGGGTGCAGGCTGCCATCTGTGCATTTTAATCAGCGTCCTCTTAGTCAGTAATGTTGCCTGGCGTATCCCTCCAGGGCAAGATGAAGGCTATTAAGCCACCCAGTGAAAGCGACTTCCAGAATATCAAACTGATCAGCCACGGCGCCTATGGGTAAGTGGATTGGCTGACTGTAGACCAATGGCTATGTCACCTGCCTCACATTCATGAGTTCTTCATCCAACTGTAAATGTGAACCTGCCAGCACATCATTCATTGACTTGTCCATTTGTGCTCTAGGTGATTGGCGGTGTATAATTTAATGGTTGGTCCATTGATATAAAGTAGCCCAATATTATACCACTCTAAGGTTCACCAACGTCTTGACAACTAGTACCTCTCCACCTCCACTTTTCTTGTTGCCTAGCGCGGTGTACCTGGTCCGACACCTGGAGACGCGGCAGCGCTTTGCCATGAAGAAGATCAACAAGCAAAATCTGATTCTGAGGAACCAGATCCAACAGGCCTTCGTGGAGAGGGACATCCTGACCTTTGCGGAGAACCCGTTTGTGGTTGGCATGTTCTGCTCCTTTGAGACACGCCGCCACCTCTGCATGGTCATGGAGTATGTGGAGGGTGAGTGATATGTCACTAGTGAGAGGGCAGAACAAGCTGTTTGGGGTGGGGCTTTGACTTGTGTAGGAGGAGCTTCTGGTTGCAACAGCTGGTTTAGGGTGGAGCTTCAGCTTATATGCGATGGACATTTTGGGTGAAAAAAATTATTTAGGGTGGGGCTACAGCGTATGGAAATCTGTATTAAAGCTGGGTCATATCATCAGCCAGCAGTGTTTTTCTTGCTGTCGGAAGCAAGAAGCGGTATTTAATCAGGTCGAACTTCATATCTTATTTTGAATCAGCATATCTTAGCTCAGTACTTCTGCAGAAGGCATAGCTGTTGATTAACATGCTATAAAGGAGACGCAAAGCTTCTCCACGCTGACGTGTGAGTGTGTCCGGCCAGGGGGAGACTGTGCCACTCTGCTGAAGAACATTGGTGCCCTGCCCGTGGAGATGGCACGCATGTACTTCGCAGAGACCGTCCTGGCACTGGAGTACATTCACAACTACGGCATAGTGCATCGCGACCTCAAGCCAGACAAGTAAGACTCCCCTGCCGGGGAATTAGAATGTCTAAAATTGGAAGATGACACATCCATACACACCGCATCCAGGATGTTCCCCTGCCTGGTGCCTGGGATAGGCTCCAGACTCCCTGTGGTCTGTGGTGGATAAGTGGGAAAAGATGGACAGATGAAAGGGAAATGGTGAGGAATTCCAAACGAATTTGCTGTATTATGTAATTATAATCTTTTGGATATTTTAATAAAAATATGTGATTCATGGAAGGAGCCACTCCAACTTCTCATCTGTCCATCTAAAAACTGGCAACATCTCCAGTACAGCTTTGCGGTGAGAACATGTTTTCCCTGATCTGTAATAAGCAACGAACGTGATGGCTCTGTCTGCCAGAGAATACTGGCATCAGATGAAAGTATCTGCCTTTCCTTCCCTAGCCTGCTGATCACAGCCATGGGCCACATCAAGCTCACAGACTTTGGCCTGTCCAAGATCGGTCTGATGAACCTGACCACCAACCTGTATGAGGAGCACATCGAGAAGGACACCCGCGAGTTCCTGGACAAGCAGGTGACGCATTTCCTCTGCAGGGCTCACCTGTCCTTGAGAGTTTGTTTGTTGTAATTGCTGAGCTGCACACAGCCAATCACAGACGGCTGCAAACCACCTAACCAACTCCAGGCTGAAAACCAACTGGCTATTTCATTCTGACGCAATGGGAAAAGCCCTTACTTTGGGGATCGGTTTTGTAATATGTTTGTTTGTGTCTGTGCGTCCAATTAGATGTGCAGTTATTATCTGCCGATGGTTCCTTTTCAGCCCAGCCATCTGCCCCCGTCTAATGAACTCCCTCCCATCTGCACATGAAAACCAGCTGAGCCCCTTTCATGGTTTATTTCGAGACAGTCCCTTAAAGAATCCCTCCCCCCAGCCTCCTGGGCTCCGTGCCGCCATGGTAACGATCACGGCCTGCTGCGATTGCCCCCGTGACTCCACTCTGATCTCTGGGCTCCGACTAAAGGTTCTGCGGCACAGAAACGTAATTGGCAGCAATACTCCATGGGAGTGGTGGGGAACGTATCTCTGGTGGGGGCTGTTCACGTGTGCTGCTCCGTGGCTTGTGCACTGGCTTATCATCACGCCGCTGTGTGACCTGACATGCGTGGAGATAGCCGCCAGTGTAACAATCCTGTCATTCTTTGAGTAATTTACTGTTTACGTCAACTGGAATTCAGCAGGCGGTCTGCTTGCTTCCATGGATTAGCTAGTCACATTGCCTAACACAGTCAGCACCGTTTTTGTCATTCTTGTACCATGACTGTTCATCTGTCTTGCATATGAGCAGTGAACTTTGACCTCTCAGGTGTGTGGCACCCCGGAGTACATTGCCCCAGAGGTGATCCTTTGGCAGGGCTATGGCAAGCCGGTGGACTGGTGGGCCATGGGCATCATCCTGTATGAGTTCCTGGTGGGCTGCGTGCCCTTTTTCGGCGACACCCCTGAGGAGCTCTTCGGACAAGTGATCACAGGTTAGGGGTGTGGGCTGGGACTGTGATGTCATTCCCCGTTGTGATGTCATTCCTCATTATTAGCCGAACCTCTACCAGTCCCACAATCGATGTCGTTCTCATCAATAACCGATATCATCCCGTAACTCAACCGGTTGTTCTTTCATTTCGCATCATCCTCTGCATCCCTGCTCCCCTCCATGTCTGTCCATTCGCTCAGATGCCATTGCCTGGCCTGAGGAGGAGGAGGCTCTTCCTGCTGATGCCCAAAGCCTCATTTCAACTCTTCTCCAGACCAACCCATTGATTCGGTTGGGCACAGGTGAGCCGAGCTCTCGCAAGCCCTACATCCTATTGGGGTATTTCCCCAGAAAAATGCTACTTGCTACAAGTAGGATTTTTTTCCACTTCTGTCACTAGCTGGTGCTGCTGAGGTGAAGCAGCACTCATTCTTCTCCGAGCTGGACTGGAACAGTCTGCTAAGACAGAAGGCAGAGTTCATTCCTCACTTAGAATCAGAGGAAGACACCAGCTACTTTGACTGTGAGTATTCCCTTTCAGCGCCCCCTAGCAACCAGGAGGTGTTACACATGCTGAAGCTGTTCAGAAGAGCAAACAATAAAAGGCTTAATTAGCAGTTAGCTGTATTCTCTCTAGATTCAAATTCATCATTTTCTTTGTCGCTTTTTTCTCAACATTTTTGGCCCCTGACACTCACACGACCAGCGCGGTCGGAACGCTACCATCACATAAACTCGTACGATGAGGATGACACCAACGATGATGAGCCAGTGGAGATCCGACAGTTTTCGTCCTGCTCCCCCCGGTTCAGCAAGGTCAGCCTCCTCAGCCCCTGCGCACAGTCTCTCT